>BPLQ01000360.1:0-406277 GCA_021605075.1 Caerostris darwini | reverse complement strand
AAATAAATGTTTTGTCAAACACAGCAAATAAATAATAAATAACCACAATCATCAAATATTTAGATTTATACATAACTCTGATTATTTTATATCTTTTTTTTTAAATTATTCATTATGTTATTTTACAATGATATTTTTATTTTATTTTGTTTTATTAGAATGGTTATTTTATTTTACAAGATGGTATAAACATTTATGAAGCAACATCAGTGTTAAAACGTATTGGGATTTATTAAACTTCACATATGACTATTTCCTTGAAATAAATCTTTTACAAAAGACATCAAATATCGTAGTTATATTCCACCTTTTATAGAAAGTCATAAATCCCCTGCAATGGTACTAAGGGTATTAAAAACAGTGAAACTTTGCACCCTTGTATGCCATTCTTATGGAAAGAGCCGCATCTAAAAAATTAACTGGGGCCCGAGAAATGGCTCGCGGGGAATATTAAGGCTTAGAAGCTAGGTCTGAAGAGCAGAAAACAGAGATTGTACCGAAGTGAATGATAGAATTCAATATTCAATCCCTTTTCTCGCTCCAGAAGCAGTTCTCGAGAAGTTAGGGCGCCCAAATCTCCTGCTCACCAAATCCAGAAACAGGAATATTAAAATCCCGAGAACAAGAGAGAGAGAAGTGTGAAACGAGACTTCTCTGGCTCTCTGTTGCATTGGAGACAAGGCGATACCTTTTTCTATTTTCTGCGCAGAAAAAGATTTTTAACGTAAGAGATTGAGCATAAGTTAGGCGGAGGAATACTGAATTACAAACAAAAATAAACTCTGAACAATAAACAGGAAATTTCATACGGGATTGATATTAAACTATTCGCAGAATTTTATTCACGACATAAATTTGGATATATATGTATTGATGCTAAAGTTTTTTGTCTTATATTACACCAGATTTAATTTACTTACGTAACTTTCTTCAATGACTGTACAAGGCATTATTAATTACATGAATATTAATTTCTGGAAGCCTGTAATAAACTCTCAAACTTTTTTACCTTTGAAGTCTTCCGTATGGAAAAAAAAGTAGTTCCATCTCTACTTTTATATTTCTATTTTAAAATAAATGTATTTGAACAATTATTTATTCATTTATTTTAATAAGTAATGACATTGTTTTGTTTACAAAAAATAAAGGAATTCAGACAATATTCAGAAGACTACATTTAACATTTGTAGTTTATTTAATAGGATAACTGAAAATAATGTCGGGTACAAGCACGGACAATCTGTATGTTGAAATGTTTTCTATTTTGTTCGAGAAGGATTGGAAGTGAGTTTAAGTTCCCAAATGCCCCCCTGAGCATAATTGTTCACATTTGTATGGGATGTTAACATTGGTGTCTAGAATAATAATAAAAATTATAATAATAAATGTTCGTTTTACATTATTCTTATTACAATTCGCCCAAAACTGAGAGTATGCAGTGTAGCATTCCTCTGTGGTGCCCTGGGTTTAAGCAATTTTACTTCATTTCTTCCTTGTATGCCGCGGAGGCAAGTGTTCTTAATCTTTTAATTAGATCAAATTACACTCATTCTTTTTTTCTATATCTTTTTAATAGCTGTGAAAAGAACAGTTACTAAGAATTTTGTAACTGATATTAGTCTTGTGGTCTACTAGTATATCTTTATTTTTTTATCGGTTTAGGATATTTTAGTTAACTAAAATATGTCACAAAGTAACAAATTGGCGATGTTGTTGGAGGGTGCATTTCAGAGTTTAAAATTAGTGACTCTAAGCAAAATAAGTTTTAAAGAAGTAATGCGTTCATAAATAGTTCATCTCGGGGTGCAGTGTAAACCTACCTCCTAGTGGTGCTTCATAGGCAACGTTCTATGCGGCTAAGTGGTTTACAGTTTTCAGCATGAACTCTCGCTACTAACTTGTCTCAATAAACTTCAATAACTTCAGCATGAGCTCTTGCTACTCGCTTGTCTCAATAAAAAATGACTTATCCAATTCACACATGAATTCTTTTTTTAGTGACGGAATTACTTGCGAAGCCTGGCTTTGGGGAGGAAGTACGTTTTGCTCCAAGGTATACCTGGACATTATGGAGTTTTGGGGGAACGAAAAGACTGATTTACTTGCAAGAAAGGGTTCCAGATTGCGGCAATCAAGATGCTCAACATTACCATATTATTTTATAAAGCTGTATACAAACAAACTATGATTATAAATTACAGTTGCTTGACCGAATACAGACAAAACGATGGAAAGTTGAGAACCTTCTCACCGTTTCAAGCGGTCCACATTGTGTATTTGTTGCTAAGTTTCCCTTTTTAACAGGTCAAGACTGTTAAAAAACTTCTGTCGCGATTGTTTGGTGAACATCTACATCGTATTGGGATTTTCGACCAACTAAACTGCCCTTTTTATGTTTTGGTAGAACTAATGAACCGAACTCATCTCCATCGTTGCTTTACACTTTATGGCGAATCCGAGACGGTGAGATACTAGCAAGCTAGAGAACACTTATGGCAATGACTTCGATCAATTTTGTTGAACTCATTTTTTCTTCTGTATTTTTCCCTTTTTTTATTGTCTTTCAATTGGAAATAATAATAAATAAATAAATAAATAAATAAATAAATAAAAAAAAAAAAAAAAAACAGTTCATTTTACACCATATCAGTAAATCGTTTCAATTAATAACTTTGTTAATAACATTTTGGTAGATGTCTGCTAATAAATAAAAAAAAGTGAATTTAAAACTGAGGATTTAATTTAGCATATAAAACTATTAAGATTCAAATATTGTTTAATAAAAAGAAAAAAGATCGTAAACGAAGGAAATAAAATTAAAAAGAATTTGCTAAATAATTACCAAAATAAAGAATTAATTAATTCAGGAATTAAAAAGAATCGTTGTTTTTTAATAAATTAAATATCAATTTATTTGCTTCCTTAATAGAACTTAAAAACTATAAATCTTATAGTATTTAATTCTTAAACATTATATAATTTTTAAAAGAAGAAGAGTCTTATATAAACGATTTTGTTTTATGAAAAAGTTTTACAGCATATTTCATTTTTTAAATCTAACTAAATAAAAGAAAAAAAAATGAATTTGTGTTCGGAATCATGATCGGTTTCACTTTTTTCCAAATAACTGCATATTTTTACTAGGCTTTAAAATAAATGATTGAACCCAATAAACCTGATTAACTTAACGATGTCTCTTGTTGTCAAAGAACATAACCAAAACAAGACAGTCTTCCCAAAGTTAATCTATAACTTTCCCGTCAACTATTTTTTTATATGGTTTTTTTTCAGGCACAAGTTTTCGAAGGAATGTAATTTGATCCACTGTTACTAAGTTTCAAAATATTTGGGATGTCCAGCTGCTAAATTGGACAGTGGACTTTCCTCACTGATTGGAGGATTGTTTAGAAATGAAAAAGAAACATCCCTTTTGAAATGATTTGATTTTTATTTCTAAACCATAATAAGCATTGAAAGCCAATACTTGGGAAAGTATATTAAACTTTTTCAATGGATGCATTGAAATACGAATACATTTAATTGATTTATAACTCAGAACTAAACTTTCGTTTTCTTAGCAATTTTTAGTAATACATGCGTTTCGATATTGATATATAACTTTGTAATCCATTTATATTGATTACAATGCAATTGTATGAAAGTTATTATGTGAATTATGTTTCATTAAGTTATTATACAGCATACAATTTTTTTTTGTTGTATATAAAGATTTCGGATTTGTAGAATGAAATTTATCACATTTTTGTGTTGCTTAAGGCTAAAATTTTCTTTTTTAATCCCTCATAATAGTAATAATTGAGATGGATTTATTGATGTATAAAAATAATATAAAGACTTCTTAATGTTGGAAGGTAAAGTTGATGTCCAATAATGTGTTATTATTTAATCCAGAATTTTGTAAGTTTCTATTGATGAACAATGCTACTAATTATTGCATTGAACAAGCATTACAAAAGAATGCATTTCTTTACATCTTACGTTGGTAATATCATTTACAATTTTATTTTATTGTTTTGGAAATATTTTAATTTTTAATAAATTTAATGCATTAATTGTTTGTTAAAGCGTTTTGTCCTGTATTTGGTGCTACTTCTTATTATATTTTAACAATTGATTGAAATGGGAATACACTAAAGTGATTCTTAACTAAGAACTTAACTTTCGCATTATTTAACATTTTAAACTAGACATAACTCTTAGCACGTGTACAGTTATAACTTTATAAATCAATTTATATTAATTTATTAAAGCATATATTAAAACAAACATTAATTAATTTTATTAAAACCCATGATCCATTTTTTTCCCAATGCAGCTGGCAAACATACATGGACGTCTTAGATGCCTTAAGGCAAACGCTGCACAGACGTTACTCACTTTGCATTACCCAGGGAGCGCGTGTAACTTGAAGATAAGCCACGGACGCGGAGTAACGATGCCCCCGCAAAGCTCTACGATCCTATTAGACCGGGACCTACGGTTTAAAGTGGATTCCGAACCACTACACACATCTATGGCACCGCCGGGGCTTGAACCCGAAACCTGTGGTACCGAGCGCCAGAGCGCTAGCCACTCGGCCATTCAGGCCCTACCCTTGATACATTGGATCATTAAAGACATATTAAAAATATATCTAGATGAATTTCTGAGAGTTTTCGAGAATATGAGCAAATTAAATAATAAAGTTAATTAATAATATAATGCAATAATAAAAATGGAAAAAAAAATATTAATAATATAATATAATTTTTTTTTTAAATATTGCATCAAATCATTACGATTTGATGAAATCCATCATTTAAAATTCATCAAGCTTTTTGACATTTTAACTAGACATATCTTTTTGTATATTTATGATTATAACATTATCACCAACATATATTGAATAATTAAAAAAATTAAAACAAACATTAATTGATTTCTTAAAATTCCTGATGCCTTGAATCATTATGGGAGACATATTATAGAAATTGTATTATAATATATAGAGATTTGCATATGAATTTTTTTTCCAGAAAAAGAATATGTTATATGATAAAATTAATTTATTTTGTAGAAATAAATAATGTAAAAAAACATGAAACATTGTATAAAAGCATTATGATTTGATTATGAAAATCGTAATGATCATGGTTTCATTATGAATCATTATGATTTTGTGAGGCTCATTATTCAAAATTAACAATTATATATCTCACTAAGTTAACACCTATAATGATTTCATATGCATTTGTTAGAATTCTATTATTTTTTTTTAAATATAACAACTTCATTATAGAACTATAAATACACAACTTAAATAAGCAATTTTATGCTATAGAAGATTATTAATTAAGTCAAAATTTTTAGTAAGACAATTTATTTAAATACATCAGTTAATTATTTAATTTTTTTTCTAGTGTTCAATAAAACATTTTCTAAAAGAACTTTATTCCTGATGAATTGGAGTGCAAACATTTGTGCAGACTGTTTTTTTTTTGGTATAGATTATTTTAAATGGTAAAATAAATAGCATTACGCAGGAAAAACCGTCATTGCCAACGGCCATACCATGCTGAATATACCGGTTCTCGTTAGATCACCGAAGCCAAGCATCATTGGGTGCGGTTAGTACTTGGGTGGGTGTCCACCTGGGAACAGCGCGTGCCGTTGGCATTCACAAATTTGGGACCTGAATGGCCAAGTGTCTAGCGCTCTGGCGCTCGATGCCACAGGTTTCGGGTTCGAATCCCGGCGGTGCCATGGATGTTTGTAGTGGTTCGGAATCCACTTTAAGCCGTAGGTCCCAGTCTCCCATGACTGTAAGAGCGTCACGGAGCCAAAGTCAGACTTCTACCTACGGGGTGCTCCATCACAACAGAAGCTGCTTCCTTCCCCTTCAATCATGAGTACGTATGGGCTCGTGGGCTTGGCAAGCCAAGTGGAATAAGAAACAACAACAACAAACAACAAAACAAAACCATCATAATTCTAATATAAGAATAAATTTATGCACCAATAGCAATTTTTTTGGCTTCAAAACCACAATTAATAAAGAATAAAAATTTATATAGCACCATAGATAAAAACATTAATAATGATCTATGACCTCACGAACATAGTTCATTATTAATGAATATCGTTATACTTACGATATTATTAAATGAATATATGCGAAGAAAAGGTACAGAAAAAATTATTCTAAAATAATTTAGTATGCTTATGCAATTTTAAAAAAGCTATATCCTTTTTAATTTATTGTAAGTATATTAAGACTATAGTGTGTACTGTTAATAAATAGTGTTCAGCATAAATTATTTTGAAACAATTTGTGCTTATGCATTTTAAAACAAAACATCAATCTTTTTAATTTTATTATGTGGTATTACATAAAAATACTGATAGTATAGTACTGTATTAAACTAGTATGACACTTACTATAGTACTACATAAAAAACTGATTTACATTTTACATTGAAAAAATTCAATATAAATCATTCTATTTTATTGGAAATATCCAAAATATTTAAAACTTTAGAAACAACAATAGTTTTACCTAAAACAATTCTTGAAATACTTGCTTTAAACAATTATTGTACTAGTTTGGAAAGAACTTTAAAGTTACCCGTACATACAAGCAGAAAAAAATCTATTTTAACTTTCTAAGAAAATACTGGTTTGTAGAAATATTTCTTGTTCCTTAAATCTCTCATCTCCTTTTTGGATAAATTTTTTTTTCTACATATGTAAGAGCATCGATCTTTGATGTCTACTTGAAAGTAAAACTAATAACCGGAGATGTCTCCTATCTCTTGGGCTTGTTCTGAAGAAATCAATGTTGCAGCTGCTTTTCTGGGATAACTTTAGGGTGGAAACAACACAGAATTTCAGAAAAAAATTTTAAATTCAAGAAGGCAACATTTGATAAACTATGTACTACACAAATTTGGATAAAATGTTCAAATTATTCAAGGTTTTAAAAAAATTGATTCTATAATTATATATCACAAGAGCGGCAATTACTTGTATGCCTTTAAATTAATAACTTCTATTTCATTTAGTATTGTGTTTAAAATTTAAATTTTGGTTTTTATAACTGTATATAAATCATAATCTCTTACATAGTCTTACTATAACTAGGCACAAAGTCTTACTATAACTATTACAAAAACCGAAATTTAAATTTTAGTTTTTATAACTGTATACAAAGCATAATCTCTTACAGATATGGCACAAAGTAATCCTACTTTTATTATTACTTCAAAAACTTAAATTTAAATTTTGGTTTCCATAACTGTATACAAACCTTAATCTCTTGCAGATGACGCACGAAGTCCTATGCTTTTCTGATGTACCTTTATGTGAAATTAGTAAGTTTTTTAATGTCTTGTAATGAAAAGAAAAAAAAAACCCAACCAATAAGCATTCCGATTAGGAATGAGATAGGATTGTTACAACCAGGGTTTAGTTTTATCATTTTCTGAAAATTTGACTGATTTCTTTTAACTATCAAACATATTTTCAATAAAAATTTTAGCCTTAATTAGTTAGCTTAGTTTTAAGCTATTATTAATGTTTAATTAGTAATTAATTAATAATTAAAAATTAATCGAACTGAAAACTTATATTTAATAAATAATTAAACTAAATTAATACTAATAAATATTTATTAATTTAGTTTTAATTAGTTTTGTTAACATTAATTTTATTTAAATTATGAAAGGAAAAGTTACTTGAGGAATTTATATAAATTAATTTAATTTCACACTATTTCTTAGGTTGATTAATTATCTTTTCATGATTCTTAATTTTCTTTATCTACAATTTATCCATTTCTTTAATAAATTTATAATTATTTTATTTCTTTTATAATAATTTTTATATATTCTGTTTTTACGTTAAAAATTTTCAAATGATGGAGAAATTTGTTGTTTATCCACTTGGTCGACAGCAGTATTTAGACAAGTCCATGAACACTTGATGAGTCATGATAAAGGGTAAAAAAAATGTAACTTATTTTTGTTCTTGACGTTTCGGCACAAAGAATACACATACCCTTCGGCACTAAGTACCCATTTTAGTCGCCTTTTACGACATGCAAGGGTTACAGTGGGGCTGTTATAACCCGGACCCACACGGGAAATAGATTTAAAACATTATATGTGTTCTTTCAAAAATATAATATTCAGATGAAATTATAAGATAATATTGGAATGAGTACAGCTAAGAGATTAAAATTTGTCTTTAAAAATTTTATATATTCATTTTGACTTAACTCGTATATGGCACTGACGGTTGGCCTTACAGAAGATCTTTTACGAGATTATTAACCCTTATTTATTAGTCGTATGAGAGAAAACACTGAAAATTCCCATGAATCAGTCTAACTATTGACGCAGACGCTTATATCTGTTTTCAGAATCGATATCAGACTTCTTAATTTCCAGTAGCAGAGATGCAATTACAGCTACGAGGGATTCAAACATAATTGTCCAGCAGGATAGCTACCCCCTATACCACTGGATCACGATTTGGAATATGCAAGTTTCAGAGATTAAAAAAAATTTGGTTAATTTTAAAAAATTCTCTTTTATTGAGATTTATATTTATTTCATATGGTTACTGAGATTTCTATGCTTCCAATGGTTACACAGGATCTTTACTGAGATTTTCATGCTTTTATATAGTTACATATGATCTTTCAACTTTGTGTTCCTAGTTATTTTCTGTCAACAAACTGACAAACGACTTCATGTCAGAAAAACCCGCCAAATAATGTATCATTATCAGTCAACAACAGTCTCCTGCCTTTCAATAATTGTAAAATAATACAGCAGTTCTGGAGTTTAAACCTTTGACCACTAACTAGCAGTTTGGTTAAAAGAAACTAACTTAAAGAATTTGGCTATAAACCAAGAAGCATTTTTGATCAAGATGGATGTGGTTATTTTATTATCTTAAAAGTACTGCATTCTTCAATGTATGTTATATTATCTCATAATATCATTTTACCAATAAATAAATATCTTTAGATGAAATGTTAACATTAATGCTTTAAAAATGCATTAATTAAATGCATTAATTAAAACATTAATGCTTTCAAAATTCAAATTGATGTTGAAAGTACATTTAATATATATTTTTTTAAATAGAATAGTAAGTCATTACCAAATATGATTCTTTACAACTAAATATCGCATTATTTATTTTCAATTTCTCAATAAAGCCTTTTCTTAATGCTTTCTAAGTAAAATTTTTTTGTATGTTTATCGTTTGATAAAGTAGTTGAAACTGATACATTTTATTCCATTGTGGCCTATGGATGAAAATCGTTGATCTATATAAAATTAATTTTATTGCTTATACAGTCTATAACGTTTGCAATAGTTATATCGGGCTTTATCGACATTATAAAATCTCTAGATAACACTATAAAATATTAAATATGATTGTGAATAATAAAGTAACGAAACAAAGGCGAATCACCTGGATAGTAAAAAGTTAAAGTAAAGCTTTCATGTCAAGCATTATGTTACATGCTTAAGCATCTCCTAAATTTAAAAAATATGTATTTTAATTATTAAAGTCGGTTAATTTAAGTTGGAGTGCATCTGACACATAACTTTATTGTTTTATGAAAATACCTCTTAAAACATTTTTTCTCATAGAAAAAATATCAATATTTTTAAAAATTTTATAGATATTACACTTCTACCAATTTTAATTGTGAAGGGTTGTATCAGATAGGGAAAAAAATCTTGAAGGATAAAATTACTTTTTATATCACAGACAATTTTTTATTATTAGTTACAATTATTTTTGAAAAAAATATTAAAATACAAATTACAACTGTTAAAGACTTATATAAAGTTTTCACCTAGAGCATTGATACTGTGACATTTCTATCTCTTTTTGAAGATGTCAACCTTCTCTACTAGTTTTTTGCCTTTATCTGATATTACTTTGAGTTTGTTAGAGTGGTTAGGATACATGACGCGACTCATCATTAGTATTAAAAATCTTTGAATGTTCAACAATGTACTTGTCCATTAGTTTAATTAATTTCTCAAAACATTTTCTCACTTGATCCTTGTTGTTGTTTCTTATCTCACTTGACCAAATCTACGACATCTAGACCAAATCCAAGAACTCGTATGGTCTCATAGAAAGAGGGAAAGGAGGGGCACTCTTAATGAATGAATGGGGTGATGACCCCTTAGGTAGAAGTCTGACTTGGATCCGTGACACTGACATTTTAAGGGTAAGGTTGCCAGCCAGAGTGCTTGTCATTGATGATTGTGCCTACTTGATCTTTACAGAAACCTGCTGCTTTCTGTTAACTTGTAGATTCAGCAATCCTTAATCATATTATATCTTTCACGGAATCGTAATAAAATTCTTTACCAGTCTCAATTTTTGTTTTATTGATACGGTGCATTATTTACAATTTCCTTGCATACTGACTTACGAGTTTCAAAAACTTCATCTTCCTTAGCAACAAGGTTTGTCTTAATGTGATTGTGTGTCACCAGCTCCTGTTCATCATTCAATGTTCTTGGAAAACATTTCCAAACATGATATTATTATTAATTTTTGGTAATCTGGAAATTTTTTTATTCTATGACTTAGGGTGCATTTGGTAAAGATATATTTGTCATTCGTTTCCCTGCTGGTCATTTTTCCTCATTGAAATCTTTTCTACGGCTATTTTCATATACTTTTCCGCCCATCTCTAACGTAGATTGCCGAAATTGTACTGCGATAAAAAAAATATCGTTGAAATACAATTGTTATCAACCTTAAACTTTGTCCGCACTTGCGATACATCCATCTTATAGATGGAACTCTATGGAAAAAAAAATGGGTTATTACATGCCTATTACTTAGCCGCACTTTCGACTACAAGTTAAAAGACACTAAATGTTGTTTTCAATCATAATAATCTAAAAACAGACTTATATTTACTTTCAGAAAAGCTTTGACAACCAGAAGTAATCTTCGTTCTTTAAAATAACTATGGAAAAAAATTATGTCCCATGTCAAGAATACAGTTGCCTGTTGCACTTCCTTCCTTTCATTAATGAACATTCCTTTTTTTAACAGATGTTGACAGATTTAATCTTCCTTTGTTTTTTAATTTATAATGCGTGTAGTGTAGCAAAATTATCATTTGCATAACATTAAATCTGCTTCTATTCTCTTCGATAGTAATCGGATAATAAATTTCAACAAAAGACATTTCCCCTTAAAAATAAGTAAGGGAGATTTTCGATCCCAAATAGATATTATCATATTAAATACTATGCATATTGGTATGTTTAAGAATTAAAAAACTATTAGTCATAGAATTGAAGCTTTTGAATCAGAAAAATATCAAATGATCTCTTTAAGGATAAATGATTGTTGCTTAATTAATAAAAAAAAATATGTTTATTTGATCCCTCTTTCTGTTCTTTTCGGTGAATTTTACAGGTGTTTTTAACAACTTAATAGTTTCCTGGGTAAAAAGAATTATGAAGGGAATACTTCTAAGTTTATGTAAAATGTATGCCACTATAACTAAATGTTATTAATTGTTGTTGTGTCTAATCCACGTTGTCCTGCAGTGCCGGACGGACATTTTATGAGTAAATTACTCATGCAATAAATTACTTCAATTGTGATGGAACACCCTAGATAAAAGTCTGGCTGGGCTCCGAGTCGCTGGAGAAGGAGGGCAATGCCATCCGGGAGGAAATTTAGGAGAGAACTACATAGCTTTTCCGTATCATTTGAGATAAAAAGCCGGAAAACTCCCACCAGGTTGTCCGACTCACAAGACAAGATTCTGAGCATCACAAACACCATCGATCTCCTCATTTTTTTGAAACAGTGTCTATAGCAATGCCACCAGCGGATTGATCCTCACCCCTAATTCTCACCAGCGGCTCACGTTGCTACTCAGCCACAAGTAGGACTATATTATTAATTAATTACTATTATTATTAATTAATATTATTTGTTTGTTTAAGTACACAATGTAACTCGACGTATAATGAATGCACTTTATAAATTTTCAGTTGCAAATTCTGCAATTTTAAGTGCATCCACCTAATGCCATTAATTAACGACAATGCTGCTAAATTAATAATTTAAAAACAAAGCGTGTTGTTCTTTGATATGTAAAATATTCTCTCCCTCTCTTTATATATATATATATATTATAAATAAAAAAAATAAAATAAAATATTGTTAAAATAATAAAATAAAATAAAATAAAATACTGTTAAAATAAAATATTTAACCCTCTAAGTTACACGAAAACAAGTGATTATTCGATTTAATTCGTGATTTTATTTACATTTTATTTTTTAACGTCAATTATTTATAAGCAGTTCTTTATAATAATTTTTCCTTTACATTTTGCTCAGGGATATTTTGTACTTTACGTCGATATTTGTTTAGTAAAACTTAACAAACATAAAAATGTTTTAGTTTTTCTAACCTGGTAACAACCAAGTCATATTTGCTAGCAATTGATAAATATGACTTAAGTCTTTTTTAACTATTCATTTCTATAGTAAATTTTATGACAATAAATATTAAAATAAATATATATCTCATTAAGTTATACGAAAAACAAGTGAATATTCAATATTATACGTTTTATTGATATAAAATAAATAGCACTTGTAGATTTATGGTTATAAATTTATAACGTAACATATTATATCCCACTTTGTAAGATATCGCTTTCAAATACCCTTATTGGGACACTAAAAAGGACGACTCAAATGCGCATCTCATGTAAATTTAGCTTACTGGAAAATGCTCAGTCGATTTCAGTTTTTGCTGTTTACATGAATGTGAACTCGTTTCGAAGTTAGGTAAACACTAACAACAAATATCTGGGGCAGTTCGGAGTTTTCCATGAACGTTTTTCTTTGGAATCTTTTAGAAATAGCATGGCTGTATAGATAAAAGGACATTTATTTCAAAATAAAGAATCTTTTAGCAAACCGTAGGCTATTGCCTTTGATATCTGCAGCCATAAATAGTGGCTATGAATATAAATTCTTTCGGAAGTTTCTTATTTGGGAGTTATTCGTTTTGCATTATTTATCATTTTGTATCGAATTTATGCAAAAAGCAAATTATGGCTTCATTGCTGGAGAGGATAATAAGTAGTTCCTTCAAGATGGGTTATGGTTTATGAAGATACTCTCTTTATTCTAGAAATGGCCAGAAGCAAGACACAAAATGAGATTTTTGAGGAAGTACTTTGGTTTTATTTTTTGTCAATATTTTATTTTGCGAAGTATGTTTTTCAAATATTTTGTATTATTAAAAATTATTTATTATTAAACCTTTTCCATTTTGATTTTTTTTATGAAATTTTATTTCAAAATTAGAAAGCATTTTTAAAATTAGAATTGCATGAAATTAAAATTTTGTTTCAGAATTTGTTAGTATTTATATAATAATGTTCTGGAATGTTTCTGAAATTTGAATTATATTTAATATCAATAATTGTAGCACAATTATCTCCGAATTTTGTATTTAATTTAAATGGAACAATTTAATATAATTTAAAATTGAAAACCATTTTGTTTGTTTTTGACATCAGTAAATGGAATGCTGTAGTCTTATATAACCTTTATATAACACAATAGAACTTTTAGAAGCAAAAAATGGGTAACTAGACATTAATCGATAGTTGATAATGTTTTTAATTGATAAATGTGCCCGAGTCATAGCTCAGTGGCAAGGACCGTCACTGGTGAGCTTTAGGGCAGAGGTTCAATCGGCTGTTGGTTTTTTTGCACACTGTTTCCAAAAACGAGGAACCTCAATAGGTTTTGTGATGTTAAGTATCTTGCCTCGTGAGCCGGATTACCTGTTGGGAGTTTCCGGGTATTCTCCCATACGATGGGCAGGTCTCCCTGAATGTCCTCCTGGAAGGCACTGTCTACGTCTTCAGGGTCACGGAAGTCAGACATCTACCTACGGGTGCTGCATCACAATAGAAGATGCCCATTGATTTCTCTTCTTTCATGAGACCACACGGGTTCATGGACTTTGTCTAGTCGTTGCTATCTAATAAGTGTGAGTATATTCCAGTACAATTTAAAAACAATAACACTTAGCTAGCTAATTTTTTCCTTAATTCATTCTTCTTTTAGCTCTTGTGTAGACGAAACTCTAGAAAAGGTTGTTACCAAATATAGTTTTTATTAAACGAAAAAAGTTTGTATAGTTTTTATTTTCGAAAACGACGATTACTTCATTGTGTTCTTTTAAAAACATGTTTTTGTTTCTTATGCTTTATTATAGAGGAATATTTATATTTTACTTTTTAACTTTTTAACTTTTTTTACTTATAAGTAGTAATTCAAAGTAATTTTTCCTTTTCATTTTGCACAACGATATTTGTTTACTAATAAAATTTAACAAACATAAAATGTTTTATTCTTTCTTAACGGTGAACACCAAGTCATATCTGCTTGCATAAACAGGACTATCTGCTTGCATAAATATGACTATCTGCTAGCATAAATATGACTGTCTGATAGCATAAACATGACTTCTAATAGCCCTTTTTAATTATTCATTTCACTAGTAAATTTTATGAGAAAAAATATTAAAATAAAAAATACATATGGCTAAGTTATACGAAAACAAGTGATTCTACAAAGTGAGTCGTTTTATTGTAATAAAATAAACATCCCTTATAGATTTATGATTATAAATTTAAAACGTAAAATATTCTATCCCAGTCTGCAAGATATCGCTGTCGAATACCCTCATTGGGACACTAAAAACGATGACTTAAATGCGCATCTCATGTAAATTTAGTTTACTGGAAAATGCTCAGTCGATTCCAGTTTTTGCTGTTTACATGAATGCGAACTCGTTTCAAATTTTGGTAAACACTAACAACAAATATCTGGGGCAGTTCGCCGTTTTCCATGAATGCTTTTTTTGGGATCGTTTAGAAATTGCACGGCTGTATAGATAAAAGGACATTTATTTCAAAATAAAGAATCTTTCAGCCAACCGTAGGCCATCGACTTTGATATCTGCAGCTATAAAAATTGCCTATGAATATAAATTCTGTTGGAAGTTTCTTATGTGGGAGTTATTCGTTTTGCATTATTTATCATTTTGTATAGAATTTATGCAAAAAGTAAATTATGGTTTCATTGCTGGAGAGGATTATAAATATTGTATATTAAAGATGGGTTATGTTTTGCGAAGATGTTTTCGTTATTCCAGAAATGGCCAGAAGCAAGACAATGAGATTTTTAATAAAGTACTTTGGGTTTTTTTTTGCCATTATTTTTGTCGAAGTTCTTTTTCAAATATTTTTAATTATTAAAAAAAATTTTTTTAAACCATTTCCTTTTTTTTAGGACTTTTAATTTTTAATCAAAAAATTTTATTTCATAGTTGAAAAAATTTCTAACAAAAATTATAAATAAGAATTACATGCAACAAAAATTCTGCTTCAGACTTTGTAACTATTTATTAAAGAAGAATATTCTGGAGTGTTACTAAAATGTAAATTATATTAGATAATTGTTCGATAATTATGACAATTTTTTACAAATTTTTTATTTAATTTAAATAGAACATTTTAATATAATTTAAAATTGAAAATAGTTGGTTTTCCTTTTGATCTCAATAAATGGAATGCTGTAGTTTTATAAAACACAATGGTACTTTTAGAAAGAAAGAAATATATAGTTGATATTATTTTTATTGAACAAATTTTAAATATTAAAATTTTGTGTCGTCATTAAATCTTTTTGAATCATATATGAAAAATTGTCTTCTGAAATGAAGTTAAATGAGTTATTAATGAAGATTTACATTTCATATATTTTAATGTTTTATTTTTATTTTTATCTATTAAAAAAAGTAATCATTAAAATATGTTTTTAATTTTTTTTTTGTTCTTTTTTTAAATAATTTTTTCACTCTTCTTAACAAAATAGATGTTATACATCTAACATTATAACATCTATAATCTCGATATTAACATCTATAATGACACTTTTATAGCAAAGAGGTTAGCTAAAATGAACTATAAATTAAGCAAATTTGATATGTTATCATTTTTTTCAGTACAGTTTATTTCCATTACAGAATTGATTAAAATTATGTGAAATATGAAATTATCGCAATTGTTTAAATAGTGTAATAAACTAAAATAATTACTTTAATTATCCCAAATTTAGATTATTTATTTTTAAATAATTCTAAATATCTTAATTGCCAACTTACACCGGGAACAGAAAATTTCTAAAAGGCAATAATTGGATCCATAAATCGTAAAAAGAAACATTTAATACGAGATCAGAAACTTTTCTAAATAAAAAAAGAAACATCCTCATAAATGACATTCTCAGCAGAAAGTTGTATTGACTTTGCACTTGAGAAGAAACTCTTCGTGTCGTTGGGTTCGAGAGGCCTAAGTACACACACTCCAAAAGAATTGCTGCGAGAACTGACAATTAAAAATATCATCCCTGCTTTCGAAAAAAGTGAAAGTGAAAATGAAAAGCAAATCTTCTTTCTTTCTTTTTTTTCTGATAAAGAGATGATTATTTTTTAATCTAAAATTGTTTTTAGATTTTATACTCATTGAAAAGATATTATTACTAAGAAAGTTTAAATGAAATGTACTTAGAAGTTTGTGTTATTTTACTGTAGAATTTTTTAAATCTTTTTCTTTTTCGTATTTCAAAATTGAAAATTGTTGAAAAATATTTTTTTTTGGTTCTTTTTATCTCAATAAAGCGTCTAAAATAATGTTTATTTTATGTTATTTTATATGCTTTTATGTGCAATTATAACATTATTGTACTATAAAAATAATCTTTCAATACATCAATAAATATTTTATAAAGAAGGTATTTTTCTCACAATTATAACATTTTAAATACATCTAAATGTGTTAAAGATTAGTTATGCTTTAATAATCTACAAATTGCAGCCTTCCTATTTTATTAGAATTTTGAATTTTGATTGTACATAGCCTTTAGTCACTAATTTTTTTACGGTTATATACAAAATTACCTTTAAAAGTTACCCTTGAATATTGCAGCATTTTTCCCACGAGAAGATACATAGCATTTCGTTCCCAGGGGAAAGAATTTATATTCTTTAACAAGTGCATAATGACAACCTATCATTAAAATCTGACAGCAGATTATCAGTGTCATTAATGATACATCCTGATATTAGCAATTTTTTTTTCTACCTTCACTGGTAGAAACAATTACAGATGATAATAATGATGACATATGTTTCTGCATTCTAATTGAGACAGACCATGTGCTGAAGAAGTCTCCACTCCAATGAGAAATGAAGGAATCTGTAGGCACCCCTCCGCTCTTGACGAATTTTATTAAAGGGAGATTTTTGGAGAAGAAGGGAGAAGTGTTCTGCTACGAGTCGACAGGAAGTGTTGCCTTTTTCTCTGAAATGACTGAACAGGCCGAAATCTCCTACCTTTTCAGTCATTTCAGTAGGTCTGATAACCGTGTCTCCTCCTACTCTCTGCAAGAGCGCCCCTGTGGCGTTTAGTGAAAATGGTCAATAGGTCTCGAAACTCTAACCCGAGAGTAAGTACAGCACAACCCGCGCTTCTACTGAGAAACCTTTAGTTTGTAATCTCTCATTCTGAGAGGAAATACATGGCAACTCTTCGTAATAGTCGATCTACAGACACTCAACCGGAGATGGGCTATATTTTGCGCATCCCGCGCGTACCTGTGCATCTTTATTTTTAGTTTAGAAGTGGAATCCTTCCACGAATCTATAATTATATGTCTTTAAATGTTTAAATATTGTCACCGAGTTACAATCCGGTTTCTCCAACCCGCAACACTATAATAATAGGATTTTTGAACGTATTTTTGAGGTTAGAATGTAAATAAAGAAATACACAATTAAAACTAGTATGAAAAATAAATATACTTTTTTAATTTTCTTTTTCTCCAATCAGTTTCGAAGAAAATTTAATGTTGAATATTTTCCTAAAGGGGCTTGATGGCCGAGTTGCTAGCGCTCTGGCGCTCGTTAACAGAGGTTTCGTGTTTGAGTCCTGGCGGTGCCATGGATGTTTGTAGGGGTTCGGATTCCACTTTTTAGGCCCCGGTCTAACATGATCGTAGAGCGTTGCGAGGGTTTGTTACTCCGCGTCCGTAGCTTATCTTCAAACTGCATGCACCTCCTGGGTAGTGCTACGCGAGTAACGTCGGTGCAACACTTGCCTTAAGGCATCAAAGACAATTGTATAAGTGTTTGCCAGCTGCATTAGAAAAAAAAAAAATTTTCTAAAGGAATCACGCTAAATTTTTCAAAAAAAATTTCTTGTAAGAATTAAAAATGTAGAGCACTATTTCTAAATGAACTGAGTAAAAATATTTTGAAACATCTTTTAGTATTTTTCAGGATCTCAAAGGAATGTTAGTTCGATGTTGATAATTAAGATATATAATCATATTATTAAACAGAGTATACATATCATATTTGATTTTCGAACGAAAATATTTTTACAATATATAATTGAATTAATTAAATTGTTCTAAATAAATATTTCTACCACTATGTCGATGCACAATTATATATATCGTATCTAGAGAAATTTATCTTTACAAAAGAAAAATCCTTTTTTACTTTTATTTTGAGTTTCGTCATTCCTTTCTGAAAGCCATACATAATTAATAATTTATCACGAATAAATTGTGTGAGATAAATAATGTTTATTAGCATTTCCATTATTTCCCAGTTCCTTTTCAAAACAATTCGCATTTGGTTGACGTAGACGTATTTCTTTTGACAAATGCAATTCCAGTTTTTATTATTGTTTTATTTTGTCATCAATCAAATGTTTATTCGTTAAATCTCGAAAAATTCATACAAGCATATATTTGCAATTCTGATTTAAGAAAACAACTGTCATATTATGCAATGAATTCTTGAATATTTGTAATTTGATGCCATTTAGTATCTGCAGAAGCATTGATAATTTTATTATAACTAACTAGTTCAGTTTATTTATTTATATAGAATTTTAAAGACAATTTCAAACATAGAATAGGAATTATTAAGGGAGAAAATAAGAAATTATTGATAAAGACAAAACATTATCGAAAAAATTTGTTATGAATCAATTTACAAACAAACAGGATATACAAGGTGTTTCAAAATAAATAGGCCAAATTTCAGATTTAGAACATGTAGTACACTACAAAACAATAACATCTCAGCATAGAAAGCGTGAAACTCAAACGTACTAGAATAAACATTATCCTAGCAAACGATAACAACGATTCTTGCTGTGAATTATTGGGTTTACACCAGATAATAAAATACTGTATCACAAATCACAATTAAAAGTTTAAATGGCCAGGCTTCTAATTATATGGCATTTTTGTATCTGGAGAAAAAAAACCTTTATCAGGGACAGCTCAAACAATAGCTCAGGATGTTTCGAATTTTATTACTAAACACTTACCACCGTAATCTTTCATCCCATAGAATATTACCCATTCCATTATCATTTGTTTTCTGTCATCTGCGTGAAATTGAATTTCCCATATTACCAGCACTAAACTCTTTGCACTCTATCCTCCATTTCAACCGTAATGTTAGTAAATAATTTTTTTTTTCTAATGCAGCTGGCAAACACTTAGACAGCTTGGTCTTGGATGCCTTAAGGCAAGCGCTGTACAGACGTTACTCACTTTGCATTACCCAGGGGGAGCGTGTAACTTGAAGATAAGCCACGGACGCGGAGTAATAATGCCCCCGCAACGCTCTACGATCCTATTAGACCGGGACCTACGGTTTAAAATGGATTCCGAACCACTACAAAGATCCCTGGCACCGCCGGGACTCGAACCCGAAACCTGTGGTACCGAGGGCCAGAGCGCTAGCCACTCGGCCATTCAGGCCCTATGTTAGTAAATAATTAGATGTCACATTTGGCCAATAATGGATCAAGCATGACCGTCAGGCGGAATGATCTGTTTGATTGCCGGACGTCTCCTATATGACATACTTCTTTTGAGATTATATCAAGATAGTTGTGAATTACACTCTGTTTAAAGTGCTGAAAAACTGACTGTATGCATTGCTGGGTCTGCCGTTAAGTGCAAAATGAATTGAATCTTCCCCAACCTTCGAAATACCATGTACTGAATATTTGAGGCTTGCATCCCAGCTCGTGGACGACAATTCGAACCCCTCTTTGACCTGGTATGCAGCTTATTATACCAGGTAAAAGAGGGGTTTGAATTGTACTGTACCTGGTATGCAATATTGACCATAATTAATAAAAATATTATTTTGCTAAGGTACATTAATTTATAAACCAAACCAACACTCTTTCATTTCTGGTGTTTTCCGGATAGGAAAGCATTTCTTGGCCTCTATTGCTATGTGATTTCAAATCGTCTAGATGTACTTTATTTCTTCTTGAAGTTTTTAAACTTGGTGCTGGTTGTAATGATGACCATGCAAAATGTTAAGAACAATCAAAATAAAATGTAAATCAATAAATAACAGACTTTCTTTTGTATGTATTTATTACGATCTACTTTACGACTTAGTAGTAGTGATTTTTCCATATTTCCCACTAAAATGTGAGCCAGCTCACTTCTGAAAGTCCTTTTATAGATTTTTATTTTTATTTTTCTCTTGTTGATATAATATATCAGTTCTTCATAGTTCAGTTTCGATAACGCTAATTTTGCTGCAAATTTTTTACCATAACGATATATGATTTAGGTATTGGTAAAAAATAATATTCATCAGAAATTATTATAATAATTCTGCTGCAAATTTTACTCTATCGATGGCCTGTGATATAATTTAGGCATTGGTGAAAAAAATATTATTCATCATAAATGATTATGATAATTCTGCTTCAAATTTCACCATATAGATGGCATTATGATTTAGAAATTGGTAAAAAAAATATTATTCATCAAAAACGATTACAATACTTCTGCTGCAGTTTTGCCCATATCGATAGACTAATATATGAATTAGACTTTTCTAACAAAATATCATTCATCAGAAATGACTATAAATCTTTTGCAAATTTTATTTTTCGATGGCCTATGATGTGATTTAGGCATTGCTAAAAAAAAAAAATTTCCTCAGAAATTATTAATATCTGAAAATGATGTCGACTGTTGCTACAATGGATAGCAGATTGCTACAATGGACAGCAGAAAAGATGTTAAATACTTTTAAAGAATTATAAATAAATTTTGAAAACGGTTTATTTATTTTAAAATTCATTCTAAAAATGTTATACTTAATTAGGAATGAAACACAAAGCGAAGCTCTGAAATAAAGTATATGAAGCGGCATCATATTTCATCTGCTGTGGCATCATATATTGATTCTATGAAGGCTTATGATATAATTTCCGCATTGGTAAAAAATAATCTTCATCAGAAATGATTATAATAATTTTGTTGCAAATTTTACCATATCTAGGATTTATGACATGATTTAGGCATTGGTAAAAAATATTATTCATCAGAAATGATTATTATCTGAAAATTATGTCAAATGTTATGTTGACGAATGCTACAATGGATATCAGAAAAGATGCTAAATGCTTTTAAACATTTATAAATAAAAAACGGTTTATTTATTTTAAAGTTTATTCTAAAAATGTCATACTTAATGAGGCATGAAACACAATGCGAAGCCCAGAAATGAAGTATATCATGGGGCATCATATTTGATCTGCATTGCAGAAACAAGACAGATGACTCCATTGATACAACTCGTGGGTTTATTTTTGAACAAGAAAAAAGTCCAACCTTTCTGTTTGAGATGAAAAAAAAAGAAGTAAAATAAAATAAAAAGAAAGAACCAGGTCATAAGACTAAAGATATATATATACTGAGATCTTAAAAAAAAAAAGCTTAATGCGATTCCAATGATAGCAAGAATTTTTTTTTTTTACTCTTACCCTAATGTAAAAAATTTTTGTTTACTTTTGTGGCTTTAAATTTTTTGTTGCCACAGTATCATGATCTATATTTGATTTGATTTGATGTTGTGCCTTATTTTCCCTCTGGATTTGCTAAGCTTTATTTTGTAGCAGCAATTTTTTATATTTCTCCAGTCTCGAAGATACAAACTTTCTTACATCATTGTGAACTATGCATAACTAAGTATTAGAGAAGGGAAATTGAAGCAGTGGAAAAAAAAAGTTAGTAAATATTTAATTTTTGAATACGTTTAACTTGGGACATCGTGGATTTGCTTGAATAATGAATGGTTTTAGTCATTATAATTATGTTGTGAGTGTGGAGTAAAATTTGATAAATTAATGAAATCAAAAGTATAAATTTTTTTTTACCATGTTGTACATCATATAAATTAATTATGCAGCATCTTACAGATTTTCGATTTAGGTTGATGTAAAGCGGAAATTCTTCGTGGTTTAGTTTGGATAACGTCAACGCTGCTGCATATCTCATCCCATCTATAACCCATGATATGATTTAGGCATTGGTAAAAAATATTATTGATGAGATGATTATTACCTGATAATTATGTCAAATGTTAAGTTGAAGATTGCTACAATGGATATCATAAAATGTGTTAAATGCTTTTAAAGAATTATAAATATATTTTGAAAAAGGTTTATTTATTTTAAAGTTAATTCTCAAAATGTCATACTTAATGAGGCATGAAACACAAAGCGAAGCCCAGAAATGAAATATATCATGGGGCATCATATTCGATCTGCATTGCAGAAACAAGACAGATGACTCCATTGATACAGCTCGTGGGTTTATTTTTTAACAAGAAAAAAAAATCCAACCTTTCTGTTTGAGATGAAAAAATAAATAAATAAAATCAAAATAAAAGAACCAGGTCATAAGACTAAAGATATATATATATATATACTGAAATCTTCTTAAAAAAAGCTTAATGCGATTCCAATGATAGCAAGAATTTTTTTTTTCTCTTACCCTAATGTAAAAAAATTTTGTTTACTTATGTGGCTTTAAATTTTTTGTTGCCACAGTATCATGATCTATATTTGATTTGATTTGATGTTGTGTCTTATTTTCCCCCTGGATTTGCTAAGCTTTATTTTGTAGCAGCAATTTTTTATACTTCTCCAATCTCGAAGATACAAGCTTTCTTACATCAATGTGGACTATGCATAAATTAACTTTTAAAGAAGGGGAATTGAGGCAGTGAAAAAAGAATTAGTAAATATTTAATTTTTGAATTTGGTAAACTTGGGCAGTCGCGGAGTTGTGTGAATAATGAATGGTTTTTGTCATTAAAATTATGCTAGGAATAAACTTTAGGCAATTAATGAATTTAAAAGCATATTTTTTCCCCGTGTTGTATAACATAAATTAATTATGTAGTATCTTACAGATAACATTTCACCTCATTCTATACTTTTTAGAAATTGGTTTTGACGTAAGAGATATGTACAGTGCAGTAATTAAAGATGTTTGCTCGCAAGTAAGAAAAATAACCTCATGAATTTAGTTGGGATGTTAATGTATAGTTTATATGTTTTAATAGTTTAATAAATTATAAATTGAATTTTTAATTCGTGAAACAAGCATTTAAATTATAACTTAATTACTATACAATATTCAGTGCAGTTTAACTAATTCATTCCATACATTTAAAAAAAAAAGGTTTTTTTTTCAAAAGAATTATCACAAATTTTAAACATTTGTTAGATTTTATGATAACAAAATAAATGTAAATAAGCACATTTTTGCTACAATAAGTATTGCCTTCTAAAAATCTAGATGAATAAATTTAGCAAGTTAAATATGTATAGATTTTTTAATCAATCTTTCAATATCAACAACATTATCAAATTAAAAATTTTCTTCATTCTCATTACAATAATTTAATTTTGTTGTGCTGTTGCACAATTTTAAACCATTGAATATTCAATAACTCTTAATTAAAAAGATCACACTAAACCGTCTTTCCACCACACACATTAACCACTAAGAATTCCGTAATAACCTATTTAATAACATACCTAAAATCCGCAGTAACCCATACCACATATAAACCTACTGGTTCGAATGCCTTCAGAGACTCATACGGGATGGAAAAGAAACACATACACATAAAATTAATGAAAAGTATATTTCGTGATTTTTAAATACAAATAAATGTATTTATTAATATTTACAAACTAAAAAGTTAAAACTATGTCATCTTAAAAATAATGCAGGAGCATGGTCAGCCAGCCGAAACCTATTCCCTAATAACAACAAATACTGTTAATAAAGTGTGGTTTTTTCCAAAATTAAAGTTACTGATTGCTGTTGATGATTTCAACAAGCAACATCGAAACATAGACGCATCATGTCGAATGGTATCTAGCATTATTGCCCAAAGACGTAGTAAGAAGGGTCAATCGCAAAATGGGGCTCTTACTTGAGAGTCCGCATCAACAATGCAGGCAAGCAGGAAACATCTTGACTCTCGGAGACCTTGCAGACGACTGCGACTCGGTAACTTTTCTCTTTTCGACCTTCCAACAAACATTACGGGAGGTGGACATATCTGTCTCTCCCCTACTTTGCTTCTCGTCCTCTGTCTTCGCTCTTTCAGTCATTTTTCCGTCCATTCTCTTTCCGTCCATTTGTCTCCGTCTAAAGTTGTGTAACAACACTGCAATTTACATAATTTATTAATGAACGAAAATATAATAATTATATTTGAAAAAAGAGGTTCATATAAAAATTTATACCCTCCTTTTAAAATTCATATCACCTCAAGTAACAAAATTATTTGACCAAAATTGTCCGTCCATTCTCTCTCCGTCGATTCGTCTTCCGTCTAAAGTTGTGTAACAACACAATAATTTACATAATTTATTAATGAAAGAAAATATACTAATTATATTTGAAAAAAGAGGCTTCTATAAAATTTTATACCCTCCTTTTAAAATTCGTATCACCTACAGTAACAAAATTATTTGTCCAAATTTGTCCGTCCATCCTCTCTCCGTCGATTCGTCTTCCGTCTAAAGTTGTGTAACAACACAATAATTTACATAATTTATTAATGAACGAAAATATAGTAATTATATTTGAAAAAAGAGGTTCCTATAAAAATTTATACCCTCCTTTCAAAATTCGTATCACCTACAGTAACAAATTATTTGTCCAAAACTGTCTGTCCATTCTCTTTCCGTCCATTCCTCTTCCGTCTAAAGTTGTGTAACAACACAACAATTTACATAATTTATTAATGAAAGAAAAAATATTAATTATATTTGAAAAACGAGGTTCCTATAAAAATTTATACCCTCCTTTTAAAATTCATATCACCTACAGTAACAAAATTATTTGTCCAAATTTGTCCGTCCATTTTCTTTCCGTCGATTCGTCTTCCGTCTAAAGTTGTGTAACAACACAACAATTTACATAATTTATTAATGAACGAAAATATAGTAATTATATTTGAAAAAAGAGGTTCCTATAAAAATTTATACCCTCCTTTTAAAATTCGTATAACCTACAGTAACAAAATTATTTGTCCAAAATTGTCCATCCATTCTCTGTCCGTCCATTCGTCTTTCGTCTAAAGTTGTGTAACAACACAACAATTTACATAATTTATTAATGAAAGAAAATATAGTAATTATATTTGAAAAACGAGGTTCCTATAAAAATTTATACCCTCCTTTTAAAATTCGTATCACCTACAGTAACAAAATTATTTGTCCAAAATTGTCCGTCCATTCTCTTTCCGTCCATTCGTCTTTCGTCTAAAGTTGTGTAACAACACAACAATTTACATAATATATTAGTGAAAGAAAATATAGTAATTATATTTGAAAAACGAGGTTCCTATAAAAATTTATACCCTCCTTTTAAAATTCGTATCACCTACAGTAACAAAATTATTTGTCCAAAATTGTCCGTCCATTCGTCTTTCGTCTAAAGTTGTGTTACAACACAACAATTTACAAAATTTATTAATGAAAGAAAATATATTAATTATATTCGAAAAACGAGGTTCCTATAAAAATTTATACCCTCCTTTTAAAATTCATATCACCTACAGTAACAAAATTATTTGTCCAAAATTGTCCGTCCATTCTCTTTCCGTCGATTCGTCTTCCGTCTAAAGTTGTGCAACAACACAATAATTTACATAATTTATTAATGAACGAAAATATAGTAATGATATTTGAAAAACGAGGTTCCTATAAAAATTTATACCCTGCTTTTAAAATTCGTATCACCTACAGTAACAAAATTATTTGTCCAAAATTGTCCGTCCATTCTCTTTCCGTCGATTCGTCTTCCGTCTAAAGTTGTGCAACAACACAATAATTTACATAATTTATTAATGAAAGAAAATAAAGTAATTATATTTGAAAAAAGAGGTTCCTATAAAATTTTATACCCACCTTTTAAAATTCATATCACCTCAAGTAACAAAATTATTTGTCCATTTTAATTTTTTTTCAACGTTTAATTTTTGTGGAATCAAATGTACTAATACACTCAAAAATATGTTGTTTTTAAATTTAAGGTAAATTTTTATTAATATTTCAAGCGAAAAACATTCTATTAGGTAACAATAACAAACTAAAATGCAAAAACTTTTAAGTATTCCACAGCAAATTGCAATGTCATACATACTATTTCATATAATATGTACTATTTCATGCTTGGATCCATCTGTCTCAGGCAATTTTTTGAGATTAACAGTGATTTCAAATGTTAACCATACACTCTCCAAATCATATGACTTTCTTAAAAAGATTCATTTAAAGAACTTAAGATATAAATAAAAAATGAAATTTCTAGTGAAAAAGTTTAAACAGGGTTTAAACAAAAGAATCATAACTTAAGCTCAAATAATTCTTAATAATATTTTACGAATATTCAAATAAAATAATCGATGAATTTTGAATGAAATTCAGACATCTTTTTATTTATAGAAAGCTATGTTTCTGTAAACAAATCTTCCACAAAAGAATGAAAATTTTGCCACAGTAAAATTTAAATAACGCCCAATTTTTGAAGTAAACATACGTTAGCATATTTAAATGATATCCCAAGGCATGGTCTCGTGACAAATTGACAGAGAAGCCGCAAGTCAAGTCTGAGGTATTTTAAAGCTACAAATTACATCTTCGGAAAATAAGCACGAGAGGGGATACCCGAATCGAATAATGAATTCTCCAAGACAGGAATCAATTATTCAAGACAGAAGTTCCAATTTTCGGTGGCACAATTACTTTCTTTCAAGTTTATTTTCGTGAATTAGGGAGCTGTCCTGGTGTAATTATGATGCGGAGCCGACTTTGTGAAAAGAATATTAACTTGGAGATCAAAGCTTTCGGTAAATGTGGGCTGTTTAGAATTGCGGGTGTAAAGACGCTGTTGTTATCGGAAAACGCACAAAAGACGTCATAATGTGATACTTCACATTGATTCTGAGATTGGTATGAAGAATGATATTGTATACTTTTCATTTTTGTTTTACACCCTTTTGGAAGACTTAATAGTTTGATTCAGATAAGTCCTATTGGTGAATTGCTTACGGCAATCTATCCATTTCGTTTTTGGATATAATTAATGAATGCCTTGATAATATTAATTAAGGATTAATTTGATTAATTTTAAAATAAATTTTATACAAATGAAAATATTCAGTAAAATGCATCACAAACTAGTTGCATCTATGATTATTAGTGATAGCTTAATATTTTCTGGGACTTAACGGCCGAGTGACTGGTGTTTTGTTGCCACAGGTTTCGGGTTCTAGTCCCTGGGGTGCCATGGAAGATTCTAATGGTTCGGAATCTACTTTAAGCCGTGTGTCTCTGTCTGATATGACAGCGGCCATTACGATAAAATCGAGGAGATAAGGCGAAAAACAAAGTTACAAAGTTATATTAATTACAAAAATAAGTTTAAAGAGAAAAAAAAATCTTCTGGATTTATTGATTGGGTTGCTGAATATGGCATGGGTGCAACTTTGGATATTTAAACACCAACCGTGTTCGGGTGTGTGACATATTAAACATTGAGCACTTCTCTTGTATTTATTCAATTCCTTCTATTAGCTCACACTCTCCCTATATATATCTTGTTCAAATTTTCAATCGTTCATAAAATACTTTTTATTCATCCACTCAAGTTCAAATACGTTTTTTTTTTAACTTGTAGTGGTTGACACTTGATGTTAATACAGTTTTTTTAAATATGAATTAATTCATTAAATTTAATTAATTAATTTTAGCTTTATTTTTAGATTTAAGTTGCATATATTTACCAATAGATGGCGCCAGATAATCTTAAAAAAATGAATGAAAATTATTTATAAAGGACTTTCTGCAGTATGGTGAAAAATAAGTAGGAATTGACTTAAAATTTTTTTTTTAATATTACTTGTTTGGCTTAGCTACCAGCATAATTTGAACAGTATGTTTAATAACTATCATCTGGACATTTTATGACTTGTCTATCCCCTCCCACGAAAAAAAAAAAAAATGACGCCTTAAAAATGTGTGAAATAACTTTTCTTACGTTTTAAATTTCGATATTTCGGTGATCTCCGCATAAATGTTACTGTTGAAAATGGTATAAAGAGAACTAACTTATAGTTTATGGTATTTAATTAACAAATTAATTAGCATGGTTAATTTACCGCTTTCTCAAAACCTTTCCATGATGAAGTCTGAACATTTAGCTCAATAAATGTAGCATATGATAAATACTATATAATAATGACAATATGAATATATGAGATTAATATATGATAAATACTATACTAAAATTTTATTATAAATTTCCCATTAATTTAAGAGTCACAGAAAAGGGCCCGTATAAAAAATTACAATCATTTTATTCGTAAAATAAATATTTTTAATGACTTTTTGCTGCGAGTATTAAGAAAAATGCAACAAATGTTTGTGTTATTTTATTTAAAAAACATTAGTAAATAAGGAACTAATCACTTTATTTAAATAATAATAATTACACATTTTTAATATTTTATCACCACTTAGATTTTACAAATTCCTAGATGACAAATTATGATTAATTGAGCAATTAGAGGTTAAAATCTTTTTTAGTGGTTAAATCGCGGCAAGTCTTTTTTCTGTAAAGGTCTTAATTTTTCTAATCCGCTTGCATGTAAGTAGAAACTAACAATGAAGATTGCTATTGATAAACTTTGATTCAAGATAGTTCTATTAATATCGGAATGTATTGGATAAAAAAAAAAAAAAAATGTGGATTTTTTTTTTTTTGCAAGATTGCCATCTAATAAAAACCTTGTTTTAAATAAAAATTGGTTAAAATTTTGACAAAAGATTTTCTTTAACTTGAATACGAAACTGGAACGAAATTGAATAAAAAATTAATTGTTTAGTATTTTTATTCTTTTAATATTGTAATTTTTAATATCTTAATTTTTTTTTTGATTTTTAAAAATAATTTAAGCAAGAAAGTTATGTTAAACGGAATTAATAAAGGCATGATGAAATGAATGAATTGATTCTGAAAAAATATTTCAGATTATCTTATAATTATTAATTTGTGGCATTTTTTAAATTTTCGCGTTTTGGTTTTCATTTTTTTTCTTATTTATTTTTAAAGGTATTATGATTTTTATGATTTGAAATTAATTTGTAAGCATAAATATAAGTATAAATATAAATATGTATCGTAGTGTGTTAGGTGCAAAAAAAATGTGGGTTTGCTTTTTTTGAGAAACTAGAAGGAAATTGAATGAAATATTAATTATCTAATAATTTTATTTTTTCAATTTAAACAATGAGTGGTATTAACGTTAAGTGGTATTAAACGTTAAGTAGTGTTAATAAATGCAGTTAAGTCAAACTAAATTTGAGGGTTACCAAATAATAGTTTAGGTTATCCTGTAATTATTCATTGGCTACATTTTTAACAGATTATGATTTGTAATTAACCTGTCAATAATTCGCTTTCTATTAATTCAGTATTTTAACAATGAATCAATTTTTTAAAATTATTCTGTCATAAGAGATTCTGCAAATATTTCATTAGAGTGTTTTACGAGTAGACTCTTCTTTTTCATTGATGTACTAGTTATTTCATGGCTTATTAATTTCAGGTATTCTTATTGACATTTTTAGTTTGTTTGTATGAAGTTTATACTTTGTTATTATGACGCTAATTGATTTAATTTAATATTTAATATGCTGACTTAATAGTTTTATATTCTAATTTTAATTTCATCCTACGTATTTATTTATTTAATGTTTTTTTTTCCTAATGCAGCTGGCAAATAGATCGTCATCTTTTTATGCCATAAGGTCTGCTCCGATGTTGCCCACTACCCAGGAGGCGAGTGTAACTTGAATATAAGCCACGGACGCGGAGTAACAATGCCCCCGCAACGCTCTACGATCCTATTAGGACCGGGACCTACGGTTTAAAGTGGATTCCGAACCACTACAAACACACATGGCACCACCGGGATTCGAACCCGATACCTGTTGTACCGAGCGCCAGAGCGCTAGCCACTCGGCCATCAGGCCCCTTTATTTAATGTTTAATTAATATTGGCACCTTTTATATATATATATATATATATATATAAATATGGGATAAAAACTACATAAAACAAGACTATATGGAAAAATTAAAAATAGAATACATAACGATCATTTTAGAAAGATAATTATTCTTCGTCAGTGATGTAGTCATGGCTTTTAGAAAGGAGGAGAAACCCGATGGCGATTATGGCAACGTGCATACACAGAGTATTCAAAAAGCTTCAGGACAGATTGTACATAGATGTTTCACAGAATGGGTTCAATGCACATTATTCACCATAGAATATTTGTTTACATTTGAATTTAAATGTCTACAAAGTCTCTTCTCAAATCAATACAACACTTTGGACGACTGTATAAGTCAGTAAAAGCCTTCAAGAATGTCTTCGCTCCAACGCTATTGAATTCCGGTGTCACAATTGTTTCAATTTCCTTAAGAGGTCTCTCTCAAGAGGCCGAGCACAGGTCTTGTATTACAGGGGGTGAATGTTTCACACAAGCTGCCTTCTCGACAAAAATGATGCTCAAGGACTAACATATGAGTCAATGCAATATCATAGAAGAGTCACCAATTTCCAACAAGCATATCTCATGTACCGCATTCGCAACAAAAGCCAATCCAAAACATCTTTGTAAAATGCCCAGTCACCGTGGAGCACTAACAACTAAATTCTTGATGAATGATGCCCCGACTGTTAAAAAAAGCGATTAGCATTGAACTTTCATCTGCCGACTCCTTTTCGGACTTGTCCACATGGCGTCCATGGTGTTTTGTCTTCGAGACACCAAGTCTCTCCTCCAGTGACAATGTTTTGCAAAAAGAGGGATCTTGACGGATAGATGGAGAAAAAAGAGGGATCGGCTATGCCAATGAATTCTTTGCCATCGATAGAGGAGAATGAAGCAATTGTGATATCGGAACTGGAGAACTTCCAGAAGGAGTTTACGGACGTGTACATTTGTTCCAAGCGTTGTATTGAATTAGGAGGAAGCTATATAGATGCTTAATATTAAATGTAGGAACATAACAACCGAACAATGGATAATAAAGGGTGGGATAAAACACGCACCGATGTGTAGAGAAAAAGAAAATGTGCAAATGTGGTTAATCAAATGTTCAGAATTTTAGCCTTAAAATAATCCTTTAAGTAAACTAAGTAATAAATTACTTTTCAAGACAATTTAACAAAAAAAAAAGTCTTTTGATACTTATTGTAGCTGGCAATAACAAATCCTACCTGACAGTAAATATATAACATGCTGAAAATAAGCATATTAGGAATAGCACGGAAGTGTTATGAATTATCATAAAAAAATAAATTTTATTTATATTGTAAATATTAAGAAAAACGCTTTTAATTTAAATTCAACCAATCTTATATTTTGTCAAAGAGCAAACGCTGTTCTGGTTTAGTGAATAAAAGATATTCCAATTTTATTTATTTAAAAATGTATTTAAAGTTTAAAATATGAATAAGGACATTAAGATAAATAAATCTTAATTTTATTATTACTTAATTAATTATTTCTTAATTTATTATTTCTTAATTTATTTCTTAATTTTCTCTTAGTTTTATTTATTAATAGTTTATTAAGTCAAATTATGATAATTTTTCATTTAAAAAAAAATACAGAACACAATTATATTTTTTAAAAATGTAATAAATATTTCCATAAAAAGAAAACCTAGTTAAATGAATAAAAAATGTAATTATAAAGATAAAAACTTAAAGTAAATGAATTTAATTATTTCCTTAATAACTTTCTGCTTTTCAGACGAATATAATTATTCCCTTGTTAACTTTCAGCATAATTTGGTCTGCACAAAAACAGATCTATTATAATAGTAAAAAAATAATTCAGAAAGTAGTCCCTAATTGACATTTTCTTGTAATCGCGTAAATGTTTCATAATAATTTAAAAAATTTATATCTTGAAGGTTGACGACGCTAAAAAGGTAACAACATAAATTTTTTAGTATGTTATAATTCATTATTTTTCGAAACAATATTTAATATTTAGTATCTTTTACAAACACTTGCTAAACCTGGATTAAAAGTATGTTATTAACATTGACAGAAATTTCTTCCGACTGGCAAAATGTTTTTCAAAATATTTATTTAATACAGGTATTATCGCTCATCACTGACTCTCTGTGCCACAAGCTTCACGTTCGAGTCCCGGGTATGTTTGTAAGGGTTTAAATCATAACCATAGGTTCCGGTCTAATATGAGTATAAAGCGTTGGGTAAATGTCTGACAACCCTATCCTGTAAAAACATATACTGTCTCGAAATCTACCAGTAAGCAAACGGCCTTGGCTCACCTTGGGACTGTTGATCCAATGAAGGATAATATCGTTCATGATATACAGATTTCTCTTAAGATTGGAAAATTCAATTTTTAAATTCCTATATCTCCGGTTTTTATCAGATCTTAACAAAAAAATTATCATCATCTTGAATTGATTGCGCTAAAATAATCGGGTTCCGTAATGGAAAAATTTCTGTACATATATAATATAATATATATAATATAATTTCTATACATATATAATATAATATATATAATATAATTTCTATACATATATAATATAATATATATAATATAATTTCTATACATATATAATATAATATATATAATATAATTTCTATACATATACATATATATTTTCATATACATATATATTTAAAGGAGTACCCATTCAAATAGTTCTGAGAACCGCTAAGATACGGACATATTACAATAGACACAGTTTAATTTATGGGTATTTTTTACAAAATTCATATAATAGTTTTCAATTTCTTGCCACGGAACATGATTTGGTTGAACTAGGCCCTAAAATCTATAATGCAGTTTTATAAAAACAAATTTCTTCTTCTTTATTGGCGCAACATCTCCATGGTGGGCCAAGGCCGTCTGCATACTGGCAGATTTCGAGACAAGATTTGTTTTTCCATTATTGGGTAGAAAACAGTCTACAGTCTTATCAGATTATCAGACAGTAATGTACAGTTTAAAGTGGATTCCAAACCACTACAAACATCCATGGCCCATCAGGGACACGGAAACAGACACGGACACGAAACCTGTAGCACTGAGCGCCAGACAGCTAGTCACTCGGCCATCAGGTCATAAAAACATATTATATAAAAACATTATGTAAGATAAAAAACATCTTAACTTTCTTCTACAATAAAATTACGGCCTGATGGCCAAATGGCTAATGCTCTGGGGGTTTGTACTACAGTCTTTAGATTCGAATCCTGCTGGCGGCATGGATGTTTGTGAGTGGTTCGGAATCCATGTTAAACAGCAGGTACTGGTCTAATTAGCCTAAAAAATTATCGTAGAACGACAAATCAAACCAAAAACATATTTGTCCGATAACTTGAGGATTACTCAAGTGGATTCAAATTCAGAAAACAGACGAAAAAAAATGTTTATATCGAGATCTTACATATAAAATAGTGCTAAGCCACTTATTTATTAAAATATTTATAAAGTTTACGTCTGACGGTTTGTGTTTTTAATTTTCATATAAAAACATAAAATTGGCGCATAAATTATATACATAGTTTTTTAAAGCATACTTAATTGCAGCTTAGTTATTATTAAAATATAAATAAAACTATTCAAAAGATAATTGATATTATCTTTCGAATAGTTTTATTCAGCTAATTTGATACTCTAGCCTCCTGCTTACAATAAAGAAGAAATCACGTAACTTTACCTAACACATTATTAGCTGGGTGCAATCACGATGGTAAGCAATGGAATTAGAGATACGAAGCTCTTGCATTGTTAACGTCACGTTGCCTGTCCAGTGTCAGCGGGCGTTGTATTGTTGTGGGCACTTAACTAATGGTGACAAATCTGCTTTGGAGCTGTATTCATAGCTCTCTGAATACGTGGATAACAAACAAAACACTCTCTGTCTCATTAGGAACTGGCGGTCTTTTTATGTCAGGGAAGAAGGTTTGAAGATGGAATTAGCTTGATTTAGGTTTAGGTAGGCAGTAGTGAAACCAAATTTGACCTCGGAATTCAACTAAGTGACTTTTAATTTGTGTTAATCGTGTCTAATTGAATTGTTTATTGTAAATTAAAAAAATTCTTATATGAAAATATTGAGTTCACTTTTTTGTGTATTATAAATCCAAACATAGAAATATATGTTAATTTTAAAGATTGTTTTGTTAAACTGATTTATTTTTTGAAATTTCTAGTTGTTTTAAATTTTATTACAGTTGAATGTCTTAATTGTTCATAATTCAATCTTCAGTTTTTGCATTTACTTTTCTGTGTTAGCATAGATCCACTTGGCCAACCTCAAATCATCAATTCAATAATGCTTGTTCAATATATAGGATGCGTCTAACAATTGTATATCAAATATGTATTTACATAATTTGATTAATACATTCTAACTGATTTCAGTTTTATAGAAATCAGTACTATTATTTTTAATGGAAACATAAGAGTGTTTACAAATTTTACTCTTATAATTTGTACTTAATGTCGATTTATTCTAAATTTCATATGTTCACAGAGAAATTATCTAATCCATAAAGTCTTAGTATAAAGGGCGTATTCGAGCATTCGTTCTAAAGTTACATTTTAGTTATTAATCTGAGATGCATTAGAAAATTATTAAAATTTATCAAAAAATTATTTTTTTTCTTATCGAAAATTTTACAGATTTAGTTACGTGTATATATATATATATATATATAAATATATATTATAGTATTTTTCTCACTAGAAGAATTGTAGCATTTCGTTCCCAGGAGAGAGAGTAATGTATATTCGTTAACAAGTGCATAATAACAACCAATCACTCAAACTGACAGCAGATTAGCAGTATCGGGGATATTTATATTACAAAAAATTTGTGTTTTGTACTACTGAGAACAACCAGTCACTCAAATATCACAACAGATAATCAGTGTCATATCATGAAATTAGCGGTCTGTTCGAGCTTCACAGGTGCCACAGGTTTCGGGTTTGATTTCCGGCGGTACCACGCATGTTTGTCGTGGTTCAAAATTCACTTTAAACCATAGGTTGCAGTCTAATATGATTGCACGGAGGTGGGCGTAGACTGACAACCCTACATCACAAAAAGGAAAACATGTCCTATCTCGAAATCTGCTAATAGGCAGACGGTTTTGACCCACCATGGGGTTGTGGCACCAATGAAGAAAAAAAGAACGGTTTAAAATAATTCATAGGACAAATTAAATGTATTCATTCGATTTCACTTTTCTATTTGATAAATAGGTTAAAAAAATTCTTTCTATACTTAAAAAATATAATTCTGACTTTTTATATTTACAAAATTTTTAAAACTTTTGTCGTTATTTAAAATAACTTGATAGTGACACATGTTTAATTACATGTTACAAAATTATTAATTTGTTTATGGAAAAAAAATGTACAAGGAAGAAAAAACAACTTACTCTTCGGAATGGAAAAAAATGACAGCACTTGTTCACAAAATATTAGACATGCGGGGACAGAAAATGTTGCGTATAACTTTATTTGACATTTTAAAGCCCAGAACAGATTTTATTGGCTAGAAAGCGCAGTTAGAAATGTGGCATGGACACTTTTATGACAGCAAAACCGATCTTGTTACAGAATGTGGCTCAAATTCCATTTGCGATTTGTTCCAAAAGATTCCTTTTGGTTTCGAGGGGGTGGGGGCACCCTTCTCTGTGAACACACCAGGGAATTTCTCGCCTCATTTCCTTTTCAAATAGATCGCTGAAGGTTACTCGAATGCTCCTTTGAAAAATAGCGTCGAGCACCATAACAAAACAAAGAATGCTGCTGGGCTTACGAACGGAAATTATATCGCCCGAAAAGATGGAATAGGCACGGCTATTATTTCAAATGTAAACTTTCTTTATGTGTCTGGAGTCCCTTCTAACGGTTTTTATTTTCTGTATGGTATTTTGAATGTGTGATATTAAGGGAAAATATTTGGGGGTGGAATTAAATTTCAAGTAGAATTTTGTATACGTCATCTAATGCTTTGCTGTTTTAGATTTACTCACTCCTGTATCGGAATACGAGAACTTTTTTTTAAAAATCGTTGAACTTTATTCGTTAAACATGAAAATTAATAAAGATATAAAGATTGCGTTTACAGAGGAAAAACGAGAATTTTTTCAAATAATAAATATTGATGCCAGAATAGTTCAATTTTTATGAACATATGAAGCTATCGTGATTGCTATCTGGCGATGTAAAAACAGCAACTTCAGTTGACAAAATAATTCTTGAGACAATGTTTGGGCAGTCATTAATCCTTCTCTTTCTATAGTTGGTTTCCACATACGTAAAATGCACACTCCTGTTCTTATAAACGAAATATTGCTACGCCTGTAAACGTTTGTTATGATTTACATTCAGGAAGAACTGTGTACGAAAAGATGGAATAAATATATAAAATATTGGAATAGTGTGTTCCAAAAAGATGGAATAGACATGGCTATTATTTCAAATATAAACTTTCTTTATTTGTCTGGAGTCCCTTCTAACCGGTTTTTATTTTCTGTATAGCATTTTGAATGTGTGATATTATGGGAAAATATTTGGGGAGGGGGCGGGAATTAAATTTCAGGGACAGTTTTGTATACATCATGTAATGCTTTGTTGTTTTAGACTTACTTATTCCTGCATTGGGATACGAGAACTTTTGAAAACACGGTTGAAGTCGAAAACTAATAAAGATAAAAAGATTATGTTAACACAGGAAAAGCAGGAATACTTTCAAGTAATAAACACTGACGCTAGAATTGTTAAATTTATCAACATTTGAAGTTCTCCTGATTGTTATCTGGCAATGTATAAACAGAAACTTCAGCTGACAAAGTAATTCTTGAGACTTTTAGGCAGTGATTATGCCTTCTTTTTCTATAGTTGGTTACTACATACTGAAAATGCACCCTCAGTTCTTATATATGAAATATTGGTTTGAAATACTGTAAACGTTTGTTATTTTTTACATTCGGGAAGATCTTTTGCTTATTTAAGACCAGCTGCCTGATGGCCAATTGACTAGCGCTCTGCCCTTTGGTACAACAGGCTCCAGGTTATAATCCTGGTGTAAGCATGAATGTTTTTTAGTTGTTCGGAATCTACTTTAAACTATAGGTCCCGGTCTATTTAGCCCTCATTTGTACAAGATTACCGGAGAGCGATAAACCAAACCATTTATGGCCATTAATATCTGCCAATCTCACATCGAGCGAACTTTATTTTAAAAGTGTACTTTGAAAAGCCAACGTGGTCGGCAACATTAAAAGATATATTCGAGAAACATGTGTACGATATACCATTACATATGCTGCATAACAGTGTGAATAATGTAGTGCCTCGTCGGATAATTGAGTTGTTGAATAATAAACTGATAAATATTTGATGAGTTTTAGTCATTAAACTTTATGAAAAAATATGATATCTAATCAAGCTTCAGCCTTTCCAATCACATTTATTTTTTCAAACTCTGCGCCCATTATTCTATTCTGCGTCTTACTTGTGGTTCCTAGATAAAAAATTGAACCTCTTGGTGATTACAATACAGTAACTACTTTAAAGAAGGAAATGACTTGAAGTAATAACATGTGGGAATATCTCATCGACCATCAATCTACTTGATGGAAATTTTTCATAATACGATAAGTTCAGGACAGTTACGTGTACAAATCCACTCCAAAGACTAACCATCGACTATTCCACTATTTATATATACACTGACGAGAAAAATTACAGGAACAACCATAGAAAAGCACTTTATGTTATGTCTATTAAGTGAACTACAATGAAAGATGATTGGTTGGTAACTCAATGTCAATGTTATAGCGTAGAAGAATTGGATTCACCTTCGCTACAGAAAAATAGGTAAATTCTTGAGCAGGTTCTTTCTGCACATGTGAACAGGAATGCTGGTAGGTGATTTGAAATCAAATCCAAATGAATATAGTGATAGTTGGATAAAAGTTTGGCTTGTAATTTGTGGAATATGTCATTCAGAATACACTTGACGGATTGTGAGAAATGACATGTGATTGAGAGAATAAAAGGATGAAAGACACTGATAGGGATATGTAAAAACTTAAAAATAGCCAAAGGCGTCATACCAAGAATCTGGAAACGATTTAAAGACATCTGTAATGGGCACAGACAACTAGGTTAAGAATGAAAACGTACCATGACAGACTTTCAGGACCGTTATTTGGCAACAATTGCTGAAAGAATCAGACGACTGATGCTAGTTCAGATTGCAAGGGAGTTCGCTGCAGCAACAGTAACTCCAGACTATCCAGATTTGCTGTGAGTAACAAACCGTCTAAACGAGGGTTGTACGGAGGAAAATCTATGATTTATATTCCACTAAATCCGGTAGCGAAATGCGCTCGGTTACAATGGCGCATAGAGCATCGTGAGTGGAGTATCATGAACTGAAACTGAATTCTCCTTATCGATAAATCCCGAATTTGTTAATAGAGTACTTCTAGACGTGTTACAATACGGAGGGACAAGAACACCAATGCACCTGCAAATATCCGTGAAAGGCATCGATATAACGGTCATGGTATCATAGTATGGGAGCGCTTCATTTTGAACGACCAAACTGTTCTATACGTTTTTACCAGTACAACGTGAATTCTGAAATATATAGAGAGGAGGTTCTTGATCCCCATGTCAAGCTGTTTCAGGGTGCCATCGGTAATAACTACTACTACTACTACACCCCCACGTCACTGTGCCTTAGAGCTGAGTTGCCCCTTTTACAGTTTGGGAATGACGTGGGTGAGAAAAAGTCCGATTGGGCTATGTGACGCTCTACGGTCATATTAGACCGGTACGTAAGGTTTAAAGTCGATTCCGAACCATTACAAGCATCCATACCGGGATTCGAACCCGATACCTGTGGTACTGAGAGCCAGAGCGCTAGCCCATCGGCAATAACTACCACAAAATGGATGACGCGCTTTATTATTGCGCTGCCCTCGTGAATGATTATCTTGAAGGTGAAGGAATCCAGCCAATGAAGTGGCCCTCATATTCATCGGATTTAAATCCGACAGAACATGTGTGGGGCCCACTAGGACGCCGACTTGTATCTCGGCAATAAACTACTAACATTCTCCAGGAGTTTCAAAGCTGTAAAAGTCATTGTCCAGGAGTTTCATCTTGAATACCCTTTCTTACTGCAAGAACTTCTGGGTAATATAATCCACAACATGGAGAATTGATGTAAAGCTTGCATTTTGGTCAAGGATGACCACATACCGAATTGATTTTGCATGTGTGTCTCCATTTTAGAGACACACATGCATGTTGTAACAATAACATTTCCTTCTCCTCTTTATATCTCATCTTTCTTTGTTCTTATTTAAACATATTTTTTTCCAAAAATAGGTAGTTCCGCATTTTGAATGTCGGTCAGGCATGATAAACTAAAGATCCTTAGCAAGTTTCATGTTCTTATCTGTTTATTTATTCAAATTAGCTGAATTTTTATAGTTGATCCTTTAATTGTTTTTCAAGTGTATTATGGTGAAACATTAAGTCCCTCTAATTAAAAAAATAAGTTTTTTAAAATTAATTAAAAAATTATGCTACCAAATTATTTGTTCTAAATTCACAGTATTGAAAGAAAAAAAGCAATATTTCAGAAATAATTGAAAAATTGACGTCAAATCAACTAGCCCAACAAATTTCAATAAAACTCCAGTGACTTTTAACAGTATTTTATCTAAGGCAAACTTTGAATATAACATTGACATTTCAAGAAATATTTAAAAATAAACTGTTTTTCGTACTTGGTAACTTGATAATTATTCTATCATGAAAGATAAAATATTGCAACTTCAATTTTTCAATATATCAATTGCAATTAACAAATATTGCTGCTTTTTTTACCATAGATTTTAAAGGATGACATTTAACTTTATCAAGGTACGAGGCAGAATGGGGATTATTGCACTAGAGTCTGAGAGAATATCAACAGAGATATCAACAGACAATCTACCAGGCATCGCTATCTTCTTCGAGTCTGCTCATTTTACAAAACCATGAGTGCTAAATATGCTATCTGGGGCCTGATGGCCAAGTGGCTAGCACTTTGAACCACAGCTTTTGGGTCCGAGTCCCAATGGTTCCATGAATGCGTGTAGTGTTTCGGAATCCACTTTAAACCGTAGGTCCTGGTTTAACAGGATCGTAGAGCGTTGTGGGGATAGTGTTAATCGCGCCAGTAGCATATTTTCAAGCTACATGTGCCCCCTGGGTAGTGCTAAGTGAATAACGTTGGTGCAGCGCTTGCTTAAGAATCATTATATCTGGATTAAATACTAACAGCATCAAAAGACAATTGCCTAAGTGTTTGCATTAGAACAAAAAAATATGCTATTAGAGAAAATCGAACCTTTATTTGACTACTCCTCTGTCATGTGAATTTCTTTTAGGACCCGATTGCTATACAATAAATTTAATTTTTTTAAAGGCTTTTAAAAATTGCATTTGAATAGTACAAAGATCAATATAAAGTAACAAGAAAATATGAATAAATTTAACTTTGTTATTTATTACAGAAGAAATATATTTTTAAATGTCATTTGGCAACCTTAACAAAGAAAAAGTTATCGATGCAAAAATAATAGTTTATTAAAAGAAAATTAAATAATGTAGACCTGTCCAAATTCAAAAATTACATTTGGAAAAAATATAAAAGCGGAATTAATAATAACGTTTTCCTTTAAAACTGTTTAACTTGAAGTGGAAAATTCAATAACTTGAGATGAATAAGAAATTTGTGATAGAGAATATTGATTTTTGTTTCGAATAGAACACTTTCTTCTTTTTCCCCTTTCTTTCAGTGCAATTTGCTTGACAGAAATGTATCGATTTTGTTCGGAATGTTTGAAAAGTATTTTAAATTGAATTCCGGAATAAACTCTTTGGGAAATATAACAAATTCATAAATAGTTTAGATTTGAATTAAAATTAGCTTTACTTAATGTAGAAAAATAAAAATATACCGATAATTGCTTTAGAGGAACAAGTAAGAATTGTTAAAAATGCATTACATCTAACATGTATCCATAAAAATTTGATTATCTGCTGTGTCTTAGCACCAAGTTTATGGACTTGCAAGCAGAGTATGATGCAACTGGAAGACTCGGAAATGCATATCAATATAGGATTGGAAAGCGTATTCTGACCTATTATCAAATTATCAAAGTACGAGGAAGACTGGGGATTATTGATGTACAACTTGAGGGAATGCCCACAGAAATACCACCTGGAAATCTACCAGGCATCATAATCTTCATTGAGTCTGCTCGTTTTACAAAACAATGACTGTTTAGCATGCCATCTGTGGAAATCGAACCTTTATTTAACTACCCGTCTGGGAATGAAATAATCAAATTATAAACTCAAAACATCTTATTCATCAATAAAACTAAAGTGGTCAACAGTAACAAAGGTGAAATATGGATAAGTGTCGTTTTCACGCGAAATCCTCTAGATGCTGCAGTGGACTTTCTGGTATGTTGTGCTATAATTCGTGCATTCGAATTTGGATTGTTCTTTACTGGATTTAGCACAATCAAATTATCAAAGATTGATTCATCTGGAATCCATATTGTTCATCGTTTGAAGTACACCTGATTGAACATTGTTATGCATACAAGCGCTATGCAGATCGTCCATTGTGTTCCGAAACTCCTAAAGCATAACACTCATCCACTAATTCAGCTTTTGGATAATCAGCCATTCTACTACAGCCGGAGAACGAATCAGAGCTGGAAACTCCCGTGGCCATTTTCTATGCTGGGTAAAGGTAAGCACTTCCCTTTCATATATGATTTCTATAAGGTGTTTCATTATTATGTTCTTTTATTCCATAAAAGGCGAAGAAAAATGATTCTTTAAAAATTCATAATAAATGAATATTTATATACGCATACGGCTGCAGTTTGCGCAAAATGTTTGTTATCAGTTCGAATGTTTTTGTCTGCATAAACCATAAATGAGCATTTGGCTTATAAATTGTGACTAATTATTATTTTGCTCTTGGAGTGATATTTTATAAACACAATTGGAATAAATATCTTCATTTATTGTCGTTTCACATCCTAAATTAGTCAACGTGAAGAAAGAATCAGATTTTTAAACAGCGAGATAACCATTCACCGATGCATCTAACATACTCCTATGAGTCAAAGTACCTTCAGTGGATAGCATCGTTAAATATGCAATGGGTACAGGGACGCTAGGGTACGAGCGGAAATTCTAATTACTCCACAGTCAAAAAATATTTTGTCAATAAAACACGAGTAATACTTCAATTGCTCGAAATCAAATTCAAGGAAGATGTTTATGGTCTATATGAGTCCCACCAAGTTCTACCTTCTCCTTTCTAAATGGTAAGAGGTTACATCGTCTTAGGTATGGGGTCGAGGGGTGGAGAAAAGAAAATAACAAGTACGCTTCTGTTACATAACTTGTTTTTCAGTCTGTTTTTGTACACAACGTTTTACAAAAGAATGAGCTGATCATGACATAAGACGTGGAGCCGCAGCAATGGAGTGCTTTGTTCGTTCCTATTCATTGCAACAAGTTGAAGACAAACTTCTTATGAAAAATGTGCAATTTGCATAGTTATGCTTACAACGGCAAAGTTTTATCTATCGACAAAATTTGAGTTTAACTTTTCATGTTAGAAAATCAGCAACAAAAATAGAATTTAGGGATTTTGATACAAACTGCATCCTCATACGATAGCATGAATTTTTTTAAAACTTTAATAAGTCTTCAGACTTAAATCTACGTTAAGTGTATTGATAATTTCTACATGCATAATGCGTTTTAAAAATGTTTATTAAAATGTTAGTACAAAGTATATTATTAGAGAATAATTCAATGTAACACCATTATTAGAAAATAAAGTCTTTTGAGACATACACTCCCAGAAGTAGATATAAAATACATTTAAATGCTTTAAAAGTACATGAAAAAATATCGATATTCATATACAATGTCTTCTTTTTTATTTTAAAGAAAATTAACTTTATTGAAAATCAAATTAGTAATAAAGAGGTAAAAATTTATATTTTACGCTGAGCTGGTAATTGTACTTTTATTTATGAAGAAAGGGTTGATGGTGTAATTTTTAAAAATTGATGACGTTAGTTAACTCTTTAAGAAGCATTCCAAATCACAAAAGGAAAAAATAAACACTAGAGAAAAATAAATTGAATTAATTGTGAATTTAAAATTTCTAAAAACCTCTCTCACATAAAATAATTCTGAAAGGAAATGATTTCTCTTTTAATATTTATTTTTTCTGCCGAGTAAGTCTTTAAAATTTAAAAAAAACAACTGAATTAACTTCGAATTAATTTGAATTAATTTTGAAATTAATTTTAGTTCATTGTTATTGAATTTTTAAATGCAGCTATTGTTTCTTTTTTGAATTCTTAATTTATTAATTCTAATTGAAAAGACACCATCATTTACGTTAAATAAAAAATATCCTGAATACTCTATATTTTATAAATGTGAAAATTATTTTGAAAAATTAAGTTACTGAATAATATGTAAATTTGAAGATTAAAAATTAAAAGAAATGTTGAAAATGAATGCTGAAAATTGAATATGCTAAAAAAAAATAATTACTTTTCTTTGAATAAATTAACATAGAATAAGTCTTATTAAATATGATTTTTATTAAATTATTGAAAAATTCTTTAAAAAGGTAAAACATTTTTTTATCTATTTCCTATTCCTAAAAAATTCCAGTTTTAATTTAATCAAATTATTATAGTTTTTTACACATGAATTTTACATGCTTTTATCGAAAGGTTATATTTTTTAAATTGTTATAAAAATTCAAATTATTTCTCTTTTATTCGTAATAAATATTTTAGTCCTTTTTATGAGACTTGTGATGACTAGTGTTTTAGTTAAATTGTGTTTAAATTACTAAAAACAAAATAAGAAGTACGCAATTGTTTTTTCTTTATAGAAAATCAAACAATGAATTTAATGAATAAAATATGATAATTTTTTTTTTTTTTTTTTAAATTTCATCTTACTAACTCCCTGAAACCTGGGGTATTAAGATAGAGCATTAGTCATTTTGCCACTAGGGCTTGTACAAAATTCAAAACAATCTCTTCACCATTCTATTGTTTTATGCATAAGATTTTTTTTTAATGTTGCAATTTTGATTTCAACGCAAGGTTTTTTTAAGTTGTATAAATTATCATTTTGTAGTTTAATAAAACATATAGGAATTTCTATTCAGCAATGTTACTTGTCACCCCTTCCTGCTCATAATGCTATTATTAAAATTCTTACACCCGGCCAGCCAACAATAGAATCATTAATTATGTGCAATATAATAACGTGTTCAAGTTAGGTGACGCGTTAGAAAATGTGATTATATTCACAAACGATTATGAGTTAAGAAACTTAAAGATAAGCTCTCAATTGCGGTAATATCATAATATATCCCGTTAGACATCGAGCTGAATAGAATTTGCAGGGCGCTTGTTTAGTCATGCTGTTTCAACTGCATGCCACATTCATCCATCATACTCGTTGGTGTCGGAATGTTAGTCACTCGCCAACTGCTGAACAGACACTCTGAATTAATTACAGATCTATAGAACGTACTGCCAAGAGCAACAGTGAAACACATGTTGTATCGAGTATGATCATGTTAAAACAAAATTGTTTTTTCCTGTGATTGAGACAGCACATAACTATGAGTCTTACCACTTTAAAAAACTGCTGCGGTGGCTGTTCAAATTACCATCTATGAGAACTAGAAGTGACCGGGATGTGCATTTAGCAGCATCTCATGCAATAATCTAAGTACTAGAGACCCATATGAGGATGGCAAAAGGTAGCTTTCGGTTTGTTTTGTGGTTTTTGGTACATCCACAACTAGTTATAGCGATTATGATGTTGTACGCGGAAGTGATATTCATCTAAAACCGATTATCTCAAACTACTTCTGCTTTCACATTCATTCGTTGTTAATATACCTATCACTGCACCAGGTAAGCTGCAGCAATAATCGCCGTTCTGGCAGTCCAGTTGCTGACAGTTTTGCTGACATTTGTCTATCTGTGGATCTCGATCAACGCAAGAAGTAATATCGAGAAACACTAAGTTGCTATCCCGGGAAATCACAATCTTATCGAAATCAAATTCCGATATGTGAAAATTTTAGGTACTTCTAGTAGCTATTTATTTTTACATTTTAAGTATAAATAATATAAAATATATATTGCTTGTAAACTTAAGAATGAATCTTACTATCCATTATCTATTTTATATTTTTGTGTTTTACACATAATTAATTTTAAAAAAAGATAGAAGTAATATTCAGATATCCTTTACAATTAACATTAATCTTTTATTCAATCCGTTTGCCATACCTAGAAATTAGGTGTTTAAAAATATCAAAATTGTTTCTTGGGGATGCAGATTTAAAGGATTCATAGTGCTCAATAATGTTGAATTATTATACCTTTGAAATATAGAACAAAAATAAATTAATTTAGCATATAGGAAAATATATTTATTTATCAAATTGTACTATACCAAATAGTTATGAGACGAATCAAGTTTAAATTTAAAATTTTCTTATTCTTTATTCTTTTTTAAATGAAAAATATTTTACTACTGTAAGTGACTTATTTCTATATTATACGATAGCAACGCTTATGGAAACCATAAATCGACATACTTTTTTAAAATTTATATTGGTTATACTTGCTATTCCCTTATATATAGCACAACTTGACCACAGACATCAACTTGTAATAAAGGTAATATTTTTTTAGATAATTGAGTGCATTTGGGGTAATTAGCATTTCTATGTTTCAATGCTGGAAAAACTGTCGCTAGAAAAGCTAATTGTTACTCATGTTCGATGTTATTAATATATTTGGTTCGATGTTGTTCATTTGTTCTAGAGAATATTTAATGTAAAATAATTATTATATAGATGGAAATACAAAGAATGAAAAACAACGTCTGATGATAACCGTTTTATAAATCAGAAAATATATAGATTTCTACAAAATATCTTTTGAATACTAATTTCGCCTTCAACCCTAAATTAAATTTTATGACGTTTTTTTTTAAAGTTGCTCTCCACAGAATAGTAAAATATACTTAAACTTTCGCCACTTACTTTAAAACTCCATTTCGAACGAGAACTCTGCACAAAGTTTAGAAATATGTTAATTTCCATTCTCTAAACTCGTCTGCCATTTCATGATGGCCAGTAAAATATCGATTCTGGCCCTTTCAAAGACCTCAAGGAATAGAAAACTTTTCAAGCAAAATTCTTAATTTCAATTTGGAAGGAAGGATACTGAAAGTATTTACACTCTGCCCGGTATTGATTAAACCATGGAATGAGTTCATCAGGTGTGCCGCGGCCATTTATTCGTTTTTATCATCGAGAAGAACAAAAAAATAGAACACATTCCTTTTTACTTTGGAGAACTATTCGAAGTAGAAAGGCCGTTAAACTCAAAATCAATTTCATTTATTGCCTCTTTGTGTGCTTAAAGTATAGAGCCCTGCATTTTTGAAGTTCTTATCACGGAAAAGAATAAAAAAAAGAGTTATCTACTTATATCTCAACCTTTATGCAACCAAAGGTATGCATAAATTAAAGAAAATGAGACACTTTTGGGGATTTCGATGGTAATATTTACTTTGCTGGAGTCGAAGAGATTGTATAGTTTAGAAAAGGAAATGGCAGTTTCTAAAGGGTTTCGACAAAAGATATAGAATTTCGTTAAAAGTAATCTTAAGAAAATTTCATAAATAAATAAAAGCATTGCAATATATAATACACATTCTTAAGAAAATAAAGCTTAAAAGTGCCGTTTTTATTTTTAAAACATAATTTTTTTACTTATTTTGATCTGTTTTTCTGTGTTTTACACAAATAATTAAAAAAAAAGAATAATAATAATGTTATTCAAACATGCATGATAATTAAAATTAATTTTTATTCAATCTGTTTGCCCTCCCTAGAAGTTAAGTGTAAAAAAATATTAAAATTAATTTTTTGATATTTGATTCCTGATGGGGATTTAAAGAATTGATAATGCTCCATAAGGTTAAATCAATAAACCTTTGACATATGAAACAAATATAAATTCATTTAGCATGAAGGAATCATATATAATATTTATTTATTAAATTGTAAAATACCAAATAGTTAAGAGAATAATCAAGTTAAATTTTTTAAATTTTTAATTTCTTTCAAAATGAAAAATCTTGTTTCGTTTGTAAATGACATCATTATCGTAACTGGCTCAACAGCTCATTGTGGGTCTTGGCCTTTTCTAAAATATCTAGCCAGTCTGTTCTCTCGGCTGTTAACCTCCCGTTTTTCATCTTAATTACATTAAAACCAGAGTCAACAATTGCCCATCTCTTTTGCGGTCTTCCCTTTGGACTTTGTCCAAAAGGGAATACATTGAAAACCTTCAAAGTAGCTCTATCACTTTCCATTATCATGAGATGATCGGCCCATCTCATTCTGTTCAGTTTAACAAATTTCAGAAGGTTAATATCTCTAAAAAGTTTTTAAAGTTCAAAATTGTATTTTCTTCTCCAATTTCCATTGTCATTGATGCCACCAAAAATATTTCTTAGCAATTTTCCTTCAACGTTTGACAACATTTTCTGTTCTCTTGCTGTTAGTGACCATGTTTCAGATGCATATGTTAATACTGGTCTTATGAGAGTTTTGTACAGTAAAATTTTAGTTCTCCTTTTAATCAGGTGGGATCTTAATCGGCTTCTAAGACCAAATAGGCAGCAATAATTCTCTTTCGGTTCTCGGGACTAATTTCATTTTGGTATTCTATCTCAGATCCCAAGTAAGTAAACTTTTTAACACTTTCGAATCTATGTTGCTATATTTCAAAGAAATCATTAGGATAGTCTCTCTTTTCGCAAAACATGTATTTGGTTTTTCCTCCATTTATTGTTAGCTTTCTATTTGCAAACGACATATTTCTATAATCTATGATACCAGCGCTTATGGGAACCATAAATCGGCATACATTTTAAATCGACATACTTTATTTTATTTATATTGATAGGCTTTGTTTTCTATTTAGAGCATACTATTATTTTATATAACAACTAGCCCACTGGCATTGATGGGTAATAAAGGTAATATTTTAGGGATAATTGAATGTATTTCGGGATTAGCATTTTCGTGTTTTGGGGGAGAATACTGGAAAAACTCTCAGTAGAATAGCTGATTTATTTTTCCTCTTCCAAGTTATCGACATTTGTTTTCTAGAATATTTAATACAAAATAATTATTATTAAAATGGCAATTCAAAGATTGGAGTAAAAATCAACGTCTTTTGATAAAAACGCTATGTAATTTTAAAAACGTTTTATAAAATAGAAAATATATAGATTTCTACAAAATGACTTTTGAATACTAATTTCGCCTTCTACCCTAAATTAAATTTTATGACTTTTTTTTAAAAGTTGCTTTCCACAGAGTAGTAAGATATACTTAAACTTTCGCCACTTACTTCAAAACTCCATTTCGAACGAGAACTCTGCACAAAGTTTAGAAATATGTTAATTTCCATCCACTAAAATCGTCTGTCGTTTCCTACTGATGGCCAGTAGCATATCGATTCTGGCCCTTTCAAAGACCTTAAGGAATAGAAAACTTTTCAAGCAAAATTCTTAATTTCAATTTGGAAGAAAGGATACTGAAAGTATTTACACTCTACCACAATATGGATTAAACCATGGAATGAGTTCATCAGGTGTGCCGCGGCCATTTATTCGTTTTTATCATCGAGAAGAACAAAAAAATAGAACACATTCCTTTTTACTTTGGAGAGCTATTCGAAGTAGAAAGGCCGTTAAACTCAAAATCAATTTCATTTATTGCCCCTTTGTGTGCTTAAAGTGTAGAGCCGTGCATTTTTGAGGTTCTTATCATCGAAAAGAAAGAAAAAAAAAGTTATCTTCTTATATCTTCAACCTTTTTAACATGGAAGTATGCATAAATTAAAGAAAATGGGGCACTTTTGGAGATATCGTTGGAATTATTTATTTTGCTAGAGTTGAATGGATTGTATAGTTAAGAACACAGAATGGCAGTGTCTAAAGGTTTTCGACAAAAGATATAGAATTTCGTTAAAAGTTAAATCTTAAGAAAATTTCATAAAGAAGTCAATAATCAACTCAATATATAATTCTCATTCTTAAAAAAAATTAAGCTTAAACGTGTCGTTTTTATTCTCGAAAGTTAATTTTTTTACTTATTTTGATCTATTTTTCTGTGTTATACACAGATAATTAAAAAACAATAATAATGTTAATCAAAAATGCATGACAATTAAAATTAATTTTTTATTAAATCTGTTTGCCCACCCTAGAAGTTAAGTGTTTAAAAGTATAAAAATTTATTTTTTGGTATTTGATTCAGGATGGGGATTTAAAGAATTGATAACGCTGAACAATGATAAATCATTATACCTTTGACATATCGAACAGAAATAAATTCGTTTAGCATGTAGGAAACACATATTTATTTTTCAAATTGTAAAATACTAATAGTAATAATAAATAAGAATCAATTTTAAATTTCAAATTTTCTTATTCTTTATTCTTTTTTAAATGAAAAAATTGTTAATTCTGTAATTGACTTATTTCTATATTGTATGATATCAGCGTCTTGTGAAAACCATAAATCGACAAACTTCTTTTCCTTTATATTGATAGTTTTCGTGTTTCACTTAATGTATAGTACAAACTTACCTTTATTGACGGGGGATAAACGTAATATTTTTAGGGATAATTGAGTGCATTTGGGGTAATTGGCATTTCTGTGTTTCAATGCTGGAAAAACTGTCACTAGAAAAGCCAATTGTTTCTCATGTTCTATGTTGTTGATAGATGCTGTTCATTTGTTCTACAGAATATTTAATGTAAAATAATTATTATATAGATGGAAATACAAAGAATGAAAAACAACGTCTGATGATAACCGTTTTATAAATCAGAAAATATATAGATTTCTACAAAATATCTTTTGAATACTAATTTCGCCTTCTACCCTAAATTAAATTTTATGTCTTTTTTTTAAAAGCTGCTCTCCACAGAATAGTAAAATATACTTAAACTTTCGCCACTTACTTTAAAACTCCATTTCGAACGAGAACTCTGCACAAAGTTTAGAAATATGTTAATTTCCATCCACTAAAATCGTCTGCCGTTTCCTACTGATGGCCACTAGCATATCGATTCCGGCCCTTTCAGAGACCTCAAGGAATAGAAAGCTTTTCAAGCAAAATTCTTAATTTCAATTTAGAAGAAAGGCTACTGAAAGTATTTACACTCTACCCTGTATTGATTAAGCCATGGAATGAGTTCATCAGGTGTGCCGCGGCCATTTATTCGTTTTCATCATCGAGAAGAACAAAAAATAGAACACATTCCTTTTTACTTTGGAGAGCTATTCGAAGTAGAAAGGCCGTTAAACTCAAAATCAATTTCATTTATTGCCCCTTTGTGTGCTTAAAGTGTAGAGCCCTGCATTTTTGGAAGTTCTTATCATCGAAAAGAAAGAAAAAAAAAGTTATCTTCTTATATCTTCAACCTTTTTAACATGGAAGTATGCATAAATTAAAGAAAATGGGACACTTTTAGGGATTTCGATGGAAATATTTATTTTGCTAAAGTCGGAGAGATTGTATAGTTTAAAACAGGAAATGGCAGTTTCTAAAAGGTTTTTGACAAAAGATATAGAATTTCGTTAAAAGTAAGTCTTAAGAAAATTTCATAAATAAATAAAAGCATTCCAATACATAATTCTCATTTCTAAAAAAATAAAGATTAAAGGTGTAGTTTTTATTCTTAAAAATCAATCTTTACTAACTATATTTTTATCCACCTATCCATACATAATAATATATACATGCAATATATATGCATATTTATCTCTCTTTTTATACTATAGAAGTACACAAATTAAGCACTAGTACGTCTAACATTTTCATAATATACTATAAGAAAAGGAAGGAAACATAGAAAGCCTAGCATACCAAAAATCAGATAACTGAGATTTAATATCCTGCAACTTATGTATTAGTCATACATCTCAGTTAATATATATATATTTTGAACGGTATATAATATGAAATGCTGCAGCACCATATGGTGCCGACTTCAAACCAAGGGGATAGCATAAAAACATTCTTCATATTTGGTGAAACACACACAAAAAATTTAATCAAAATCAGTCAAATTATTTAGGAGGAGTTCAGTGACAAGCACACTTACAGAGGAATTATAGCGATTACATCGCCACCTAACGGGCCCAATTGTGAATCTAAACAATCCTGGGACCCACTCAAACACACAAAAATCTCATCAAAATTGGTCCAACTGTTTCGGAGGAGTTCAGTGACAAACACATGTACAGAAGAATTATATACATAAAGATTATATTTGTATAGGTAGATAGATAGATGGGAAATTTGTGAATTAATTTATACATGTGTTGTTTATCAACGAATAAAACTGCCACGTTAATTAAAACTTTAAAAGACATCTTTTGTAGCGAGAAGTAGTAACGAATGGGTTTGTGGTAACGACAAGTCCAACATAATTTATCAAGTGGGAGACAACGCAGGAAAGTCAATCGAGTCTAGAAATTTCATCCCTCGGTAGGAAAGTCAACCAAAGGCCACATTTGCCTTTAAATATCGGAGAACCTTTCGTGTTAAATGGATGTCTCCAGATTCCATCCTTAAATAACGCTCCCCTCTACATAAGTTTTATGAAGATGCTATTCAGATTTTCAAAAGGATATTTCCGGGAATTGGATTGGCAGAATACACCGCCTTTCTTGGTTTCTCAACGCCATTCACTCCTGATAGAAAGCCGTTGGACTTTTACGCGTGAGCTTCGCTAAAATTGTTGCGTATCAGCAAATAGTTCGCTATTTGGATAACTTACAATAGCGTATCTTCTTAGGAATTGAGTTATTGCCAACTGGATAATTAAATACAAACTGATTATCGTTCGTACGTTACATTTGATTTCATTAACCTCAAAAGAAAAAAAAAACCTTTAAGGTATTTCGTGCATTTAAAATTAAAGGTTTACCACAAGTCATTCCCCCCATATAAACCACTACAATTACCATAGCAATTACATTTAGACATCATTACCCCTCCCATTTACTCTTTACTTCTCTATTTATATATATACAGGCTTGTGTGCCTAACAGAAATAAATTAGAGGTACTATCACTAATATATTTTTAATAACGCTAACTATAGTATACTGAACATATTCTGCACAAAATAAAAACAACCCAAATCTTTTTCTAATTTTATTATGAAATTTCCGGAAAATTTCTGTCAATTACATACCATTCTCATCTCTTCAGCTTGGAATTGTGCTCTTCTCTCTGAAGATCAAACGTCATCTAGTTCTCGAATAATGAAATTACAATTGCACATCACAGTCATGAAAATTATGAATTTAATTTAAAAGGATTATAAAATACATTATTAAATAAATTATAAATTTAATTGCGCTTTTAATTATAAATTTTAAAAAGTTGATGTTTTCGAATGCCTTGCACATCTATTTGAAACCAAAATATTAACGACAGATCTGTTACAAATTATTTTTGTTATTCTATAGCAGCTTCAGTAATAATTAGGATGCATAACAAGAACCTACTATACTGTAACCAGATTTTGTCACCTTATTTTTGAACGAATATTTGAATTATTGAATTTGGGATGGTTGAAAAATTCCCTCTCCTCTTTTTCGAGCGCAATAAAACGATATGCCAAACTATTGATTTATCATACTCTTTTATAGCATAGATATAATAGCATTTGGTTGGATTTTACCAATCGGATTTGTAACAGGGCTCTCCTAGTGCGGAATCCTAGACCATTAAAGTTCTCTAGACTAAATCAAATAAGTAAACTGATAACAGCGAATTATTTAACAATACATAAAACTAACAGATAAATTTACTTAATTTAGTGGATTTTTAACTTTATATATGATATATCTAAACTTATATTTTCAATTCAAAAATGAATAAAATCGAGTCAATATAGTCTTCCACACCTTTATAATAAATCCATAAAGCCGATATAATAAAGAGAACTATTAATTAATGTGTTCTAATGTTTTACAAAGAATATTATTAGAAATACCATGTTATGAAACTGTAATGCTCCATTAAATTATTACTACTCTTACTGAAGTACGAATGGTTGAAACATTAAAAGAATATTTGAAGTATTGAATCTGGAATAGGTAAAAAATTCCCTCTCCCTTTTTTGAGCCCACTAAAAAGATATGCCGAACTATAGATTTACCATGCTCTGCTCTAGCACAGACATAATAGCTTTTGGATGGGTTTCGCCATTTGGGCTTGTAAAGGGACTCTCCCAGTCTGGAATCTGAATACATTAAGGATCACTGGACTAAATCAAATAAGTAAAATTATAAAACCTAATTATTTAATATTTAACAATACATAAAATTAACAGATTATTTTAGTTAATTTAATGCATTTGTTTCCACATAGGATATATCTAAATTAATGCAATTCAAAATGAATAAAATAGAGTCCAAATAGTCTTCTACACCTTTACAATAAATCTATAAAGTCAATACTACAAGGATAACTATTGGTTAATGTGTTCTAATGTTTTACAAAGTATATTATTGGAAATACCATGTTATCGAACTGTAATAAAGTATTAAAACAAAAACATTACTACAACAAAGATAATATTGATTATTAGGTTGATTATTATTTGATTGATATTGATTATTATTGAATAGTTATTGATTATTAATTGATTAGTTTTACAAAGAATATTATTAGAAATACCATGTTGCAGAACTATTATATACTATTAAACCATTAGTACAACAAGGATAACTATTGATTAATGTGTTCTAATGCTTTACTAAGAATATTATTAGAAGTCCTATGTTGTCGAACTGTAATACTCCATTAAACCATTACTACCCATGCTGAAGTACAAATGGTTGAAACATTGCATCAACATTTATATTAAGAACTTGATATTAAACAGCGACTCGCGTAAGGGAATGAGATTTGTGCTTTAGAGGCTTATGACACTAATATGAGGCATGCAGTTTCAGGTATATAGGTGTGAGGTGTCATGTGCAGTAGTTCCAATTAGCAGAAATGGTTCAACTAGGACCTGGTTGCGAATGGGATATAGTTAATGTTAGAATGCTTGCCTTAGCGTTTCCTCTCATGGGCATATCTCCTCCAGTTTTGAACTTGATCTCACTAATCACAGAAAGAATAATTATAGCTTTCTATAAATTAAAGTTATGGTAAATTTTTAGTGGATTTTTAGTTTTATAATGTAGAAAAAAGTGAAAAGGGGAATAAAAAATATAAATCTATAAATTGATTGAACATATGGTAGCAAGTTGATAGATTTTTTTTTAATATAGAAAATTAGGCAGTTTTAATAAAATTAACAAACTGGTGAATATTAATATATTTTATATCTAATAATAGTATATAAAATCATAATATGGCTAATATTATTATTTATATAATCATATTAAACTTTATTTTGTTGTGTTTTAGAGGTGTATGACCCTAATTAGCTATAACATATATTAGTTATTAGTGATAAAATACAGGTTATAAAAATATTCGTGATAAAGTCTAGAAGAAAAATAGAAAAAATATACATAAAAAGGTTATAAAATCAAATAAACTATATAATGAAAATAAACATCTATGTTTATAAATTTAATAATATTAATAGTTAATATCATAAAAGAAATATTATAATGTTGTAGCAGTAAGATTCGTTTGTAATCTGTATATTTTATATTGTTTATTCACTAGTCCATTCAAACATTTTCGTACTTTTTTGGCATATAAACAACTGAATTTATTCCACAGCTTTGCTTGATGATTTACAATGCTTGCTTATTCTGCCTCAAATCCATGCCATATTGTAGTAAAAATATATGATTTATGATATTTCAGAAATGATTTATATCGTAAGTTGAAATAAATATGTAAATTCAAAGTACATTTTAGTGGGATTTTTCGGGGATAATAGCCTTGAAAAATATATCTTTCTATATATACACATTAAAAAGATACACGGGTAGAATACTTTTTATGCTGCGTTTTTTAATGTTATTTTTAACTTTTCTCGTGCTTTTTAATTTAAAAAATACAGAATTGTAAAAAATTAATGAACATGAAAAACACAATAACGCTTGTGTACATTATAATAAGTACTGTTTAGGCTGCAGATAACGAAAATGTAATCATACTTCGATTTTTAAATAGTATGGAATTTTATCTTTTCAATGGTATATCCCATTAGTTAAATGAAAAAGGAGAAGTTTGAAAATTATATGTATTTTGTGTATGCAATAAAAATGAATTTCAAAAACTTAAGCTCGATTTTTCCTACGATATGTGTTCTTGTAAGTCTCCTTTTTGTATTTTACAGTTGAACTTCAAAACTTACTATACATGTGTATAATCATACACATGTATAGTAAATCTGAATGCGTTAACATTTTGTATGACAATATTTTTTTTTTTTTTTGACGAATTGCATACTGTATAAAATAAAAGAATAAAAGCACCTACAGTTAAACCTTTATAACAAAATTATTATTTACAATTTTTAAAAAGGAAAGAAATGGATGTTAACATGAATAAAACATGTCCCTCTGCCAACCATAAGAATTTCATATCTTTAATCATCACAAATTTTGCAGAAAAAAGCATATAAAAAGGATAAGTTTAACATGGCAAGGGTTAGGTTTGTGTAAATATTAACGTAATGTTAATTGAACTATGTTGACAAGAATTAGCGGTTAACTCTAGTTGACGAAACCATAAAGTAACTACTATTAGCTACTTTTTTTTTGTCAATACTAGAATTCAACACTTCGGGTAGAGAGGGTATTTTACCAGTTGATTTCAGCAGTTATTTAACAGTGTTTCACATCCGCAGCTCTAGGTGGAATAAAACGCTCGAATCTCTCGAAACTCTTCGAATAGCCACGATTTGATATTTGCAGCTGATTTTAATTCCTTTAAAAATAACAACTTTGTCATTCAAAAATTATTTAGCATATCAATTATAATTGCATTAAATTTATCTCCAATGTTAAATACATCTCTCTCACTCTCTGCTGTGTTATTTTTAACGCCAAATAACATTATCATATTTAAAATTTAAAGCATTCTTATTGAGCATTTCTATAGCTTGACAGTTACTAGTTATATATTTATTGTTTAAGTATTGTATTTATTGTATTTCAATATTTTTAATTTTAATATTTGAGGTACATATTACAGCGAATAATTATGCAAATTAGATTTCTCTAATCTATGAAAGGTTGCAACGGTGTCATATAATACTTTTAAAGTATGATATTATATAATGCACATATTTTTTTAAATTCTAATTCATCAATTTTATTAAACTTTTTTATCATCAAATCTTATTATAAAGAATGTTAACTAAAACCAAGCAATAATAAATTTTTTGACTGCAATATATTACTATATTAAGAAATATTGAAAAAAAAATTCTTTTAAAAGATATAAAATATCAACGATTTTTTTATGCATAAATTTATTATTGCTATCTTTTCAAAAATGTATGAAGGAAAAAGTTATTAATATTTAAGTATAAAAGAATTTATATATTCAAAGCCATATTTATTTTATTTATCCCTTTTTAAAGAATTTCTACAATCTTTTTTTTTATAAAAAGGAATTTTTAACTTTATTCAATTAATCAGCATATTCATTGTGATTAAAAATTTCTAACAACCAACTTTTCTAAAAAATATAAATATTTTACTATAAAGTTTTAAGAAAAAAAGCTAAATCAAACTGATCTTTTAGAATTAATTTAGTTCAGTCTGTTAAATTAGAAAATTTATTTTTCTTTGCTGATGAGATAAAAAAATAGTTCATACAAAAAATGTTGGACAGGAATGTTGGTTTAGGAATCTCGATAAATATATTCTACGTTACTACTGAAATTATTGCAGTTGGTTAAATAATATTCACGCGCGCAATTTAACGACATAAAGAATTAAGGAATGTTAAATTTAACTGTTAAAATTAACCGTTAATTTATTTTAGCATTTATGGTTAAAACTATACGAAAATTAAGTCTTTCCCATCTTTAGTAGAGAAAGGGCTTTCGTATTAATTTATATTTTAAGCCCAATTATTTTCCATTACTGAAAAGATGGCGATTTATTTATTTATATATATATATATATACATATATATATTTTGCTGAGAAAGAAAGAAAATAACAGCAGATCAATAAAATAATTAAAAAGAAAACTTCTGTACAATTTGAAGACATAATACACTCATGTCCATAAATTAAGGATAATGAAGTTCAGGCAAAGAAAGAGACAGAAGCAAAACAAATTTGACTTATTTGTAAAGTCTATTTATTAAACAAAGGGTAAAGAGCAAAAAGGATGCTATATGTTTGACATAATTAATAAAAATTGCGATTTTTACTCCCTGGAGCAAATTTAAAAAAAAAACCTATTTACAAAAAACAGTATAACATGGTTAGTATGATGGTTAATATGGAGTATCTCTCCCGGACGATGCAATACAGGCCTTACAACGCCTAGGCATGCTGAGTATCAAATTATCAATCTGATCTTGGGGAATATTACACCACTCATCAAGCAATGCCCTTCGAAGTTCCGGTTGACAGGTGGGAGGGGGTTGACGGGCTGCAATTCGTATCCACACATGCTCTATTGCACACATGCTCAAGCATATCCCACACATGCTCTATTGGATTCTAGTCCGGTGAGTATGCTGGCCAATCCATACGGGTCATATCCTCCAATTGAAGGCATTCGTCTACAATGTTTGCACGGTAAGGACGGGCGTTGTTATCCATCAACAGAAATTCAGCAACCATGGCGCCCCGAAACAAACGTACATGTTGTTCGAGAATGACATCCCGATAGAAGTGGCCTGTCATCGTTACACTCTGAACATGCAGGTCAGTTCTGGAACCAAGAATAATTCCTCCCCAAACGAGCCATCTTGCACTACTGTAACACGCTACCTAGCGCATTCCATATGAATACATTATTTCTGTCAATTACATACCATTCTCATCTCTTCAGCTTGGAATTGTGCTCTTCTCTCTGAAGATCAAACGTCATCTAGTTCTCGAATAATGAAATTACAATTGCACATCACAGTCATGAAAATTATGAATTTAATTTAAAAGGATTATAAAATACATTATTAAATAAATTATAAATTTAATTGCGCTTTTAATTATAAATTTTAAAAAGTTGATGTTTTCGAATGCCTTGCACATCTATATGAAACCAAAATATTAACGACAGATCTGTTACAAATTATTTTTGTTATTCTATATAATTAGGATGCATAACAAGAACCTACTATACTGTAACCAGATTTTGTCACCTTATTTTTGAACGAATATTTGAATTATTGAATTTGGGATGGTTGAAAAATTCCCTCTTCTCTTTTTCGAGCCCAATAAAAAGATATGACAAACTATTGATTTATCATACTCTTTTATAGCATAGATATAATAGCATTTGGTTGGATTTTACCAATCGGATTTGTAACAGGGCTCTCCTAGTGCGGAATCCTAGACCATTAAAGTTCTCTAGACTAAATCAAATAAGTAAACTGATAACAGCGAATTATTTAACAATACATAAAACTAACAGATCAATTTACTTAATCCAGTGGATTTTTAAATTTATATATGATATATCTAAACTTATATTTTCAATTCAAAAATGAATAAAATAGAGTCAAAATAGTCTTCCACACCTTTATAATAAATCCATAAAGCCGATATAATTAAGAGAACTATTAATTAATGTGTTCTAATGTTTTACAAAGAATATTATTAGAAATACCATGTTATCAAACTGTAATGCTCCATTAAATTATTACTACTCTTACTGAAGTACGAATGGTTGAAAAATTGAAAGAATATTTGAAGTATTAAATCTGGAATAGGTAAAAAATTCCCTCTCCCCTTTTTCGAGCCCACTAAAATGATATGCCGGACTACAGATTTATCAAGCTCTGCTCTAGCACCGACACAGCTTTTGGATAGGTTTCACCATTTGGGCTTGTAATCTAGATCTTGGATCTCCTAGTCTGGAATCTTAATACATTAAAGATCACTAGAATAAATCAAATAAGTAAAATTACAAAACCGAATTATTTAATATTTAACAATACATAAAATTAACAGATCATTTTAGTTAATTCAATGCATTTGTTTCCACATAGGACATATCTAAACTAATGCAATTCAAAAATGAATAAAATAGAGTCCAAATAGTCTTCTACACCTTTACAATAAATCTATAAAGCCAATATTACAAGGATATTGGTTAATGTGTTCTAATGTTTTACAAAGTATATTATTGGAAATACCATGTTATCGAACTGCAATAAAGTATTAAACCATTACTACAACAAAGATAACTATTGATTATTAGGTTGATTATTATTTGATTGTTATTGATTATTATTGAATAGTTATTGATTATTAGGTTGATTATTATTTGATTGTTATTGATTATTAGTTATTGATTATTAGATTAGTTTTACAAAGAATATTTTTAGAAATACTATGTTGCAGAACTATAATATACTATATAAACCATTAGTACAACAAGGATAACTATTGATTAATGTGTTCTAATGCTTTACGAAGAATATTATTAGAAATAACATGTTGTCGAACTGTAATACTCCATTAAACCATTACTACCCATGCTGTAGTACAAATGGTTGAAACATTGCATCAACATTTATGTTAAGAACTTGATATTAAACAGCGACTCGCGTAAGGGAATGAGATTTGTGCTTTAGAGGCTTATGACACTAATATGAGCCATGCAGTTTCAGGTATACAGGTGTGAGGTGTCATGTGCAGTAGTTCCAATTAGCAGAAATGGTTCAACTAGGACCGGGTTGCGAATGGGATATAGTTAATGTTAGAATGCTTGCCTTAGCGTTTCCTCTCATGGGCATATCTCCTCCAGTTTTGAACTTGATCTCACTAATCACAGAAAGAATAATTATAGCTTTCTATAAATTAAAGTTATGGTAAATTATTAGTGGATTTTTAATTTTATAATATAGAAAAAAGTGAAAAGGGGAATGAAAATTATGAATCTATAAATTCTTTGAACATCTGGTTCTTACTACCACAATATTATAATATTTCTTTTATGATATTAACTATTGATATTATTAAATCTATAAACACAGATGTTTATTTTCATTATATAGTTTATTTGATTTTATAGTTTGATTTTCTTTTATAGTTTGAATTAACGCTTTTTATAGATTGATTTTATAGTTTATTTTACATTTTTTTTTATTTGGTATTTCTGGTTGAACATAGATTCCATTTAGCAAAAATAGTTGATAAATAGATCTTTTAGTGCAAAAAATGGTCAGTTTTGATAAAATTAACAAATTAGTGAATATTAATATATTTTATATCTAATAATAGGAGGCCTGATGGACTGAGTGGCTAAAGCTCTGGCTCTCGGTACCACAGGTATCGGGTTCGAATCCCGGCGGTGACCATGGATGTTTGTAGTGGTCCGGAATCCACTTTAAGCCGTAGGTCCCGGTCTCCTATGACTGTAAGAGCATCACGGAGCCAAAGTCAGACTTCTACGTACGGGTGCTCCATCACAACAGAAGCTGCTTCCTTCCCCTTCAATCATGAGTACGTATGGGCTCGTGGACTTGGCCAGCCAAGTGGGATAAGAAACAACAACATATCTAATAATAGTATTTCAACTCAAAATATGGCTAATATTCTTATTTATAAAATCATATTAAACTTAAATTCATTGTGTTTTAGAGGTGTATGACACTAATTAGCTATAACATATTAGTGATAAAATACAGGTTATAAAAATATTCGTGATAAAATCTAGAAGAAAAATAGAAAAAATATACATAAAAAGGTTATAAAATCAAATAAACTATATAAGGAAAATAAACATCTATGTTTATAGATTTAATAATATTAATAGTTAATATAATAAAAGAAATATTATAATGTTGTAGCAGTAAGATTCGTTTGTAATCTGTATATTTTATATTGTTTATTCACTAGTCCATTCAAACATTTTCGTACTTTTTTGGCATATAAACAACTGAATTTATTCCACAACTTTGCTTGATGATTTACAATGCTTGCTTTTTCTGCCTCAAATCCATGCCATATTGTAGTAAAATATATGATTTATGATATTTCAGAAATGATTTATATCGTAAGTTGAAATAAATATGTAAATTCAAAGTACATTTTAGTGGGATTTTTCGGGGATAATAGCTTTGAAAAATATATCTTTCTATATATACACATTAAAAAGATACACGGGTAGAATACTTTTTATGCTGCGTTTTTTAATGCTATTTTTGACTTTTCACGTGCTTTTTAATTTAAAAAATACAGAATTGTAAAAAATAATGAACATGAAAAACACAATAACGCTTGTGTACATTATAATAAGTACTGTTTAGGCTGGAGAGAACGAAAATGTAATCATACTTCGATTTTTAAATAGTATGTAATTTTATCTTTCCAATGGTATATCCCATTAGTTAAATGAAAAAGGAGAAGTTTGAAAATTATATGTATTTTGTGTATGCAATAAAAATGAATTTCAAAAACTTAAGCTCGATTTTTCCTACGATATGTGTTCTTGTAAGTCTCCTTTTTGTATTTTACAGTTGAACTTCAAAACTTAACAGTTTTATATTGCATGTATAATAATGTATGACATGTATAATCATACACATGTATAGTAAATCTGAATGCTTAAACATTTTGTATGACAATATTTTTTTTCTGACGAATTGCATATTGTATAAAATAAAAGAATGAAAACACCTACAGTTAAACCTTTATAACAAAATTATTATTTACAATTTTTAAAAAGGAAAGAAATGGATGTTGACATGAATAAAACATGTCCCTCTGCCAACCATAAGAATTTCATATCTTTAATCATCACAAATTCTGCAGAAAAAAGCATATAAAAAGGATAAGTTTAACATGGCAAGGGTTAGGTTTGTGTAAATATTAACGTATTGTTAATTGAACTATGTTGACAAGAATTAGCGGTTAACTCTAGTTGACGAAACCATAAAGAAACTACTATTAGCTACTTTTTTTTTTGTCAATACTTGAATTCAACTCTTCGGGTAGAGAGGGTATTTTACCAGTTGATTTCAGCAGTTATTTAACAGTGTTTCACATCCGCAGCTCTAGGTGGAATAAAACGCTCGAATCTCTCGAAACTCTTCGAATAGCCACGATTTGATATTTGCAGCTGATTTTAATTCCTTTAAAAATAACAACTTTGTCATTCAAAAATTATTTAGCATATGAATTATAATTGCATTAAATTTATCTCCAATGCTAAATACATCTCTCTCACTCTCTGCTGTGTTATTTTTAACGCCAAATAACTTTATCATATTTAAAATTTAAAGCATTCTTATTGAGCATTTATATAGCTTGACAGTTACTATTTATATATTTATTGTTTAAGTATTGTATTTATTGTATTTCAATATTTTTAATTTTAATATTTGAGGTACATATTACAGCGAATAATTATGCAAATTAGATTTCTCTAATCTATGAAAGGTTGCAACGGTGTCATATAATACTTTTAAAGTATGATATTATATAATGCACATATTTTTTTAAATTCTAATTCATCAATTTTATTAAACTTTTTTATCATCAAATCTTATTATAAAGAATGTTAACTAAAACCAAGCAATAATAAATTTTTTGACTGCAATATATTACTATATTAAGAAATATTGAAAAAAATTCTTTTAAAGAGTGTTACTTTTAAAAGATATAATATATCAACGATTTTTTTTATGCATAAATTTATTATTGTTATCTTTTCAAAAATGTATGAAGGAAAATGTTATTAATATTTAACTATAAAAGAATTTATGTATTCAAAGCCATATTCGTTTTATTTATCCCTTTTTAAAGAATTTCTATAATCTTTTTTTTTCATAAAAAGGAATTTTTAACTTTATTCAATTAATCAGCATATTCATTGTGATTAAAAATTTCTAACAACCAACTTTTCTAAAAAATATAAATATTTTACTATAATGTTTTAAGAATAAAAGCTAAATCAAGCTGATCTTTTAGAATTAATTTAGTTCAGTCTGTTAAATTAGAAAATTTATTTTTTTGCTGATGAGATAAAAAAATAGTTCATACAAAAAATGTTGGACAGCAATGTTGGTTTAGGAATCTCGATAAATATATTCTACGTTATTACTGAAATTATTGCAGTTGGTTAAATAATATTGATGCGCGCAATTTAACGACATAAAGAATTAAGGAATGTTAAATTTAACTGTTAAAATTAACCGTTAATTTATTTTAGCATTTATGGTTAAAACTATACGAAAATTAAGACTTCCCCATCTTTAGTAGAGAAAGGGCTTTCGTATTAATTTATATTTTAAGCCCAATTTTCCATTACTGAAAAGATGGCGATTTATATATATTTATATATATACATATATATATATATATATATTTTGCTGAGAAAGAAAGAAAATAACAGCAGATCAATAAAATAATTAAAAAGAAAACTTCTGTACAATTTGAAGACATAATACACTCATGTCCATAAATTAAGGATAATGAAGTTCAGGCAAAGAAAGAGACAGAAGCAAAACAAATTTGACTGATTTGTAAAGTCTATTTATTAAACAAAAGGTAAAGAGCAAAAAGGATGCTATATGGTTGACATAATTAATAAAAATTGCGATTTTTACTCCCTGGAGCAAATTTAAAAAAAAAACCTATTTACAAAAAACAGTATAACATGGTTAGTATGATGGTTAATATGGAGTATGTCTCCCGAACGATGCAATACAGGCCTTACAAAGCCTAGGCATGCTGAGTATCAAATTATGAATCTGATCTTGGGGAATATTACACCACTCATCAAGCAATGCCCTTCGAAGTTCCGGTTGACAGGTGGGAGGGGGTTGACGGGCTGCAATTCGTCGGTCAAGCATATCCCACACATGCTCTATTGGATTCTAGTCCGGTGAGTATGCTGGTCAATCCATACGGGTCATATCCTCCAATTGAAGGCATTCGTCTACAATGTTTGCACGGTAAGAACGGGCGTTGTTATCCATCAACAGAAATTTAGCAACCATGGCGCCCCGAAACAAACGTACATGTTGTTCCAGAATGACATCCCGATACATGTGGCCTGTCATCGTTACACTCTGAACATGCAGGTCAGTTCTGGAACCAAGAATAATTCCTCCCCGAACGAGCCATCTTGCACTACCGTAACGGTGTCTTTCAATGGTGTTCTCTTGGTGGTAACGGGTACCTGGCGCTTTCCATATGAAATTCCGGCGAGAATCAGACTGCAAACTAAACCTGGACTCGTTGGAAAACATCACACCAAACCACTGTTGCGGTGTCCACAATACAGGCTCTCTACTCCAGGTTAATCGTAGGCGACCGTGATTTGCGGTAAGTGGAACACATCTGACAGGCCTACGAGCATATAGACCAATGTGCCCTAAGCGTCTGTACACGGTCTGCCTTGAAACTGTCGTACCGGTAGCTGAAGGGAGCTGACGAGACAGGTCTGATGCTGTGCTCTGTCTGTTTCTTTTGGCAGTAACTGCTAAATACCGGTCCTCATTCAGCGTTGTAACTCGGGGGCGACCTGTGCTGTAACATCTACTCACATTACCATCATCTTGGAATCGTTGCCAAAGCATGGAGATGACACTCTGGGCGATTCCAAGTTCCTCGGATACTTCCAGCTGTGTACGTTCACATTGCACTCGTCCGATAATTCTACCACGTAAAAAATCATCCAAATGCTTCCTTTGTGCCATAACTATGCGGTTATTGCACTGAAAGGCTTTTAAAGCGCTTGTGAACAATTTTACTTCTTTGCCACCATTCCTTATATACCCCTCTCTTACACTCTCGTCATTGTGACGTACTATCCGCGCCATCTGGTGGTTTCCTGTAATTTGCATATTCTTCCTCAAGATGTGTGTGATAATTCTACAGGTGAAAACTTTATTTTAGAGTTCATTTTCTGTGTGATTCTGAATTATCCTTAATTTATGGTCATGAGTGTATTTCATTTACAATCAATTTCGTATATACTTTTTATGATATATGAAAAACTCCAAAGATAATTTAGCTAAAATCTGATGAATCGGTATTCATTTAATTTGATAAATAAAAAATTAAAAAACATAAAAAAATAATAAAATTTCTTATGGAACAAAAACCTCTTTTTTCACAAAATTCGTATTATAATTATTTTATTTAAACTTTTTGTCTGTGTAACAAATGAATATCAACTTAAAATGATTTTTTCTCAAATTTTATTATTCAATAATAATTATTTTTCTTTCACAAAAAAATATTTAATGATATATATACGCATTAATTACATATCTGCACAAACCACTATATATAGCATTTGAAAAGCAGAAATAGATTAGCTTTTTACTACTAACTATATTTAAATCTCAATATGAGAAATAAGTTCTTAAAAATTGTTGGTAAAACGAATTACTAATGTCATTGATCGTAATTCAATAAAATCCCTTTTTTTGTTTATGCTTAATCAATTATGTAACTGGGATATTTAGGATTTACATTTTTATTTAAAACAATAATTGATTTTGTGAAACAATCTATTCTATACGAGTTTCAGTTGAAACAACGATACGATACGATTGACGAAACTACGATATGATACGATTGACTAAACTACGATTTGATAAGATTGACACGATACGGGACGATTGATGAAACTACGATACGATACGATATGAAACGATTGAAGGAACGACGATACGATACGATTGACAAAACTGCTTTACGATGCGAAATTATATATAATTTTTAGTTGAATGCGATTCTTCTTTGTAAATACAAGAATGTGAAACATAATTCATCACAAATTTGCTAATTTGATTGAATTTCGTTTTTTTTTGTTTTTTTACAGACTTGAGTTGATTGCATAAAAAATTAAAATTTTCTTAAACAAAAATTGATATCTCAGTTTTGTTAAAAAAATTAGTATGTTTTTTTTAGAAGTTTATTTTAAAAATTCATAAGGTTTTTAGATGTATAAATAAATAAATTCTATGTAAAAAGTTGCCAATTCGATTTTCAAAAGTCATAAGATAAATTATTTATGACTTTCGAAATGTCGAAATATTTCAAATATAAATATTAATCAGCAACAGAAATTATCATAAAATTCTATTTAAAAATAAATGAAATTCGATAATGTTCTTACCTTGAAAAAATTACATTCACACAGCAAACAAAAGATCTTCTATTTTTTCTTTCACGTCATTATGTTTGCGTTGCCATTATGAAAAAAAAATTTTTTTCACGTGAATGCTTGCTGATGACTTCATTTTACTTCCATCTGCTCCATTTTTTTTTTAGAATTGCTTGTATACTTTTGCAAGAACTCGAATTTCGTTCCATGGAATAAATTAAACAGGAAAAAAAAAGTCGTTATCTTTCAATTTTTTTCACAGTTGCAGCACAGTAATTAAATATGCATCTTTTTCCCGTAAGAAGGTTTTTTTTCTGTACGCCATCTTTTAGTCCCAATTGATTTACGAGTTTAATATGGTCGTTAAGGTTAAATTGGAAAATGTCACGTATCTGTAGTGCCATTAAAAACGCACATAAAATGCGATTAGCCCTCGAATGTTCAACCTCTTATATATTTGCTCTGTTGTAATTGAATAATAGTGTGGAACAGAAAAAGAATTTAACAAAAGTAATAGCTGTTCCCTTTTGAAACATAGAAAATCTAGAAGAATTGGCATTGGTTTTTCTATAAGGCAATTTATATTATTAAATAAAATCCTTTTATCTATGTTTTGTCCTAATATTTCATTTGAAGGAAATAAGTAGTAGTTTTTCGCTTTTCTAAAATTTGAAGAATTTTGTTTTCCACCGAAAATTGCAGAGTAGTTACATTTATTTAATAAAAGTAATAGCTATTCCTCTTAGAAACATAGTAATCTAAAAGAATTGACATTGGTTTTCTATAAGGCAATTTATTTTATTAAATAAAACCCTATTATCTGTGTTTTGCCACACTATTTCATTAGAAGGAAACCAGTATTAGTTTTTCGCTTTTCTAAAAATGAGGAATTTTATTTTTCACTGGAAATTGCAGAATAGCTATCTTTATTTAATAAGTGTAGCTACTGTATAATATTCGCATTATTTTCTCTGTTGTAATTGACTAATAGTGTGGAAAAGAAAAAGAATTTAGCAAAAGTAATAGCTATTCCCTTTTGAAACGTAGAAAATCTAGAAGAATTGGCATTGGTTTTTCTATAAGGCAATTTATATTATGAAATAAAATCCTTTTATCTATGTTTTGCCACACTATTTCATTAGAAGGAAATCAGTATTAGTTTTCTGCTTTTCTAAAAAGTGAGGTGTTTTATTTTCTACATAAAATTGCAGAATAGCTACATCTATTTAATAAGTATAGCTATTGATGATTTTCACATTTTTAACTTAAAAACTTATATATATCACATATAATATAAAACTTAAAAGTATATCTAGTAAAATACAAATGAAAATCTCTTAAAAGAAGGTACAGTTTCATTTCTTAATTATTCACATAAGATGAACGAAATGTGTTATAGGGAAAATAGCCTTTATTAATAAATTTTATTTAAAAAGTAGCGGATATTTATTTACTATATAAAAAATTTTTGAATTCAGTTTTCTTTAATAATGCAAAGTGACATTAGTTAATAACAAACTTACCACTTTAATATACTTTTATGTACATTATATATACTTAAATTGACTACTTTAATATATTTATATATACTTAATATATACTTAAGCTTACTACTTTAATATACTTATGTTGTTTTGTTGTTGTTGTTTCTTGTCCCACTTGGCTGGCCGAGCCCATACGTGCTCATGATTGAAGGGGAAGGAAGCAGCTTCTGTTGTGATGGAGCACCCGAAGGTAGAAGCCTGACTTTTGCTCCGTGACGCTCTTACAGTCATAAGAGACTGGGACCTACGGCTTAAAGTGGATTCCGAACCACTACAAACATCCATGGCACCGCCGGGATTCGAACCCGAAACCTGTGGCACCGAGCGCTAGACACTCGGCCATTCAGGTCCCAAATTTGCCAACGGCAAGCGGTGTTCCCAGGTGGTCACCCACCCAAATACTGACCGCGCCCAATGATGCTTGACTTCGGTGATCTAACGAGAACCGGTATATTCAGCCTGGTACGATATATATACGATATACTTATATATGCTTAATATATAGATAAGCTAACTACTTTAAAATACTTATATATACTTAATATTACTTCAGCTTATTACTTTACTTTCTTACTTTAATATTCAATAAATATTTTCAAAGCACTATTCGTGGCTCAGTGGCAATTTTCTAACATGAGAGATTTAGTTTGAATTTGCTGACGGCGTTCCATAGCAATAACTGCTTTATGAATGAGGAGAACTCAACAATGATTTTTGCAGTGTGTATACACATTTCGAATCGACAGTCAATTTGAAGACAATGGTGGTTGGTAGTTTACCAACATTAATTCCATGCTGCACTTAAAGGAAAGTCAATTCTTCCAGAAAGCAGTTTCCGTTCATTATCACTGTCCCGAGAATAAATTATTCGTGGTAAATATAAATGAGACAAGACACCTTGATGCACAGCAAATAAATAAATAAAATAGAAATCCCAGTTTAAAGGAAAATAAATAATTTCGAAATGATAAATAATAGAAGAATAATAAGCTAGCAAAAAAGTAATAGCTCTTGATGTAAAACTCAATCTTTTAAAAATTCAAATAAGTTCACACATGTGACTTACATTACACACCGAATTTTATATATACATTCATTCTAATTGCTAGCACCATGATTTACAAAGTGGCAATCAATTAATTGTTTTTTTTAATCTTACTGATTTATTGAGTAGAAAACTGAGATAAGTAATTGATGTTCTTTTACTTTTTGTTTGCAAAATTTTATTACTTTATATTACACTATGATAACGTAGATTTGTAGAGGTTACAATTTTCCTCAGACCTGTTTACCATATTTGGAGGAAAAGGAGAGTAACTTTTTTAGGAAAGACTTTTGTTGTTAACTTAATTAATTTAAATACTACTATTAAATTTACTTAAGTTAATTAATAGCAGTAGTTAAATTAATTTCTGTAGACCAGATAATATAAGTATTATTGATTTTAATATAAGGAGCGTTGTAGTATTTTTGCTAGTTAAGTATTTTTGCGAGTAAAAAAATTATTTTAGTCTTGTCTACATTTAATTTTAACTTCCAATCCATGAGCCATTTTACTGAATAAATTATGTAATTTTACAAACTTTTCTGGATAGTGCAAGTTTTCTGATTTTGCGTTAAAACTGCAGTGCCTTCGGCAGGCAGATTAACTTTGATATTTTTTTTTTTTTTTTTTTTCGGTACATCATTGATAAAAATATTATAGAGGAAAGGACCTAGAATAGAGCCCTGGGGCACACCAGTATGAATGTCACGAACTGAAGAATCAGTATTCCCTACTGCAACCACAAAGTATCTGTCTGACAGATAGTTACGAATTATTTGAATTAAATAAGAAGAGAGGAGGCCATCTCAGGAGATAAGGAAAAAATATCATATTAAATTGCTGTGGGATGAGAAGATTCTTTTGATTTGATTCCCTATTAAGGAAATGTAGGATGACATTTTCAATTAGTTTACTAATAGCAGAGGACTAAAGAAATCGGTCTGTAATTAATAGCAGAAGTAGGATTCTTTCCAGGATTTAGAATTGGAAGGATACTGGCTGTTTTCCAGGACTTGGGATAATATCCGACATTAAGAACAGAGTCAGTAATTTTGCGAAGCTCAAGTATTATTTTGAAAGGAAAGTTGTTTTTTTTAACATTTTATTAGTAATTTTATCTATGCCAGGATTTTCGCTAATTTTTAGAGAGGAAATACAATTAATAACGAAAGAAGCTTTATTGATAGCAGTTTTCAGAAGTTTGATAAGTATTAATAATATTAGAGGCAGTAGACTCAACAAGATTTTCAGTATCAAGATTATGTATATTGTTCTGAAGAAACTGCCACTGAAGGCTGTTGGCTAAAACTTTTAACCGTTAAAAAAATTTAAAAAAAACTTTTAAAAACTTTTTTTAAACTTTAAACTTTTTTTTAAGCGTTTTGATTGTCATTGGTGGCCAGAAAGTTGTTAGAGCCTATTGTTCTGATGTGAGTACGTTTGCATTTAAAATCTTGTAAGACCAGAAAACACCATCTTCACAGTTTACAGTTTGCAGATGTCTATACCAAGCTTCATAATTAAAAAGAGCAATAGCTCGTCTCAGTAAAGTCTGCGAGGGATTATAAGTAGTTTTACTTAGTTTAAGAAATTTAGCAAGTTTTAATTTGCTCATACGCGAAAATAGGATATCGGATTTTACATATAGGATTACGGTTAGCGGTTATTAGTAATAATTTGTTTCGAGGCTGCATTGTTAGCATCAGTAATTATTTTAGTGAAATTTTCAGTAGCGTCATCAATTTCAGTAGCTTAGTTAAGTTTATGAGCAGAGTAATTAAAATAAGAAAAGATGAGTTAAAGAAGAGAGATAATTTTTATTCAAGAAGTGAAAGAAGAAATTTTAGTTCGACAAGTTCTAACATTGCTGTTAAAAGAGATAGTAGAATAAGAAAGATTAAATTTAATAATTATAGGATTGTGATCAGAGGAAAGCTCATTAAAAGAGGTAATAGTATAGTTAAAATGAACATTTTTCGTGACTGCAAGGTCAATGGTAGAGGAAGAATAATTACTAAATCTTGTAGGAGTGTTGTCAAACTATCAAAATCAGAGTTATAAGCAAAAAGAACTGATTGTCTAACAGTATTATTTTTGTTGTAGCACCCTTATTGGATGTACCTTTCACCAAGAAAAATGGTGCTACTACTATAAAAAACATATTTAGATCATGAATAAAATTTGCAACATTATTGGAAACTTAAAAGGATGCGGTAGTCATAGATGAAAAATTATTTCATATATTATCATGGGGTTATTTCAATTTTTCATTGATGTTACATTATTTATGCTTATGTTCGAGACCACATATTAAGACGCATGCTTTGAATCCTCAATTAATTGAGTTATGGTGAAAAAAATTGCATTTAAAGCATTGTAGTGCAATAGGTCGTGTATTGTACTTTTCAATAACAATCGTTAAGTAGAGAAGTCTATTGAAATTCAATATCTCATTATTTTTCTCATTTCTTGTGACAGTTATTTGTCATATTGGAAATGGCTGTTTAGTTTTGTTTTAATTAGTTGCAAAATTTTTCCCACTGGAAATCCTTTTTTGATTGGAGCAGCTTTGATTTCCTCCTTAGGAGTATTTTTTGGGTAACTCCTTGATAACTACTTTTAGTGGCATTTGATGTTTCGGTTCGGTTCAATATTGTTATTCCTAAGATAACAAGCTATTTATCGGTGGTGTTCTTCGTCTGAGGGGAACATTTTTTTAAATTTTCCCCTACTAATATAATAGGAGCTTTTCAAAGGCTCCATCAATTTTTTTTTTAAATTAAAGTTAATTTTTCCATAGACTTAACCATTGGGAGCATCTTAACAGTAGTCCCATTAGTATCAACACATTCATCAAAATTATCTACTCTACTCAATTTTTGAAATTTATTATTCAGTTTTAAATTATTATCATTACTATTATTTTTATCATTAACATCATAAGAAGTTATAACTGCTAATCTTTTGTTAGGATATTGAAATCTATCATTACTAATATTATTAGAAGTTAAGTGATTAGCATTACGTTTTGGATAGACGCTATTATTTTTAACAAGTTTAGGCTATTTAGTCAATTAGTCAAAGAGCATAAGTCAAACCTAATTCACTTTTTTCTTTATTGATTTAGCATGGCCATCAGGTACTCCCTCATCTGATGATGTCATTGGGCAAAAACATGAGCTATTCCCCTCCAATCGCGGGCAAAGGGATGTTGCGTTACCAGAATATTTATATAAGTCTCAGTATTAGTAATTTCTTAACATCTTCGTTTTTCTGTTTCAATACCAGAAATCACATTATAAAGGGGGTTCCAAATTATTTCCAAAGGGATCAGAAGTCCTTTTCCCTCGGAGCCTTCTACTTCCATGACAGCCATTTATGTAGCCAACGAAAACAAAATTTTCGATATTTCTTCAGTTCACACTATACGACGTTACTTCAGATTCAAATCACAGATCGGGCACAGTGATATACACAAAAATCCCTTTTCAAGCTAATCATAATTTAATTAAACCAAAACCATATTTTCTACCATACAAAACTTCCATACATACTTGAAACCCTACTTTCCATTGCAAAGCTATGTTTATCAAAACTCATTTCATTAATTGTTTGTTTTATTCGCTTGTAATCACTAAAAAAAAAACAAATATAATTTAGGTAAAAGAATTTGAATTAATGTTATAATTAATATAGAAACTATAAGACCGTCAGATCCAATATTTTCTTGGAATTTATTTAATTTATTTGGTTCATGACCAGACATCAATTCCAAAAAGTTGTTTTTTTAAAAATTAAATATAATTGTAATTTAAATTGGTAAATTAAAATTAAACGCTTGATACTACATTAACTTCATCTGCTTTCATTTGTAGTTATACAAAATTATTATTAAATATTTGATTGAACTACCATAATTTGTTTATTTGTTATTATGAATATTCTTTAATTTAAATAGGTCAAATTTTTGTGTTTGTGATCGCTTTCAATTATTAGTTTCTGTTAATGAAATGGTAATTGAAATATTTTTTTTAACATTTGCATTGTGTACTGTTTTTAATTAAATTTCCCAAAGAAATATATATATATATATATATATATCTCGTTTCGAAATATCACGCCGTATTGAAAAATTGGAAAATCGTGTATATCGTATCGAAAAATCGGGTAATATCTGCGAATATAAACATAGATTAAATATTGAGAAATTAATTACAAATAAAAATAATAACGTACAAAAAAGTAAATTCTTTTGTTGACGATTCTTGATGTAAATAATTTGAAATCGCTAATAACAACAACAAGAAGAAAAATAGATTTTAATTTAAATAAAAATTAAACAATAGCACTTTTTTTTCGTACTCATATAATAACGCACAAAAAGTAAGACGTCATTTCTCATTCAAAATTCTTTTGTCTACAATTTTTGTTGTAAATAATTCGAAATCGCTAATAATAACAACAACAAAACAATACATTTTAACTTAAATAAAATTTAAATAATGGCACTTTTATCATAATATTTCTACGTACATAATAAAATGATGATTTTAATATAAAACATTAGATCTTCTAATATATTAAATTTATGAAAAATACAAACTCAAAACAGAATAAATCTATCTATAAAAATATTTTAATATTCCGCACAACATATTTTATTAAGAAAATAAAAAAAAAAAATTTGAAGTCATAATTCAGTTATCATTCCAAGAACAATTTAGTCTATATAAAATATGGAAACATCGCGTACAGTACCATAGAATATTAATCTAAAAAATCTTTATCCACGCTTTTTTTTCTTTAATTTTATAAGGTAAAAACACTACAAGGCAACGATCTTATTTTTACTTTCTGCTAAAAAAAACCTTTATTCATTTATAGTGGTTAAATAAATTGCATGACAATAAAAAACCGTTTTTTTCTCATTTGTTCAAGAAATCTGAAATTGAAATAAAAGTCGCAAACCAGATTGCGACCGAAATAAAAACACTCCGGAAAGAAAAGAATTATTTATCACTCGACTTCTTTATAGTTTCGCGCATCGTCTTCTCTCGTGGAATGAATTTTATCGCTTTGCTTTATTATTTATTCTTTTTTTATTTTTTCTTGCTCAGTACTGAAGAAATTTTTTCTAAATTTATATTAGCAATTCTTCAGGGAATCCGGCAAAAGTTGAGAAACACAGAAATTCTTTCCGAGATAAAGTGATGAGAGATTTTATTGCGACTGTGTGTGAAGGACAAAGAAAAATTCTTCTGAAAGAATTAATTACAAAAAAAAAAAAAAAAATGAATCTCAGAAGTACAGTGGCTTAAAGAATATTTTCATTCCATTCAAAATGCAGGACAGACTTATGTTGGATTTAGTTGTATGTTTACACCTGAAGCTGCAATGCAAACTTTAATTTAATCTTCCTTTAGCAATCAAAGCATAACATAATGAATTAAAATGAAATTATTTTCAGAAGAGAAATATAATTTATTATTAAATTAAATTTAATTTAATTGAAAGCCATATAAATATATTTGAATTTCATTTCTGTATGCTATTCTAAAGCACATAATCATTGATATATAACTTTTCTTTTAATTAATATCGGTGGAAAAATTAGATCCCTAAATTAATCAATAAAAAAAGAAACTGAAGAATTCGTGTAGTATCATATGAAAATATTTACTTTGTTATGGTCCTAATATTATGTGCACTAATAGGAAAAATGCTATATTTTCTAATTGTTGCAGTGATATGTATTACAACCAGTGATATGTATTACATTTTGGCATACATGATATGTATTACATTTTGGCAGTGATATGTATTAATTTTGGTAGTGATATTTGATATGTATTAGGTATAAAAAACTAGCAAACTTGGTGGTAAGTGCAACAGTATCTCACATTGGCATTTAGATTGCATCAATCAGATTGTATTAGGTCCAAAACAGAGTAAGCATTTTCATAATATACTACACGAATTTTCGGCACTAATATTTCCACTTACACTAATTAAAAGAAAAGTTACATGCTTATTTTTTATCAATGATTAACAAAAAAAAAATATATATATATATAAATGCCAATTTCAAATACTCTCACATTCTATACCAAGTCTAGTGGTTTCTCATACCTGTGGTTGTAACACATACCACTGCCAAAATTAGAAAATATAACCTTTTGCCTATTAGTGCACATAGTATTAGGACCATAACACAGTAAGCATTTTAATAAGATACTACACGAATTTTTTTGTTTTTCGTTTTATTGATTAATTTTGCGCACTAATTTTTCCACCTGCACTAATTAAAAGGAATGTTACATACTTATGTTTTTATCATTCATTAACAAAAAAATCCTAATGTCATTGTGATGAGCTGTCCCATTCAAAACCAAGTTTACTTGTTTCTATTACCTGTGGTTGTCATACATACCACTGCCAAAATTCGAAAGTATAACCTATTGCCTAGTAGCGCACACAGTAACAAGCCCAAAACACAGTAAACATTTTTCATATGATACTACAAGAATTCTTCAATTCCATTTTTTATTGATTAATTTTTGGCACTAATTTTTCCACCGATACTAATTAAAAAAAAGTTATATATTTAGTTTTTATCAATGGTAATATATTTTAGAATATAATGTGTAAATGATATTCAAATACATTTATATGGCTTTCGATTCAATTCAATTCAATTTAATAACAAAATATATTTTGTTTCTGAAAGGGTTTCCATTTTAATTCATTCTTTTGTGCTTTGATTGCTGCAAAAAGATTAAATTAAAGTTCGTATTGCAGCTTCCGGAGTAAATATACAACTAACTCAACGTAAGTATGTCCGGTATTCTGAATGGAACGAAAATATTGTTTAAGCCACTGTACTTCAGAGATTCAAAAAGAATTTTTTTTTGTAATTACTTTCTTTCTGAAGAATTTCTTTTTGTACCTTCATACACAGTAGCAATAAAATCTCTCATCACTTTATCTCGGAAAGAATTTCTGTGCTTCTTAACTTTTGCCGGATTCCCTGAAGAATAGCTAATATAAATTTAGAAACCATTTCTTCAGTACTGAGCAAGAAAAGATAAAAAAAAGAATAAATAATAAGCAAAGCGATAAAAATCATTCCACGAGAGAAGACGATGTGCGAAACAATAAAGAAATCCAGTGTTAAATAAGTCTTTTCTTTCCGGAGTGTTTTTATTTCGGTCGCAATCTGGTGTGCGACTTTTATTTCAATTTCAGATTTCTTGAACAAAGGAGAAAAAACTGCTTTTTTTTATTCTCGTGCAATTTATTTAAACACCATAAATGATGAAAGTTTTTTTTTTTTTAGCAGGAAGCAAAATTAATATGTAAGAAAATTTTTCTTGTACAGCAGTATTTTTACCTTATGGAACTGAAGAAAAAAACTTTGGATAAGAAATGTTTTTTTTTAGATTAATATCCTACGGTTCTTTATGTCATGTTTCCATATTTTGTATTGACTAAGTTCAAGGAAAAAAGTATAACTTAATTACGCGTGAAAGGTTTTAATTTGGCTATACGGCTGGTACTTTACAGATATTAATCCCATGGTGTACATAAATGAGGGACAATTTTTCCAAAATGCAGTTTTTTTTTTATCACTGCCACGAGGGTAAATTGCTCGTGGTAAATGTGAATGAGACAAGACTCGTAGATGTATAGAAAATAAATAAATAAATAAAATAAAAATCACATTTAAGGGAAAAAGTAAATAATTTCAAAATGATGAGTGATTGATGAATGAAAAGCTCCAAAAAGTACAGTTCTTGATGTGAAACTGAAGATTTCAAAAATTTCAAATAACTTCTCAGATGGGACTTGCAGCTTTATACCATAACCCGTTTTCATCTATATATCCTTTACACTACCATTGTCACACTGATATACAAACTGAAAATCAATTAAAATGATTTTTTTTAAATATTTTATTAATGTATTGTGTAGATAAGCTGTGTTTAGTAATTGATGCTCTTTTTCTTTTTGTTTGCAATATTTTCTTACATTAAATTACACTATGATATTGTAGATTTATGGATGATACAATTTTTTGCTAGACCTGCTTACCTTACTTGGTGGAAAATGAGCAGCACTTTTGGGAAATACTTTCATTGTTATTTGCCCTTTAAGTAAACAAGCAAAATAAACAAAACATTCATTTCAGTAATCTTATTAATATTTATCAATATTCTTATCAATCATTATCAATAATCTAATCAATCTTTATCGATTTGTCTTTTTAATATATTATCGCTACTTTTTTAATTAAATGCCAATGAGTGATGCTGTCACACCGACTGCTAAGTTTATTGTTTTCTCATATCTGTGGTTGTAGCACATACAACTGCCAATATTAAAAACTGCAACATTTACGTTAAATTACACTATGATATTGTAGATGATACAATGCTTCCAAGAGCTGCTTATCCTACTTGGAGGAAAATGAGCGTAACACTTTTAGGAAGTACCTACATTGTTAACTTCCACTTAGTAAACAAATAAAGTAAACAAAGAAAAATAGAAATGGCAATGTGAGATGCTGTCGCTTTCACCATAGAGTTTGCTAGTTTATCATAGCATTATGTACAAAACTGATTAAGCATTCCCATATCATATTATACGAATTCTTCAGTTCCATTTTTACTGATTAATTTTCGGCTCTAAACTTTTCCCTTACGTTAAATAAAAGAAAGAGACATACTTATATCTTATCAATGTTTAACAAAAATCTCTAAATACCAGTGTACGATGCTGTTGCACTCACCATCAAGTATATTTGTTTCTCATACCTATAATTGTAATATATACCATTGCCAAAATTAGAAACTACAACCTTTTGCCTATTAGCATACATTGTATTGAGTCCTAAATAGAGTAAACATTTTCATGTGATACTACACGAATATTTCAGTTTTATCAATTTATTAATTAATTTTTGCCAGTAAATTATTCACTGACACTAATTAAAAGAAAGTTATATAACTAGTTTTTATATATTTTAGTATAAGACGTACAAATGAAAGTCAGATACATTTATATGAATTTCTATTGAATTTAATTTAATAATAAATTATATTTCGCTTATGAAAATGTTTCCGTTTTAAATCATTCTTTTGTGATTTGATTTCTATGAGAAGATTAAATTGTAGTTTGCATTGCAGCTTCCTGTATAAATATACAACTAAACCCAACATAAGTCTGTCCTGCGTTCTGAATGGAACGAAAATATTCTTTAAGCCACCGTACTTCTGAGATTCATTTTTTTTTTGTAATTACTTTCTTTCAGAAGAATTTTTTTTGTGCCTTCATACACAGTAGCAATAAAATCTCTCATCACTTTATCTCGAAAAGAATTTCTGTGTTTCTCAACTTTTGCCGGATTCCCTGAAGAATAACTAATAGAAATTTAGAAACCATTTCTTCAGTACTGTGCAGGAAAAGATAAAAGAAAAAGAATAAATAATAAGCAAAGCGACAAAAATTCATTCCACGAGAGAAGACGATACGCGAAACAATAAAGAACTCGAGTCATAAATAATTCTTTTCTTTCCGGAGTGTTTTTATTTCGGTCGCAATCTGGTTTGCGACTTTTATTTCAATTTCAGATTTCTTGAACAAAGGAGAAAAAACTGCTTTTTTTCATTGTCATGCAATTTATTTTAACACCATAAATGATGAAAGGTTTTTTTTAGCACAAAGTAAAAATAAGTTATATAAAACGTTTTGTTGCCTTGTAGTGCATTTTACCTTATGAAACTAAAGAAAAAAAAAACGTGGATAAAAATTTTTTAGATTAATATTCTATGGTACTGTTCGCCATGTTTCCATATTTTATATAGACTAAATTGTTCATTTATTGCGTAGCAGTGTTTTTACCTTATGGAACGAAGAAAAAAAACCATAAAAAAGTTTTTTAGATTAATATCCTAATGTACTTTACGTCATGTTTCCATATTTGTATTAACAAAGTTCAAGGAAAAAAATTTGTGACTTAATTATGCGTGAAAGGTTTTTATTTGGCTATACGGCTGGTGTCTTACCGATATTAATCCCATGGTGTAGATAAAGGAGGCTTCCAAAAGGGAGGTTTTGTTCTTTATCACATCCAAGAGGGTAAATTATTCGTGGTAAACATAAATGAGAAGATTCGTTGATATATAGAAAATAAATAAATAAAATAAAAATCCCAGTTAAGGGAAAAAATAAATAATTTCAAAATGAAAAGTGATAGATGCAGGATAACTCCAAAAAGTATAGCTCTTGATGTGAAACTGAAACTTTTAAAAATTTCAAATAACTTCACAGATGGGAGCTGCTACTTTATACCCCACCGGTTTTTATATGCATACATCCATTACACCACCACTAGTACCACGATGCAAAAACTGAAAATAAATTAAATGATTTTTGTTTAAATATTTTACTGAAGTATTGAGCAGATGAGCTAAGTAAAGTAATTGATGTTCTTTTTCTTTTTGTTTGCGAAGTTTAAATTACGCGATGATATTGTTGTTTGTTGTTTCTTATCCCACTTGGCTGGCCAAGCCCAAGAGCCCATATGGACTCATGATTGAAGGGGAAGGAAGCAGCTTCTGTTGCGATGGAGCACCCGTAGGTAGAAGCCTGACTTTTGTTCCGTGACGCTCTTACAGTCATATTAGACCGGGACCTACGGCTTAAAGTGGATTCCGAACCACTACAAACATCCATGGCACCGCCGGGATTCGAACCCGAAACCTGTGGCACCGAGCGCCAGAGCGCTAGACACTCGGCCATTCAGGTCCCAAATTTGCCAACGGCACGCGGTGTTCCCAGGTGGTCACCCTCCCAAGTACTGACCGCGCCCAATGATGCTTGACTTCGGTGAATGTTATCTTTATAATACTTGCCACACTTAACCATTTTAGTACTTGAGGTTGTAAGCCTTTAAGGCATTGGTGCCTCATTCCTCACCCCCTGACTGACTTGACTTCGGTGATCTAACGAGAACCGGTATATTCAGCATGGTACGGCCTTGATGATATTGTAGAGTATACAATGCTTCCCATACCTGCTTACCCTACTTTTAGCAAAATTAGTGCAACATCATTGTTAACTTCCCTTTAGTAAACAGGCAAAGTAAACAAAACAAATAATTCCAATGTGAGATGCATTCCCCACAGAGTTTGATAGTTTCTCATACCTATTGTTGTAACACATACCACTGCCAAAATTAGAAACTGCAACTTTTTGCTTGTTAGCACATAGTATTAGGTCCAAAACAGAGTCTACATTTTCATATGATACTAAACGTTTCTTTTTTTTATTGCATAATTTTCGACAATAACTTTTGCACTTACAATAATTAAAAGAAAATATATATACTTATTTATTATCAATGATTAACTAAGAAATATAAATGCCAATGTTAGATACTGTCGCACTATCCACTAAGTTTACTTGTTTTGTCATACCTGCGGTTATATAACCAATACCCCGCCAAAATTAGAAAATTCAACATTTTGTTTATTAACGCACATAATATTTGGTTCAAAATAGAGTAAACAATTGTATATGATACTAAATAATAGGAATCTTTCAGTTTCTCTATTTATTAATTAATTTTCGGCTCTAATTTATCCACTGACACTAAATAAAAGGAAAGTTATATATTTAGTTTTTATCAATGATTATATATTTTGAATAATATGTAGAAATGAAATTCAAATACATTTATACAGCTTACGATTCAATTCAATTCTATTCAATTTAATAAAAAAATATGTTTTGCTACTGAAAATATTTCCATTTTGATTCATTCTTTTGTGCTTTGATTGCTAAAGAAGATTAAATTAAAGTTTGCATTGAAGCTTCAGGCGTAGATATACAACGAAACTTAACATAAGTCCGATATTCTGAATGGAACGAAAATATTCTTTAAGTCACTGTACTTCTGAGATTCTAATTTTTTTTTTTGTAATTACTTTCTTTTAGAAGATTTTTTTTGCCTTCATACACAGTAGCAATAAAATCTCTCATCACTTTATCTCGCAAAGAATTTCTGTGTTTCGCAACTTTTGCCGGATTCCCTGAAGAATAGCTAATATAAATTTAGAAACCATTTCTTCAGTACTGAACAAGAAAAGATAAAAAAAATAATAAATAATAAGCAAAGCGATAAAATTCATTCCACGAGAGAAGACGATGCGCGAAATAATAAAGAACTAGAGTGATAAATAATTCTTTTCTTTCCGGAGTGTTTTTATGTCGGTCGCAATCTGGTGTGCGACTTTTATTTCAATTTCAGATTTCTTGAACAAAGGATAAAAAAAAAATGGTTTTATTTTTATTGTCATGCAATTTATTTAAACACCGTAAATGATGAAAGGTTCTTTTTAGCAGAAAGCAAAAATAATATGTATGAAATTTTTGTTGTATAGTGTTTTTACCTTATGGAAATGAAGAAAAAAAATTTCGGATAAAAAAAATGTTTTTTAGATTAATATCCTACGGTGCTGTACGCCATGTTTCCATATTTTGTATTGACTAAATTGCGCGTATAAAAAGCATAACTTAATTATGCTTGAGTGTTTTTTTTTTATTTACTTAGTTAAATACGTTGAGTATAATATTAAAATATCTCCATAGATAGATTTGTTCGCTTTTGTGTTTGCATTTTACATAAGTTTAAAATATTAGAAGATAAATTTTTTTATTAAAATCATCATCTTATTATATATGTATAAGAATTTCAAAAAGGACTACCATTATTTATTCCTTATTTAAATAAAAATATATTTTTTTATTGTTATTTGCGATTTCAAATTATTTAATTCCAGAATTGACTACAATAGAATAAGAAATGGCGGCATATCTCTTTGTGCTTTCTTAAGTATTTTTTAATTAATTCCTCAACATTTAATCAATTAGGTACATAAAACGATATATATATACTAGAAAAACCCGTTATAAATTATCCTGCCAAAAAAACATGCATTATAGGAAATTACATATCACAAATATATTCTCCATGTTCCGATATATGTGCATACTAATTTTCACGGATATCGTTTGAACGGTATACAAGATTAAATGTTGAAGCACCACCTGGTGACAAGTAACAATAAAGTGGTTAGCGCTAGCACATTTTCCATACTCGTATACATATTATTAATAATTTTCATAGCGATTGGTTGAAAGGTATAGAAGTTGATATACTGCAGCACCATGTGGTGGCGAATTACAACTAAAGGAATAGAATAAAAACATTATCCATGTTTTATCAAACACACACAAAAATATTTCATCAAAATCGGTCATGCTGCTTAGGAGGAGTTCAGTGACAAGTACGCGTACTGAAGAATTACATCGATTGCAGCGTCACCTACCGCGTCCAATTGTGAATCTAAAACTTCCATGGATACACTCAAATACACACAAAAAATTTCATCAAAATAGATCCAGCCGTTCAGGAGGATTTCAGTGACAAACACACGTGCAGAAGTACTATTCAATTCCTACTATTAATTCACACTCTCCCTATGTATATCTTGTTCAAATTTTCAATCGTTCATAAAATACTTTTTTTCATCCACTCAAGTTCAAATACATTTTTTTGAACTTGTAGTGGATGATACTTGATGTTAATACTGTTTTTTCAAATATTAATTCATTAATTAAATTTAGTTAATTTTAGTTTGTTTTTAGATTTAAGTTGCATGTATTTAATAATAGATGGCGCCAGATGTAATAAGAAAATTTCAACTTTATTTGTAAAGGACTTTTCTGCAATATAATGAAAACAAAGTAGGAATTGACTTTAAAAACATTTTTTTTATTACTGGGATATACACTGAAGTGACAAAAGTCATGGGATACCTCTTAATATCGTGTCGGCCCTCCTTTCGCCCGGCGAAGTGCAGCAACTCGACGTGGCATGGACTCAACAAGTCGTTGGAAGTCTTCTGCAGGAATATTGAGCCATGCTGTCTCGATAGACGTCCATAATTGTGAAAGCGTTGATGGTGCAGGATTTTGGGCACGAACAGACCTCTCGATGATGTCCCATAAATGTTCGATGGGAATCATGTCGGGCGATCTAGGTGGCCAGATCATTCGTTGGAATTGTCCAGAATGTTCTTCAAACCAATCGCGAACAGTTGTGTCCCGGTGACATGGCGCATTGTCGTCCATAAAAATTCCATCGTTGTTTGGGTACATGAAGTCCATGAATGGCTGCAAGGGATCTCCAAGTAGCTGAACATAAGCATTTCCAGTCAATGTTCGGTCTAGTCGCACCAGAGGACCAAGTCCATGCCATGAAAAAACAGCCCACACCATTACGGAGCCACCACCAGCTTGAACAGTGCCTTGCTGACAGTTTGGGTCCATGGCTTCGTGGGGCCTGCGCCACACTCGAACCCTACCATCAGCTCTTACCAACTGAAATCGTGACTCATCGGACCAGGCCACGGTTTACCATTCATCTAGGGACCAACCGATATGCTCACGTGCCCACGAGAGTCGCTGCAAGCGATGTCGTTCTGTCAGGAAAGACACTCGAGTCGGTCTTCTGCTGGAATAGCCCAAGAAAGCCAAATTTCTCCGCACAGTTCTAACAGACAAGTCCCTTGTACGTCCCACATTGATTTCTGCGGTTATTTGACGCAGTGTTGCTTGTCTGTTAGAATTTATGACTCTTTGCAGACGTCGCCGGTCTCGGTCGTTAAGTGCAGGCGGTCGACCACTGCGCTGTCCATGGTGGGATGTTATGCCTGAAATTTCATACTCTCGGCACACTCTTGACACAGTGGATCTGGGAATGTTGAATTCCCTAACGATTTCCGAAATGGCATGACCCATGCGTCTAGTTCCAACTAACATTCCGCGTTCAAAGTCTGTTAATTCCCGTCGTGCGGTCATCATCACGTCAAAACCTCTTCACATGAATAACTTGAACAGAAATGAAAGCTCTGCGAAAGCACTGCGCATTTATACCTGTTCTACGCAATGCTACTGCCATCTGAAAATTTGCATGTTGCTATTCCATGACTTTTGTTACTTCAGTGTATAAAGGTTACTTTGGTAAATTTAAATTTTAAAAAAATCCACAGTGAAAATGTTCAAAAAATAATTTTATTACCAATTAATGAACAAAATCTAATAAATTAAAAGAGATTTCAAACACAAAAATTTTACCATTTTAAATTAAAGGATTTTCATAACAACAAACAAATAAATTAATATCGTTTATTCGAATACTTATGATAATTTAGTACATCTACAGATGAAAGGAGACGAAACTAATGTAGTAACAAATGTTTAACTTTATTTTACCACCATTTTAAACTATACTAATCAATAAATATAACAAATTCCAAGAAAAAATTGTATCTGATAGTCTTGTAATTTCTATATTAACTATACAATTAATTCAAAATTTTTTGCTTAATGATTTTTAGTTTTCTATTTGTATAATGATAATACACGGATAAAACAAACAATTAAACAATTTGTTTAAAAGAATGTAGCTTTACAATGGAAAATATGGTTTTCATTTAAATTAAATTATAATTCGTTTGAAACGGGATTTTTGTGTACTTCACTGTGCCAGAGGTGTGATTTGAATTTGAAGTAAACTTTCTATAGTGAGATTTGAAAAAGTAACTAGCATTTTGTTTTCTTTGGGGAATAGACCTTCTCAGTTCAGTCTAATGAGATTTCTGATATTAAGAGAGAAAACGTACGTGTCAAGAAATTATTAATACAGAGACGGATGTAAATATGTTGGAAAAGCAACTGGTTGTTGTCCACGATTTCAGCAGAATAGCCTATGATGTTGCCCAAGGACATCAGCAGATGAGGGAGCATCTGGTGGCTATGCTGAATCAACAAAGAAAAAAAATTAAGCATCCTTGGTTGTTGCTCTTTGACTAAATGCCCTTAACATGTTAAAAATAATGGTGTTAAACCAAAACATAATGCTAATCACTTAACTTTCAATAATGTTAGTAATGATGGATCCTAACAAAAATTAACAGCTGAAGCTTCTTATGATGTTAATGGTAGTGTTAATAATTTAAAATTGAATAATAAATTTCAAAAATTGAGTAGTGTAGATGATGGTGATAAATATGTTGATACTAATATGACTACTGTTAAATGTCTCAGATTATGGAAAATTTAACTTCAACTTAAAAAAGAATAATGAAGCTTTTGAAGGCAATGTCATTAAACAAATAATTGAAATGTTAAAAATGTTCCACTCAGATGAAGAGCAGCACTGATAAATAGCTTGTTATCTTGGGAATAACAATATTGAATATTTCGTTATAACCTCATAACCACCAAAGACCACTGAAAGTAGTTATCAAGGGGTCACCCAAAAATACTCCTGAGAAGGAAATCAAAGCTGAGTTCATTGAAAAAGTATTTGCGATGAAAAAAGTTGTGCAAATAATAAAAACTAAACTAAGCAGCCCCTGCTAATATGGCAAATAACTCTCGCTAGAAATGAGCAAAATAATGAGATATTGAATTTCAATAGAATTAACTCTACCTAAGGATTATTATTGAAAAGTACCATAAACGACCCATTGCACTGCAGTTTCTTCATTACAACTCAATTAATTGGGAATTCAAAGCACGTTTCTTAAAATATGTTCTCGAACATTCGCATAAAGAATGTAAAATCAAAGAAAAAACCCATGTGTATTAACTGCGGTGATAAAGGATACCTTACTCCATGGAGGGATTGTAAACCATTCGCCAAAATAAATGACAATAGACAAGCAACTGTTTCAAAATTTAACCCTACCAAACAGGTTTCTGCCAATTTAAGTCTCGCTTCAGCATTCAAAAATTCTCATCAACAAACTGCTAATATCATTGTTCAAAATCCTCAAAGTCAAAGCCAATTGAACTCATTACTAAGTATTGTTGAAATCCAATTCTTTCAAAACGTTATCTATCTCAATAGAGAATTTACCTCCATATTTACAAATCTAGATGGTCTTGATGGCTTTATTGAAAAAGTAGGTACTGCTTAAAGTAAAGCAGATAACTCCAGGCATTTGTTAATGGTCTAATGTTTCAATCTCTTACAAATACTTCGTAATGTTTCAATCGGCTACTGGGTTTTGTATTTACTACTGAAATACTTGCAGTTTGAAAAACTAACTTTTTGAATTGAATGCTTTTCATTTTTTCACTTTTTTAATTTCATGCTTTGTTAATTATAATGCAGACATTATTCTGCTTCAGGAAACACTTTTAAAATCTGATCAACCTCCTAAATTTTCTGATTAAAGTTTCTATAAAAATGTCGAATTTCAGAACATTGTCTCTAGTGGCACTGATATTTTAATTAAGAATTATATTCCATGCTACAACAGCAATAACATTTGTAGACTATAAGTTTTTTATGCTTATAAATCTGGTTTTGATATTTTGGCATCTAAAACTACTAAAATTAGTTACTATTCTGCTCTACTATTGATATTGCTGTCACGAAAAATTTTCCGTTTAACTATACTATTACCTCTCTTAATGAGCTTTTCTCAGATCATAACTCCGTAATTAGTAAATTTAATCTTTCCTATTTTACTATCTCTGTTAACAACAATGTTTAAACATGTTGGACTAAATTTTCTTCTTTAATTGACTCTAATTTTAATTACTCTGCTCTTAAACTTAGCAATGCTACTGAAATTCTCACTAAAATAATTACTGATGCTTACAATGCAGCCTCGAAGAAAATCATTACTAACAACCGTAGCTATTTTGCTTCGTACATTAAAATCCTAAACCGTGACAGTAACCATGTACGTAAAACTTGGAAAATCTTTTGAGAAACGCGAAGTAAAACTATTTATAATCACTAACGGGCTTTAATGAGACGAGCTATTGTTCTAATAATTATGAAACTTGGGATAGACATCTGCAAACTGTAAACTGTGAAGATGGTTCTTTCTGGTCTTTACTTTTAAATATAAACGTACTCACATTATAACCCTAGGCTTTAACAATTTGCAGGATATCACTGACAGTCAAAAAGCTGAAGTTTTAGCTAGCAGCCTTCAGGGACAGTTTCTTGAGAACAATATCCATAATATCAATACTTAAAATCTAGTTGAGTCTACTATCATGAATTATTTTTAATACTTATAAGACCTCGGAAACTCTTATCACTAAAGCATCTTTCGTTATTAATTGTATTTCCTCTCAGAAAATTAACAAAACTCTTGGCATCGATAAAATTACTAATAAAATGTTAAAAAAAAAAACCTTTCTTTCAAAATAATAATAGAGATTTGTAAAATTACTGACTTTGTTCTTAATGTTGGATACGATTCCAAGTGTTGGAACACAGCCAGTATTCTTCCAATTCTTAAACCTGAAAAGAATCCTACTTCTGCTATTAATTACAGGCCGATTTCTTTAGTCCTCTTCTATTAGTAAACTAATTGAAAATGTCCTCCTGCATTTCCTTAATAGTGAATCAAATCAAAAGAATCTTTTCATCCCTCGGCCATTTGGGAGGATGATCTCTCCTCTCCTTATCTCCTGAGATAACCTCTTCTTTCCTTATTTAATTCAAGTAATTTGTAACTAACTGTCAGACAGACACTTTGCGGTCGCAGTAGGGAATACTGATTCCTCAATTCGTGATATTCATGGTGATGTTCCCTAGAGCTCTATTCTAGGTCCTTTCCTCGATAATATTTTTATCAACTATATACCTCAAAAGAATAATATTACAATTAATCTACATACTGACGACATTGCAATTTTAACGCAAGGTCAGCAAACTTGCACCATTTAGAAAAATTTACAACATTACATCATTAATTTAGAAAAATGGCTCATTAATTGGAAGATAAAATTAAATGTAGACAAGACTACAATAGTTCTTGTCACTTATCAACTTACCATTACAACCCTCCTAATATTACAATCTATAATAATTATTTCACTTGGTCTAAAGAAATTAAGTACTTAGGAATTATTCTTGATAGTAAATTTAATCAATAATTAATTAATCAATAATTAATAGAGTAAATATTTAATTTAGAATTTTCTATTCTTTAATCAATAGAAACTCTGCTTTACCTCATAATCTTAAAATACAAATATATTTCTCGTACATTTGTCTTGTATTAGCTTATATAAGCCCAATTTGGGATTCTGTCGCACGTACTAATTTTGAAACCTCACAAAGCCTTGAGAACAGAACACTTATAATGTTAACAAATTCAACCTGGTACTTTCGTATTGATGATATGAGACGCGCTCTCTAGATTCCAAGTTTAAGTCAATTTGTTTTTAAAATTTCAACTAAATTCTACAATAATACGCTAGTATATACTGAGAAATTCAAGAAAATAATAACATTTTTAGTGAAATTTATGTGATTATTAAATTAAATGGATAATTTAAATGTTAAAAAAAATAAGAGTTCAATGCAAATATTTTTCATATGATACAGGATTCTAATTTAAAAAAAAAAAAATGTAAATCTTGAATTGTTAGATTTACCATTATCAAAATTAATTTCAATATTGAAATTATATTTAAAACCCTTTTTAAAATTTCTCGTGCTATTTTTTTAGATGAACTTTTCTAGAAATAGTGCGCTTTGAGAATTTACAATGAGAAAAATATTGTTTATTTTGTAAAATAAAAATAGATAGCTGGCTTGAAAATTAGAAATAATTAATTGAATTACTATTTGTGCAACAAAGTTAATGAGATTCTTATGTATATAAAAATGTAACCATTTCACCATAAAATCAGAACTGAAACTTACTTTCTTATATTTTTTCAAGGTGTAAAATTTCTGAATGTTGTTTGAATAAAAATTTCTGAGTACTGTTTGTTGATAATAATAATAATAATTTAATTAGCAGTTCAGTTAATAGGAAAGCTATGAATATACACAATTTTATATAATATTTAATTATTTCTGGAAAAAGTGACTGAAACTTATGACTTAAATAAAAATACTATTCCATTATTTTGAGATATTAATTGAGTCTTTTATGTATTATATAAATATTTAGTAAAAGAAATGCTGTACATTGCAACATTTCATTAGATAATTATGGAACAAAAAGTTATTTTTTTTAGAAAAAACTACTAATTTCTTTTATAACAATTATGGCTTTAATTAATTAACTTAATGAAAATAATATTTTTATGAAACTATTTTATAATAATTAATAATCATTTAGTTACAAAAGCATTTATTTGCTTAAGCCATCTTCTAAGTAAATATTGAATTGGAGAACTTTGATAAAATGTTGTCTTTTCGAAACTACTAATTATGACAATTATTAATGAAACAATTATTGCTTTAGTATAAATTTTATGATGTCATTTTATATATGTTACTAACATTTGATGTGTAGAAATTTGAAAGCATGTTTTTGAAATAATTCCTTTGGCATAATTAACCTCTATTATAAAAAACATACATAGTCAACATAGTTCAGTTTCTGGTATATTTTATATAAATATCACGCAGCTAAATTGCTTTTAATAATTTATTTTCGCCCAAATCTTTTTAATAAATTTTCATTTATTGAAGATTTATTTTGTTGTTTTTGAATGTTTACACTTGTCTTTAGCATGGTAGATGTACGAAAGATTTAACATAAGACAGAGTGCAAACCGGTAGATCTGAAACACTACCAATTTATGCCAAAACTATTTGGAATGAACACCAATTATGTGACTAATCCACTTACATTAGAGAGTTTTTGCATACCGTATTTTGGACGTCCGTTAGCTTTTTCTCCATAGCGCACATGCTCATAGGAAGCATTATTACAGATACGCATGCGCAATTTCCTATGAGCATGCGAGCAAGGGAGAAAAAGCTAACGGACGTCCGAAATACGGTATGCAAAAACTCTCTGTTATTAGGAGAAATTTTCTGCGCTATAAATGTGTCGGGCTATTCTTGATCTAGATAAAGAAATTTGTTGTTTGATCTCGGTTACTGAGTTTCGAAGTGAACTTATAGCCTATGTAACACGTAAATAATCGAAATAATTTTTAATCACAAATAATTATAATATGTTCTGAGACGCAAAAATCTTTTTTTTTTGTGTTTGAAAAATACATTATTTTTTTTTTAAATTTTAAACCATGTGAAATAATTTAAGAAATGCGTGTTACGTTTGTGTTGTAAGAGTTATTGCAATTATAAAATTGTTTAAATGTGGAATACCAAAGTAAAAAAAACCGGTTTTCTTAGTGTTTATTTATCTGCAAATGAGTAAATTGTAATAAATGAAAGAGAACCGCTAATATTTGACAGTTAAAAGAAATACATCAATATTATTGATTGATATATATACTTTTAACACTTCTATATTTAATATATATTATACTAAAAGTATGCCTTTCAAGATGTTGGCCGTCGAAAACAATTGGTCATCTGGGGAAATGATAGGAAATGGTATTCCTTTTTATTTACTTTCTGGAAACCGTAATCTTAGTACAGTGAGTGATTCCAGAACAAACAGTCGCAAAAGAAACGCTGAGAATTCTTTCTTGGGGGGCTTAGAAACTTCAGTTTCCCATTTCTAAATCTGTTTGCTGAGGGCGAGCTATAGAAACTTGGGATTCCTGAAGCCAGAGGACAATAAAAGACGACGAAGAGGGAAAACGTATCCGAACCTGATGGTCTGTCACTAAGCCTTCTCGCGTGACGTTTATCGATGTTGAAATATTTCATTTTTGCCATGAGCGGTATAAATTGCCCGGGAACACGCGGCAATAAAAGTTCGAAAAGTGTTACCGATTGCCTTCTGCCGTCAGTTACAGTTGCGGGGCAAAACTCATTTTGACGTTTCCTTGCGGTAAATCGTTTTCCTTTGTTTCGTCTGCGGAATGCGGTCGCAGTTAAATTGATTATTCTCTTCGCTGTGGCGTGTCTTTGTGAGAAGTATTCGGAATATGTAGAAGCAGCGGGAAGTGTGTATACGGAATTAATGCTAAATATCGCGACGCGGAATACAATACTATGCGGGGAATTTTTAAATACTTTTCCATTTGATATGAACGAGTGACAATGGATATGGCTCGACGGACGGGTTTTGGTTTTAATAAAAGTATTTGTTTTTGGAAAAGGGACTGAGATATCGCAAAAAAATAAAAATATATGTATTTTGAAAGAAATGGTTTTGATTTGAATAGGCAACGATTGAAATAATAATCTGATTTTTTGGAAGTTAGTTTTTTAGTTATTGGTTTCATTATTTTGAAACTTTTTCTATGATTTAATTAAAATTTTAAATTTAAGTTTCATTTGAAGTTATTGTTGTCTGCATTGAAAGAAATAATTAAGTTGAACACATAAGAATACTTCTTAAACTAAATTTTAGTTAGTTAATTAACATAAATTGCATCAGAAATAATATTAATCTGTAAAGAAAAACTTATTATTATTATTATTTCAATATAGTGAAAAAAATTGTGAACTAAAAATCCATTCTATTTTTATTTATCTTCGATATTTAAAAGTTAAATACAAATTTAATTTGTAAACAAATATGAATTAAATGTGTTTTTTAGTTTAATTATGTTATATTTTATGTTTTGAAAAATATTGAAAAAAAGTAAGGAAGTATTGAAAGAATACCTCGTTTCTGGCAATTATTTTATATTATTTTAAGCTATATATAAGTAATTATATTTGTTCCTTAAACTTATTAAAATAACTAAAAAATTAATGAATTGAAAATTTGAATCTCAAATACTGAATCTTATTAAATACTTACTTATTAATACTTACTTATCAATAATAATTTTTTAACAAAGATAAGGTTATTAAAATAAATAAAAACATAGATTATCAAATATGGGATTTATTACAAAATTCATTATTTCTTAGGAACTTTTGAATTTTTCTACTAAAATTTGTTATAATGATATACATAATATAAAAAAATTAATCAATAAATTTTAAAAATTAATTATCTCTATAATATTTTTTAACATATTATAAATAAAAAGCATTCCCTAATAGAGGAAATATTTCAAATGTTTCTATATTCAATAAGTTGTATCACTTTGTTTAATGTTTTATCAAAAACTGCTTTATTCACTGCTGAAAGTTCCTTATCGCTTAGCAACAAATATTCAAATACAATTTAAATATAATTCTTTTTTTAAAATAAAAAAAAAAAAAATATTTTATATGTAATAAACAAAAACATATAAAGAGTATTTTATAAATTTATCTATTGTATTAAAAATCTTTTTAATACCATTTGATCAATCCTATTTCTATGAAAGTTATGAAACTCATTGACTCGGCAGGAGGTGGAGGGATAATGTAATCAAATAACTTGTAGAATGGCTCAGATTCGATTTCACGTCTGTTGCTATCTCTGCTTTCATAAATTGCAATTGTGAAAAGTGTAGAGCGTTTCGTGTCGATAGACAGTTTAGTGGATTTTCTATATATTTTCCCAGCTTTCCGGTGCAGTTATCCGTAAAAACACCCCGGAAGCCAACATCTTCCTCTCATAGGCTATCATAGTTGTTGCTAGTATACATAAGTAAAATGTAAGTAAAACACAAGGCCAACCATTGTTTAACCAAATGCAAAATAAAAACTACCATGAAGAATGTTTTCCATAAAGAAATACTTCCATAATATAGGAATAGAGTAAAACATTTTTTTTATAAATTATTAAAATTGAGATTGAATATATATATATATATATATTTCTATGCTATCACCAGATGACCATTCAAAAGCTTCAGACTTCAAAAAATATTGAAATGGATTACATGAAGCCATCTAATATATGATTATTATGATGTGATTCCATTATTCTTCACTGGTGCAACAGCCCCATGGTGGGCCAAGGCCGTCTGCCTTCTAGCAGATTTCCAAACAAGAGATGTTTTCTTTTTACGGAGTAAGGTTGTCAGCCCTACGCCCAAGAGCCATAATAGACTGGTACCTACGGTTTAAATTACGATTATTGCAAGCACTCATGGTACCACCGGGCTCCTAACCCGAAACCTGTGAAATCGAGGGCCACACCGCTAGTCTACCGTTCATCAGCTTCTGATATACATTAACTTATTTCATATTTACATTTATATCGCATTTCTTCATAATTAATATGTATATCTAGTACAAAATATGTGGTAGAATCTTCTTGGTTAGGCCTGTGAAACAGGAACATATCTGTACATGTACTGAAACTTTACATTTGAGCACAATGGTGGAAAACGGTCATTCCTACCGAACCGAAATAAATTCTCCAACCGCATTCTAATTACCATTTTTACACCAGGCTCTTCGTATTCCGCATACTACAACACGCACAATCTTCTGAATAAGCATCCAGTCTGATTGTTAGGAATCACTCTACTTGCGTGTTACTTAGGAAAATTGCAGAAACCTCTTACCATGCAACGCGCTTCACATTAAAAACGCTGCCTCACTATCATAGTTTCTAAAAAACATTAATTGTAACATACACTACAGGCCACTAAAATTGCTACACCGGGAAAAAAATGCAGGTAACAAAATTGGACAAATATATTGTATTGGAAATAACAAGTAATTAAATTTTCAAGAAATTTGAATGCATAGATCCTGAGAAATCGGTACCCAGAACAACCACTTCTAGCAGTAATAACAGCACTTACATGCCTGGACATTGAGCCAAACAGAGATTGGATGGCATGTACAGGTACAGATGCCCGAGCAGCTTCAACACGATGCCACAGCTCATCAAACCGTAGTGACTGGCGTATGGTGACGAGCCATAATCTGGGAAAGTTTTGAGATGCCTTGATGGAAAAAATTTGAGTATATACACTTGAAAACGTTTTGGACATACTCTTGAAAAGTTTTGAGATACCTTGGTGGAAAGAATTTCCTGACATACCCTTGAAAAGTTTTAGGAAATACTCTTGAAAAGTTTTGAGATACCTTGGTGGAAAGAATTTAATAATATAGCCTTGAAAAAGTTTAGGACATACACTTGGAAAATTTGAGGTACACTCGATTGACCTTTTTGGAGAACACAACTATTTGAACATTTTGAGGATATTCTCATTTTGAACATTTTTGGGATACATGCTTGGAAAACATAGTTGTTGCAGATTATGAAGAATATTATAAAGAGCACACAAGGTACTAAACCACAAAACTTGAAGAAAAAAAATAAAATATGTGAAGCGTACAAGCTTTAATTTGATTTCTGCATTAAGTCTTCAAAACGCGTACCTGCGAAGTCCACCAAATCAATTTCCTTTTATAATACGATCCAGTTCCTTTAACCTGCGATCTCATTTTCGTTTCCTACATTCCGAAGGACAATGATTGCTGATCGAAGTCGAAATGTTCCGGATGCCTTAATGAAAGTTTTATCTCACTCCCATGGCCTGGATAAACCGATTTTCATTCCCCGGAACCAGCACGTAGCGATCACAATTGGGAAATTTAAAAGCACCGGCATTCCGGCCTGATAAACGACCGCAAAGCCGAATTAATTTTCACCTCGTGTGCCTCCAAATTGCCTTCTCCGCGACTTAATTGATGGCTTTGCATTCGTCAAAGTGAGCGCTTCTGTTTCTTAATTATAGATTCCGGATCCGGCGTCTGTTTCCTTCGGTGTACTTAAATGGATTAAGGAATTGAGACAGACTGTGTACTCACTCGATAATGAAGAAGAAGAATATCGTGGAGATGACATTGGAGGAAGAATCAGAAATTGTGTTGCTTGCACTCTTGATGAGAATGCATGTTTATGGGCTGGATTAAGTCTTTTAAAAATGATTTGGATGTTTTAAATAATTCAAGAAATTCAAGAAATATATGCGTGTTAGTGAAAATGTGTTAGCACTGATAACTCAAATGTAATAGTTTTGCTCGCATATAAATTATATTTACTTTTATCCAATTCATTTAACGAGAAATATACTTCTGTTATTTACTATTGACTTTAATTTTTTTAAAGATGAATGTTTTTTGTGTATATTGTACCATAATTTTATAATATTTTACTTCCCTACATTATATTTTTACACTGAATTTATGATTTTTTTTATCTGGTGTATTATCAGAACTCTTGATAAATTTGTGACTATTAAAGCTTTATTATTAAACTATTATTTTGTGACTGGCGGCATATAGTTGTGGGATGTTTTTGTCTACATCTTTTTTATTTGTCTTCAGCAATCTTTTTGAAGCTAAAATGGTTAATTTTTGAATATTATGTAATTACGTCTTTTTAATTTATGTTTTCAAAATTATTTCTATTTGGGTGGGAATAAGTCTTTTAAAAGTGATTTGGAATTTCTAAATAATTCATTAAATTCAAGAAATATTTGCGTGTTAGTATCGATAGCACAAATGTAATAGTTATTGCTCACATATGTATTTACTTTTCTCCAATTCATTTAACAAGAAATATACTTTTAATTTGTGCTACTGAATAAATTGATCTAATTTTATTTGTGCTCTCTGTGTATATTGTAGCATAGTTTAGAAACTATAATAAATAATGTCTCCGATTAGACTTTTCTGTGTTAAAATAAAAAAAAAATAACGCTGATAAAATAAATACGTAAATAATATATAAATATTGTTGATAAAATAAATACATAAATAATATATAAATACGGTTGATAAAATAAATCCCGTTAATAAAATTGACACTTTTGCATTTTTATTACAAGAATATCTTAATGTCTGGTGGCATTTGGTGGTGCGAGGGTTTTGTGCATAGTTTCTTATTTGTCTTTAGAAATCTTCTGTAAATTAAAATGTTCAACCTACTAACTTTATAGAAATGAATGTTTTTTGAGTATATTGTAGCATAATATTACTGAATTACTTAATTACACTGAATTTATGATTTATTTTATCTGGAATGTTATAAAAATTCTTGATAAAATTGTGCCTATAGAATTTTAAATTAAATGAAATATATTACTTTATGCCTGCTGTCATTTGGTGGGAACTACAGTTTTTTCATTGGCTGTTAATAATAAATAAATAATTTTCAAAAAATATTTATTTATAAATAGTTATTCATAATAATAATTCTTTTTTTTTTACAGTTTCCACATTTCACTGATATTATTTCTATGAAAGGTACTACTAATAAAATATTTTACACATATACCGGACAACGCCTAGACATATCTTCCATTATTATTTAAACAACTTGAAATATTCAATTTATTCTTTTTTACTTATTAAATTATATCGATGTATAATCTTATAATTTTTGATAATTTAATTTATTCATACATTACAAGTTTATTTATTTATACATGAAATTACTTACGTTTCACATCAAATTAAATTTACTTGCTACTTCGTTAAGAGTATCACTAAAATGTTGTCCGATTTCCAATTTCAATTAAAAATAATTACTCACAAAAAAAACTGATAGAAAATTTAATTAAAAAATGTTTAACATTAATAAAGTCAATCACAGACTCGATAGTTGCGTTTAACAATATTTTTTTTATGCGAATTTCGTTACATGAAATTTGAAGAACAAGAGAATCGAACGTTTTGAAAAGAATTCTCCAACAAAAAAATTGAAAAGGGATTCTTTTTTCGTTAACAACTTCCAAGTATGTAACCGAAGTGCATTGCAGTATTAGCTTTGTATCGAAAAAAAAAAAAAAATTAAAAAAAAAAAAAAAAAAAACTTTAAGAAAGAATTTAAAAAAAATAAAAAAAAATTTTTTCGATCTCCAAACAATTTTTTTTTGTCCTGTTACTCTTTAAAGCCATGAAATATTTTTTTCTATATCTTAAGTGATTTTTCTTTCGTCTTCAACATAACACGTAAATACGAGTTAAGGATATATAAAGTTGAAAAACTTTGATGAAAAAAATGTAATAGAAAAAAAGTTCTTAAAGTGGGCAAAAAAAAACTGAGATAAAATGTTTCTTTTATCTATTTATATAGGAATGAAATGCGTAAAAGAATCATGTCTCGCGGATAAATAATTGATCCTTCTACTGTATAAAACAAAGGGTGACTTCTAAACTAAGATAAGTTTTTTTTTTGGAAGGGAGGGGGATAAACTTTTTAAAAAGTTGTTTCCCGAATTACTTAACAGACATATTTAATAGATCGATCTAAATTTATTTTTTAATTTCAGCAGTATTATATTTCATTTTGTCGTTGAGTTTATATCCACATTGAATGACATATCCATTAATGTTATAATGGCCTTTAACAAATAAATTGGTTTCAACCTTATCAATAATAAATACGAACAATTTTTTTTATATTTTCAATGGCAAGAGAAAATGACAAACTCTTACGAGATCAAAACTGTTTAAACACACACACACACAAGAAAAAGGAAAATAATAAGAGGAAAAAGTGAATGTCTCATCAGAAAAGTTCTAGCACCTCAATAACTTTTCATCTCAAAGTCCCCATACAAGGCCGAACATCCTATTATTTGGTGTCTGTCCATGATCTCGTTTTTCCCACAGAGCGGGCAATTTGGCTATCAAAAATGCCAATGCGGTGCAAATGGCATGCCAAACAGTCATGGCCCACAACAAGTTTAAATGTACGACAGATATATTCCAAGATTTGGTCGAAATGTGCCATCAATTCGACGAGCAGATACGAGCAGTAACTAATACCTTCCATCAAAGTTCTCATTTGATTTTTGATATATAAAATTTCATGGAATGAAAGGAGTTTCAAGTATTTGGCTGTTGGACTATCCGTGTGCCCTTATTAGCCAACAAATCTGCCCGATCATCACCTAAAATTTCACGATGTCCAGGTATCCACTGGAGGACAATATGTTGTCCCTCTTCTCTAATACGAAAACATACACATACACATCATGTTTTTACCCAATCATGAGCATACTGATCTAAGTTAATTTGTCATTACAATGTTACTATTTATGTAAGATTTAACTTTACTTTGAAAGTTTGATGCGATGACATAATCCCTCAAATTTGGAATACATACATTCAAGGGTAGCATCCATTGACCATTCTTCCCCTCTCATTAAATATAAAAGTTTATGTTCCCTCCTGCTTATGAATTTATCGTATGTGTAACGAAATGATGATGAGGATTAAATATTAACCATCAGTCGAAGTATCGGAAATCTTATTTAAATGGTAAAATGAATAAAAATATTTTTCAATGTTCTTTTCGAATATCTAATTGAAATTTATCAAAAAGAATGATTAATGAGAAAAACTATTTTGCTCTAAATAGAAAATGTCAAAATACTTTTTTTGGTTATATGCTTTGAGGCATGATATAACTTGAAGCGGAATAGAAAAAACAGAAACGTTTCTCTCTGCATATTTAAATTAATTTATAACATATAAAAATAAGTAGTAGTTTGGATACTAAATTGAAATAATTCTTGCTGATACGTCAGATCTCAAATTCATTTATATATATATATATATATATATATATATATATTGTTTTTACATTCTCTGGAGTTTAGATATTTCTATTTTAATTGAAATTTCCTTGCAAGAAAGAAAAGACCTTTGGGCATTTTGAAATGAATAACTCTTCATTGTAATGGACTAAGTAGAAGAATTCTAATTTATTTCCTAATTTGTGCAACAAATTAGATCTTTCTAAAAATTGGAATAATATGTAGTGAATTATTTTTAATATTTATTTTATTTATTTATTTCATTTGAAAAGTGTTTTTCATTATTATTATCACAAAAATAAATTAAGAAATACGATCAAAATTTCATTACGATCATTCTTTTAATTTAGGAATTGTTAATAAGTCTTCTGTTCGACGTCTTCAGAACATACACTTTCTGTACAGGAAAAGACAATTTTAAAATTTAGAACAACAGCATACTATTTTTTATGTGATGAAAAATAATTAAGCTCAATTTAATATAGAATGCAATATGCAGTTAAATAAAAAAGCATTTTTGATTTTGATGAATAAATCTTGAATGATTATTTTTTAAATATTCTTGTAAACAATAAAATATTTTTAACATTTTTAATGTTCCTAAAAATTTGTCGATTACAAAAAGGATTCTTTTTTAATGAAATTATCAGAAAAGAAAAATCAAATACTTCAAGTAATTTTGTTCTCACAAGTTTAATAAAAATGTAAAAATTATGGTGGATGTCTATATTTAAAATACAAATGTGCGTGTTATAAAACCTGTTATTAAAATGTTTACAAGAATCCTGATTAATTGAGTTAAAAATGAAAACCATTATTTAAAAATCTAATTTTTTTTATTATTTCATTCTTTTCATTTTCAATTTATAATATTATATTTAATTATTTATTCAGCCAATTTGTATAAATGATTTAATGCAAAATGAATTATTTCTTATTTTGTTTAAAATTTTTTCTTATCAATTTACTATATAAAATTCCCAAATATTTTGATAACAAAGAATGGTTGCGAACTTCCCAAAGCTTATTCTTCCAATGTGTTAGCTTCATAGGTTCATTCCATGACTTTAGCCAGAGTGAATACCTCTTGGAGGTCGCCACCAATTCATGCAGGGTACGCCCCTAAATACCCTGGTATGTCCATACAGTGCTCCTGTCCTAGACCTGCTCAGACGGCTTTAGCTAGACTAAGGACTGGCCACATTAAGAGTGTGACCTTCAATGGAGACGAGAAGACATATGCCCTTTGTCAATGTTCGACCATCGCATCTCCCTCTCATCTCATAGATTGTATTGGTGCCTCTGTGAGGCAACTGTTGAATGAGGGGAGGACAGTTTACGATCTATTGATGCAGCATGATCTACTGGACTTGGTTTAGGATTCTAAATCAAGGGGATAAAGAACAACAACAACAAAGAATCAGTTAAGTTTAAAAAATGTCAGTTCTAAAGTTAAATAAACCTGTGAAATTATTACATCAATACAATCCTAACTTTGTTTCTGGTCACCTGCATTAGTTTATGCAATTCTTTTTACACAGAAATTTTTATTAATATTATTGAATATTTAACTTAATTTCTTGTACAATCCATTGAAAGCCAAACATTTTTTAATTCCATTTATTCCGTATTAAATATTAGCCATTAATCAATGCCATAAATCAATTCTATTGCATTTAAATTCCAATGCTCAATAAAATGTCAGCAAACCATGAAAATTTTGCGGTAAAAAAGAAAAGAAAAAAAACTAAGATTTTGTTGTTGTTGTTGTTTCTTATCCCACTTGGCTGGCCAAGCCCACGAGCCCATACGTGCTCATGATTGAAGGGGAAGGAAGCAGCTTCTGTTGTGATGGAGCACCCGTAGGTAGAAGCCTGACTTTTGCTCCGTGACGCTCTTACAGTCATAGGAGACCGGGACCTACGGCTTAAAGTGGATTCCGAACCACTACAAACATCCATGGCACCGCCGGGATTCGAACCCGAAACCTGTGGCACCGAGCGCTAGACACTCGGCCATTCAGGTCCCAAATTTGCCAACGGCACGCAGTGTTCCCAGGTGGTCACCCACCCAAGTACTGGCCGCGCCCAATGATGCTTAACTTCGGTGATCTAACGAGAACCGGTATATTCAGCACGGTACGGCCGTTGGCACACTAAAATTTTGTAAAAAAAATATTCACAGATTTGTTGCATACTGTGATTAATAATTCTCAAAACTAATATCAAGTATAAAATTTTTAGTAAACCGACATTATTAAGAGGAATCTTTCCTAGATGAAATTTTATTGCATCCTGTTTTAATAAGGGGCCTGTAAACTTTTTGTTAAATGTAAACATCGACTTCAAGATCTTCTGCAGTCTCAACTTTTGCTTCCTTGCTAACCAGCAGCGAAAGTAACTCGACTCTACTTTAAAGAGAAGCGAACCATGGCTTATTAAAAAAGAAAAACTTTTTTTTTCGCTCTTATTTTCTAGGTGGTTGTTTAAAAAAATGTGTGTTTATGAATATTATAGAATGTTTTATGCATGGAAGAGTGCGTGTATAGCTCAGCAAACAGTTTTCTATGAGGGTTTTATTAAAATTCTTGCTACACTTTTGAAAATTTGTTTTTAAAACTTTACGTTTTATTTTTGAATTGAAAGCTTTCTTTGTTTATTCCTTGATGTGTATTCTTCCTTGTTAAATATCAGAATAATATCAAGAAAAAGTAAAAAAGAACAGTACTGTATGAAATAAAATACATGCATATGCATTTTCTTTTAACTAATCATGAAATATTCAAAAGGACATTTCCCTGTATATTTCTAAAAATATGTTTTAATTACAAAGTATAAATTTTCGTTGTGTAATTTGATCATAAATGAATTATTTTGCCTCTTATTCCCTTCCTTAAAAAAAAGGAACAGATTCGTATTAAAAGGTATTATTTAAAAAAAAAAAAATATTTTAAAGTGTTATTATTTTTAATTTAATATAATATGTAGAGTAATGGCATCCTTTTGATCATGATATTTTTTATAATTTATGCTAATGTTTATACACATTTTATTTGGGATAACTAAAAGATCAAGGATAGTTGAATTGTAGTATTGCGGGTTGGAGCAAATGTATTGTAACGGGTGTGGTTGGGTTGAGACTTAGATGCAGATTGGAGGCTTTATTTGCGCGCGCACTAAAACCACATGCCCACAATTCACTACAGACAATATTTAACACATTTAAAGACATATATAAATATGAATTCAAGAAAGGATTCCACTTCTAAGCAGAAAATAAATATATTTACTCGGGTTGAGAGAATGTAAACAGAACGTGTCTGAGGCAAAGGCGGTTGTGCCTCTTTGGTGAGTGTCTGTGGGCCAACATTGCTCATGTTGTGTTAAATATATTTCCTCACTGGATGAGGGACTGCAAACTCAACAGAAGCGCGTGATTGCGCTGTACTGAACGTTTTTTAGTGGGAGCGGGGTTAATCTACTTCCTCTTTGGTGAGAATCTCGAGGCCTACTGATTATTTGTCCTGAACGCCACAGGGGGCTCTCTTGCAGAGCCTAGGAGGATGACCTGTTACAGAATTAATTTAAGCTCATATTCGTTGGTTGAAAAATAATCAATTATTAATTTATATATTTTGATTAATATATTTATATATTATTAATATATTATTTATATATTTTGTATTATAATGTTATTTAGTTTATTAATTTTTTTTTCACATTTACAATTCATATCTCCAATAAAAAGGCGTGTATTCATAAAAGTTTTAAATTTATCACAAGAAAAATTTCAGTTCATAATATTAGTCTAGAAATATTCATAAATTTATTACATCTTAAAATTTTTCAGGTTGCTTATCTTAAAAAAAATACTTAAATTTATAATATTAATTCTTCCTATATCAATATCCAGTATACCCACATTATTAGAATTAAGCTTTCTTATATGAAAATGTGTTATTTTCTTTTTATTTGTTTGAAAATGTGTTGTTTTGTCACACATCAACTTGTTTTTATCACAAACATTTATTTTTCATAGAGTATAAGGCAGCAACAAAGTATTCTCGAAACTTAATTTTGTTTCTTGCTAATGAGAAGCGAAAGTAATTCGTCTGCATTTTGATGAGCAGCCGGCCATGGTTTATTAAAAAAAGAGAGCCCATTTTTTCTCCCTATTTGCTTAGTGGTTTTTTTTCAAAAAATGTGTGTTTATGAGCAATGCAGAATATTGCATGCATGTATGTTTAGTAAGCAGTTTTCTACAAAGTTTTTTGCTGTAATTCTGTCTTTGTATCTGGGAATTAGCTTTTACATTTTTTTTTTTTTTTTTTTGTAATTAAGAGTTTGTTACATTTATTCTTTAATAAGCATTCCTTTTTTGTTAAGTTGTAGGACAAGGATAAATTTGAGGAAGATATTTTTCCAAGTAAAAGGAAAGTTTAAAATAAAAGTGTACGATTTAGTTTATCTCTCAGATAAAGATGGAAATATCCTTCTCAATGGTACAAAGTAATTGTGTTTGCAGAGAAGTATGCAAGTTTCTTTGAGTAGTTTAAAATTTGTTCTTCAGATATTTTATTTTTTTATTTTTGTTTCTTTTCAATAAAGTTGGGTTTATAATTATCTGGCTTATTTTAATTCTTTATGGGGTTTAATATATTACATGCTTTTATTATTATACTACAGATAGATAAATAACGTGTACCACAAAATATTAATAATACAATCAATACGTTGGCTAACCTTAGCGACAGAGTTGAAGAAATAATTGACAATATTCCCCGATAGATGTTTCTCATTGTTGCTTTTTAATTAATCAAAATGCACGAGAAGTTAATAAATTGGTAAATACCTAGTAGAAACCCCCTACGGAAAATTAAATAATTCCAGAAACCTAATTAGCCATAGATATAAAATGACCTCGGCTGCAGTAGAAAGTCGTTGATTTTCTGTTTTCAGGTTGTGAATTTGGTGTTAGTTTAGTCATTACTAAGAAGCGATGAATTTGGCGTATTTATTGCCGCGATTATGTTACCCATTATTCTGTGGGCCTTGTCTTTTATTTATGTTTGCAATTTTATAATGACATTTTAGATGAAACGATTTGAAAAAGCTATGTGAAAGAGCGGAGAAAAATATATAGCACTAGTAAAAAAAAAAAATTTTTTTTAATGGTTTAATTTTTTTATTTCATTTATATTTATATATTTTTATATTTCATTTTTAAAGTTATATATTTCTGTACAATATGCGTTTAGTATCGGTATATTATTATTAGATTATCTATGTTTACATGTAAGAATAATAGTAAACACAAAAATAATAACTCCTTATGTTTTAATTTTTCTCTCCAAAAAATGTCTATAGTGGGTCTAAATTAATGCGGGGATATTTAATTTTATATGCGGCCCACGGAGTTAGGATATATTTCCAAAGCGGCCAGAAAGATCATTTGGGTTGGCCACCTCTGGTCTAAAATGTGAAAATGAATCGTTTGGTTAATACAAATAACGAAACGATTCATAGAAGTTATTCTTCTCTTCAAATACAAAAAGTTTTACCTTATCCTCAATTTAACAATGTTAAAAATAAAAATCTTTACAACTCAAGAGATGTTTAAAGCGAAATGTTCTATCGCATTAGGACACTTTATCACATTCTTCTTTTAGAGATCGATTGAAAATCGATACAAATCTCTCGGTTACCTTCAAATCTATTTATCTGATGTCTTCAAATCTCATTTAAAACTTTTAAAATCTTCCAGCTCTAGGTTAAAGCCTCCCTATTTTTAGAATTCCTTCAGATTTCTTTGTCGTCTGATTTCGAACAAAATGCAGGGAACATGTAAGAGCAATTATTGAGGTTTAAAGTGATTTATTTTTCACCCCGCGGGTTGCATTAGGAGTCGTTTTATGTCAGATACTATCTAAGTACTTCGAAGAATAAAAAAAGGCGCGAAAAAAAATCGTCTGCTGAAATCACTTTATGGGTTTTATGGATTGTTCTTGATCATTAAATTTCGTATTTGTCATGATAGTCTGCTAGATTTGTATTTAGTACAATAGTTATTTTTTATAGTAGTAATATTTCTATCGTTGCTTGTGTAACAAAATGCAGTAAAACATAATAAATATTGCCACTAGCGAGAACAAAATTTATTTCTTCATGATGTAAAAAAGAGTATCATCTAGGTTATTTTTAATATTCACTAAGTACTGTGGTAAAACATGGGCCTGAATGGCCGAGTGGCTAGCTCTCTGGCGCTCCGTATCGCAGGTTTTGAGTTTGAGACCCGGCGGTGCCATGGGTGTTATTGATCCACTTTAAACCGTAAGCCCCCATCTAATATGATCTAGAGCGTTGTGGAGGCATTGTTACTCTGCGTCTGCAGCTTATATTCCAGTTACACGCCCCCCCCTGGGTAGTGCTATTTGAGTAACGTCGGTGCAGCCCTTATGACATAAAAGATCACGGTCTAAGAATTTGCGAACTGCATTAGAAAAAATCTATGTTAAAACAAAGTGTAAATTTCATTTTATTATTAATTAACAATATTATATATTTCTACCATTACTTTTGTAACAAAATACATTAAAACTTAATAAATGTTGTCACCATCTACAACAAAATTTATTTCTTCATGATTTAAAAAGAGCATCGGCTAGGTTATTTTTAATTACTCACTCAGTACTTTATTAAAACAAAGTGTGAATTTTATTTGATATACTAATTAATAGTGTTTTAGCAATTAATTAAGAGAACATTTGCTATTAAGTAAAGCAATTTATGTCCTAAATACACCTTTTATGTTGAACTAAAAATCCATTATTCAAATATTTAATGATTTCTTAATCACAATTTGTAAGTGATAAATTGCGTAATATATTACAATGTGTCATCATTTATCGCATAATGTGCACTCTATCAATAATAAGCAATTGATGTTAATAGATATGCCAGATATATTCATAAAATTATCGGAAGTCAAAGGTTACATTCACTGTTAATTAATCAAAATATCATTTTTGATCACGACATCACTATAACGATAGCTAGTTAAATCTCCTAAGAATGCTAGATAATTTTTATTAATAGGCAAACTCCCTCTTTTTTTTAAATTTTAAAAAAAGAGTGAGTAATTGTTTAATTCAATCAACTATTTTGCAAATGAAGCGTAAAATGAAAAAAAAAAAAAATTATAAATCTGTTTTGAATACTTTTAATCTAGGGTTGCTGTTCAACTTATTTCGACTAACAAATAAAGATTAATCATAATACTGGCATGAAATTTTATCTTTATGCCAGATTCTTTTCCTTTTTATAATTAATATTTAGTATGTAATTTCGACAAATAGGCAAATTCGCACTTTTTAAAGTTAGAAAAAGTAATTGTTTAATTTAAGTGACTAGACTATGACGTATATAATGAATTTAAAGGATAAATCTGCTTTAAATAATTTTTATCTAAAATTTGTAAAGTAATCAATTTTTAGTGATAATCAGTGATTCATATTATTAATATTCAATTTTGTTTGTGTGCTATATTTTATTTTTCATTTTTCTTCTTATTTATTTAGGTATAAATAAAAATAAAATGTAAAAAAAAAATTACTATTGATTATGTCAATTTTGTGTAAATTTAAAGTTGTTTATTTAATATCGAACAATTAATGTAGTATGACATAGATGTGCCAATTTCCTCTTTCTTCATACTTAGTTTGAGGTGGAATCATAGTTGAATTCGTCTTCTTCTACATTGGCGGAACAGCCCCTTGATGGGCCAAAGCCGCTTGGCTACTGGAAGATTTCGAGACAGGAAATATTTTCTTTTTATGGTATAGGATAGTCAGTCCTACGCCCAAAGCTCCACAGTCATATTAGACCGGGACCTGTGGTTTAAAGTGGATTTCAAACCACTACAAGAATCCATGGCACATCCAGGAATCGAACAGGCAATCGAATAGGCAAATTCAACCGACATGATGATACTCTTCCATCATGCCGGTTAAATTTTCCTATAAAATTTATATATTTTTTATATATTTATAGATAGCAGTAATTAAACTTGATAGATATTATGGGGATATTAAGAAATTTAATGCATAGTTGCTGTTAGTTTAACATAATTGAACTTTATTTAAACATTATTTAACTTTATTTTATTTTAAATACGAATGCAATATTCAGTTATTTCAACATTGATGCGTAGTATCATTGAAATTGTTCTGATACAATATAATAACAAATTTATTAATACAAATACATAATTAAAAATCCATCATCAGAATGTTCATTTACTATTGCGAATAAATAAAATTATTAATAATACATTCTATTTTAATACGAATGTAGCATCCTAATAAATATGATGAAAATATGATTTTTTTTTCATTTTAAATTTGAAACTGCATATATATATATATGTGTGTGTGTGTGAAATTCAAAAAATAATAACTAAAATAGTAATTATTTTTACAAAATCCTAATTAAAGTAACAAAAAATTGAAATGTTCAAAATATAATTTCAGAAAAATTAATAGTAATTTGTTAATAGTAAGTAAAGAAGTTGTTTTAAAAAATAATAATTATATAAACACGTGAGAAGAAATGTAAACATCGTAGTAATTAGTATTTAATTAATCAGTAAAGAAAAATGACATTTATGTAATTTGTTTTTAAACCATAGCCCAACTTTATTGAGAAGAAACAAAAATAAAAAAAAATGGCTGAAGAACAAATTTTAAATTAGTCAAAGTAACTTGTATACTTCCTTGCAAACACAATTGCTTCAAAGTATCAAAGGGAAGCATATTTTCATCTTTATCTGAAAGATAAATAAATTCGCATACGCTTATTGTAAACTTTCCTTTTACTTAGAAAAATGTCTGTCTCAAATTTATCCTTGTCCTAAAACTTAACAAAAAAAAAAAGAAACTTATTAAAAAATAAATGTAACAAACTCTTAATTACAAAAAAAGAAACAAAAGAAAAAGCTAATTCCCACGTAGAGAGGCAGAATTACAGAAAAAACTGGTAGAAAGCTGCTTACTAAACATGCATGCATGCAATATTCTGCGTTACTCAGAAACACACATTTTTTGAAAAATACCTCTAAACAAATAGGGTGAAAAAATGGGCTCTCTTTTTTAATAAACCATGGCTGGCTGCTCATCAAAATGCAGACGAATTACTTTCGCTTCTCATTAGGAAAGAAACAAAATTAAGACTCGGGAATAGTTTGTTGCTGCCTTCTACATAAGGAAAAATAAATGCTGGTGATAAAAACAAGTTGATATGTGACAAAACAACACATTTTCAAACAAATAAAGACAAAACAACATTTTTTTTTTATCTAAGTAAGGTTTCTTTCTAATAATGTGGGTTTATTCGATATTGATGTATGAAGAGTACTATTATAAATTTGAATGATTGCTTTGAAGATAAGCGATCTAAAAAAAATTAAATGATTGCTCTGAAAATAAGCAACCTAAAAAAATTTAAACTATAGTAAATTTAGGAATATAAATGAACTGATTTTTTTTGTTTCAATAAATTTTAAAATTTTTATGAATTCATGCCTTTTTACTGTAGATATGAAAGGTAAATGCAAAAAAAAAAAAAAAAAAAAAAAAAAGAATTTATTTAGTAAGATAAATAACATCACAATACAATGGAATCGATTTTATTTCAACTAACGAATATGAGCTTAAATTAATTTTGTAACCGTGCTTCCTCTCCTGTGGCATTCAGGAGAAATCAATCCTGCGGCATCAAGAACACTCCTGTGGCATTCAGGAGAAATGATCAGTAGGCATCGAGACTCTGAACCGAACGCAAGTACAGCACAACCTGTGCTGCCGCTGAAAAACGTTTAATACAAAGCAATGACGCTCTTCTTTTGAGAAACGTTTAGTTTACAATTTCTCATCCCAAAAGGAAATATATTTAACGCAACTTGCTTATAAATTGGTCTACAGAATCTCAACCTAGGAAAAAGTATATTTCCCGCATAGATTGCCTACCTGAGTATCTTTATTTTCGGCTTAGAAGTGAAATCCTTTCACGAAGTCATAATTATTGGTTTTTAAATGTGCTAAACGTTGTCTGCAGTTAATTGTGTGCATGTGGTGTTTGTGTTCGGGTAAATAAAGTTACGTGTTCTCAAACCTGTATCTCAAGTTTCAACCGAATCACACCCAGCTATAATCCAGTTGCTCCAACTCACAGCACTACAGTTCAGCTATTCTTTATCTTTTAGTTATGCCAAAGAAATGTGTCTAAAGATTAACATTAATTAATAAAAAATTACCACGATCGAAGGGATGCTATTACTTATTAGGCTTGCTAAATTAAAATAATGATATGAATGAATGATGAATATGCTTAATTAAAATAATAATACTTTAAATTGTTTTTTTTTTAATATTAACTTTCAATATGAAATCCTTTTTTTAAGGAGGTAAATAAGAGGAAAAAATACAACAAATAGCTAAATAATTCATTTATAATTAGATTACAAAACAGAAATTTATACTATGTAATTAAAAAGATTTTTAAAAATATAAATGTAAATGCCCTTATGAATATTTCATGATTAGTTAAAAGAAAAATGCATATGCATATATTTTATTTCATACAGTTCAATTTTTTTTTGTTTTTCTTGATATTATTCTCAGATTTAAAAAGAAATAATACATATCAAGGAATAAACAAAGCACGCTTTCAATTCAAAAATAAAAATAAATTTTTAAAAACAGATTTTCAAAGTGTAGCCATAATTTTAATAAAACCCTCATAGGAAACTATTTGCTGAGCTATACATGCATAAAACATTCTATAATACTCATAAACACACATTTTTTTAAGCAACCACCTAGAAAATAAGAGAAAAAAACAGTTTTTCTTTTTTAATAAGCCATGGTTCGCTTCTCTTCAGAATAGAGTCGAGCTACTTTCGCTGCTGATTAGCAAGGAAGCAAAAGTTGAGACTCCAGAAGATCTTGAAGTTGATGTTTACATTTTTTATAAAAAAAGCATACATGCCACTGATTAGAACAGGATGCAATAAAATTTCATCTAGAAAAGATTCGTTTTAATAATGTGGGTTTACTGAAAATTTTATACTTGATATTAGTTTTGAGTGATTGTTTTGAAACTTATTAATCTAACACAGTATGTAGCAAATCTGGGAATATTTTTTGCGAAAATGGTAATTTTTTTTTCTGTTTTGCAAATTTTGCATGGTTTGTTGAATTTTCATTGAACATTGGAAGTTAAATGTAATAGAATTCCTTTATTACATTGATTGATGGTTTATTTTTAATGCCGAATAAAAGGAATTAAAAAATGTTTGACTTTAAGTGAATTGTACAAGAAATTAAATTAACTGTTCAATAATATTAATGAAATATTCTGTATTAATATAGTTGCTTAAAGTATCGCAAGAGACCAGCAACAATTTTAGGATTACAACGATTTAATATTTGCACTGTTTTCATTTCACTAGAGAATCAAAGCATTCTAAACTTAACTGATGTGTTGACTACTCAATAAAGTGGTGAATATAACTTAAGAAACGACAGTTTTTTTCCGTAAATCTGCAAAATATTACTTGAAAGAGACTATAAATACAAAATACACAAACACTTTTCTAAGAAAAAAACAAAGTATACTAATCGAATAATGAATAGAGTAAAAAGTAAAGAATGAAACAAAAAGGTTTTATGTAAGGAGTAGCGTTTGTACATACATTTATCTATACAAGAAATAGAGTAACAAACTGATGTCTCTTAATAAAGGATCTGGCTTCCCTAAACCCCAATGATTGCTTGGTTCTCTCTCTCTCCATGCTCAACTCCAGATTATCCAACCATTGTTGAGATAAGAGTGTCGATTTCTTAATCAACATCAATTTCAGAGGTTGATTGGTTCCCCCGATAAAGATAATTATGCCAAAAGACATCATTCTTAAACATCTACCTTCTACATAATTTAAATCAGGCGAGTATATTGGGCAATTCATTCTGGCAGCATCTTCGTTGTCCAATGATACATTTACCTTCCTCAACCGCACTTCAATTTGCCTGGTTTAATCATCTGTAAAAATGAAGTTTGGAATAGATGTACATGGGAGAGGATCACTTTCAGACAGTATATTAGCAGAACAGAAACTGTTCTGCTGCTACTGTAGAAGCTGAACGACAGTGTTAATTGGCAGAAATCGGTTCATTTTTTACTTACAGGAAAATAAATTGGTCATTCAATGGATTTGTTTGTTAAGATGATCACCGATAATTGTTTCCCTTCCTACCTTTGAAATGCTTTCCAAAGTCTTGAAACAACGTTTGAGCCTCATGAGATATATTTGACAATTGTGCTTCAATTCAAATTGCAGATGATTCTACCACGTGTAAAGTAAGCAGGAGTTTTTTTTCTCATCAAAGTGTATGTACGAACGCACTTGAAATTGTATAAAACCTTTTTAATAGCATTCATGGATGTCTGCGTAAAAATTACACTATTTAAGTTTTTTTTAACTCACTTATGCTTATGTTAGTTAGAATAATATGCTATGGTATGGTATTATATTTCTTCGCTTCAATGTATTCATATAATTCTGTAATTGCAATTTTTTTTAAGTATTAGTATTATTTTTTCACCCTCACGATTTTAAGGAGCTACTATAAACAGCCCTGGGTACAAGGGGTACGGTGTGGGGTAAAAAATAGTAAAATGCATGTTTTAATGTCAATTCGACATAGGTAAATGAAGATGGTTTCGACTACTGTTTCTTAGATTTAGTTTGTCGCTATATGGTCATTTTGAGCACACTTTGGGCTAATTAGCCTGGCACCTACAGTTTAACGTTTATTTCGAACCACTAACAAATATTCAAGCCAACACCAGGAGCCAAACCTGAAATCTATGATACCAAAGGTCTACGTCCTAACTAATTGGCCATCAGGCCGCTGATGGGTTCTCAGAAGACCATACATAACTCTTAAATTGGATGTCTACGGAAATATATTTATTCATTCTCAGGCGTTAGCAAAAGATATTCTTTCACAGTTCTGACCAATTCTGTTTAATTAAAAAAATGATCGGATTGCAAGCTTCCAGTGGTAATCGAAATACATTATTCATTCTCTGTATATATTATGCTTGAAATATACATTATGATTGGCAATTTGTTACAAAATATTGATGATAAAGTAATGGAATGTTACTAGATGATGGTTTTATTTGCTGAAGAAGATAATGAAATCATTAAAAATATTAGAATGCAAAATAATTTCCTTTTTATGTCAATTAATCAGGATTTTTGTAAAAATTTCTAATAACAGCTAATTAATTTTTTGCGTTAAATGTAGACATCCACTAAAATTTTTACATTTTTCTCATACTTATGATAACAATATTACTTGATCCTTGGATCCTTTTTGTAATCGATTAATTTTTAGGAACATTAAAAATATCAAAAATGTTTTATTGTTTACAAGAATAATTAAATATTTGCCTTCAAGATTTATTCATCAAAATCATGAATGCTTTTTAATTTATCTGCATATTGCATTCTGCATTAAATTAAGGATAACTATTTTTGATCACATTAAAAACAGTATGCGATTGTTCTACCTTTAAAATCCTCTTTTCCTATACGCCAACTACATGTTCTGATGACGTTAAACAGGAGACTTCAGACGTTCTTATTAACAAATCCTAAATTAAAAGAAAAATAGGTCGTATTTCTTAATTTATTTTCGTGATAATAATGATGAAAAACACATTTCAAATGAAAAGAATGAATAAAATAAATATTAAAAATAGTTCACTTCCTATTATTCCTGATTTTTAGAAAGATCTAATATGTTGCACACATTAGGAAATAAATTAGAATTCTTCTACTTAGTCCATTAGAATGAAGAGTTATTCATTCCAAAATGCCCAAAGGTCTTTTCCCTCTTACAAGGAAATTTTAATTAAAATAGAAAGGTCTAAACTCCAGAGAAAGGGGAATTAATTTATGCATATAAATAAATTTAAGAACTGATGTATCAGTAAGAATTCTAATTTCAATTTAGTATCCAAGCTACTTATTTTAATATGTTATAAATTAATTTAAATATGCAGAGAGAAATGTTTTTGTTTTTTATTCTGCTTGCAGTTATATCATGCCTCGAAGAAATTTGGAATGTGTAAGAATGTTCATAACCAACTGAGTATTTTGACATTTAGAGCAAAATAGGTTCTCAATAATTATTCATTTTGATAATGTTAATTAAATGTTAGAAAATGTTGTTGGTAAATGTTTTTATTTATTTTGTTATTTAAATAATTTTTAATGATAAAATGTTATTAAAAATTACATTTTAGATTTTTTTTAAATTTTCTCCACAATTCCAGACACATTTGTATCAGTATATTAGGAAGGTCCTTCAGGATTTCCCAAGATTTAGCATGGGCGACTTGGTATTTTAAACCCGCAGGACAGAAGCATAGAAAGTAATATTTTGTTGTAGATCTACATAAGAAACCTTCCTATTATTTTGTGTCGTCTCAAACAGGAGAAATTCAAAATAATTATTCCCCAACCAGAATTTTAATGATTTTTCTTCCTACTGGAAACCTTTCTTTATATTTTATGAGATGGGAAGAAAGATGTCAATGGATGTCCCCCTTGGATGCATGCATTCCAAATTTGATGGATTAGGCCACCGAAGCAGGCTTTCAGAGTAAAGTGGAATTTTATATTAGTAGCACTGTTATGGCAAAGGATCTTAGATTAATATTTTCAACATTGGATAGCAACATAATGTACATGTGCATGTTTCGTATTAGGGTAGAGGGGCGTTACGTTGCTCTTTAGTGGATCCTTGGACATTATGACATTTTAGGTATTAAACAGGTAGATTTGCTGGTTAGAAAGGGAATACGAGACTTAAATGGAAGGCATTAGTCACTGTTCGTATCTCTTGGAAGAGTTGGAGGCACATTTTGGAAAAGAGTATTTCAAACAAACCTCGGAAAAGGCTGTCGTGGAATTTAGCCTTGTGGTGGGCCATGACTATTTGGCGAGCCGTCTGCACTGCATTGATATTTTTGAAAGACCACATTAACCTTTTTGTGGGAAAGACGAGATTATGGAAGGTGCCATATAGCAGGATGCCCCAGAGCCTGAATGGCTGAGTGTCTAGCGCTCTGAACTCGGTGTTACAGGTTTCGGGTTCGAGTTCCGATGGTACCATGGATACTTGTTGTTGTTCGGAATCCCCCGTAAGCGGTAGATCATGGTCTCCTATGATTCTAAGAGCGTCGCGGAGCCATGTTAGACATCTCTCATCCACATCATTCGCAAACTGTATAGGGACAACTCAGCTCTAGGCACAGTGATGTGGCGTGGTGGTGTAGTAGTAGTAGTAGTAGGATGCCTGACCCTGCATGGGAACTCTGAGGCGAAAAGATATTGGAGTACTAGAAATTTGCTGATGAGACACTGACTTTTTTCTCTTATTGTTTTCCTTTTTCTTGTTGAGTTTATACTGACAGTATATACTTGCTGAGTTTATACTGACAGTATATACTTGTTGAGTTTATACTGACTATATACTTGTTCAGTTTATACTGACAGTATATACTTGTTGAGTTTATACTGAGAGTATATACTTGTTGAGTTTATACTGACAGTATATACTTGTTGAGTTTATACTGTCAGAGTTTGTCCTTTTCTTTTGTCATTGGAAATAAAAAAAATGTTTTCGTATTTTTTATAGATATGGACGAAACTAATTCAGTTGTTAAACGCCATTATAACATTAATGGATATGTCATTCAATAGCGATATAAACTCAACAACGAAACGTAATATAATACTGCTAAGACTGCATCGATCGAGTAAGTAAGTCTGTTAAGTAATTCGGAAAATAACTTTTTAAAAAGTATACCCCCCTTCTATGTTACAAAAGAAACACTTGCCTTAGTTTAGAAGTCACTCTTTGTTTTATACAGTAGAAGGATCAATTATTTCTCCGCGAGACATGATCTTTTACGCATTTCATTCCTATATAAACAGTTAAAAGAAAAATTTTATCTCAGTTTTGCTTCTTTTTATTTCTTTTTCCCTAACTTTAAGAACTTTTTTTCTATTAAATTTATTTTTTTTCCTCAAAGTTTTTCAACTTTATATATCCTTAACTCGTATTTACGTGTTATGTTGAAGACGAAAGAAAAATCACTTAAGATACAGAAAAAAAAATATTTCATGGCTTTAAAGAGTAACAGGACAAAAAAATTGTTTGGAGATAGAAAAAAATGTTTTTTTTTTATAATTCTGTCTTATAGATTTTTTTTATTTTCCGATACAAAGCTAATACTGCAATGCGCTTCGGTTACAGTCTTGAAGTTGTTAACGAAAAAAAAATCACTTTTCAACTTTTTTTTGTTGGAGAATTCTTTTTAAAACGTTCGATTCTCTTGTTCTTCAAGTTTCATGGAACGAAATTCGTAATAAAAAGTTACTGTTAAACTTAACGATCTACTCTGTGATTGACTTTATTAATGTTAAACATTTTTAATTCAAATTTTCTATTACTATTTTTTGTCAGTAAGTATTTTTAATTGAAATTGGTAAGTAATGTAATGATTAGTAAGTAAGTAGTAAAAAAATTTAACTTGATTTTATAAAAAAAGTAATTTAAAATTTTTTGTGAAATGTAAAAATAAATATGCAAAAAATATACAATATACATTTACTTTGCTCAATTCGAGAATGCTTTTCGATTAAATTTATGTTTTTATAAAATTTCTCGATGTTCTTTAACACTTATTTTCACGTTGTATAGGAAACAAAGCGATAAAAGTTTAATCAAATTATTGAAAAAGTAATCTTGTTTGATAAAATAGTGACAAAAAAAGAGATACTTGAAACACGGAAAAAAGTTTGTTTTTCTCAGGTATGTCAGGTAAGTGTATTTGTCTCTGTGAGATTAATTACTGAAAAACTATAATATTCGCTTGACATTGTTTACGAAAATGAATTACGTTGTAATTTTTTCCAACAACAACCATATCTCATATTTTTATATTCTTATTTAAATAAACTTGTTTGGTTACTAAAATTGTTGTTAAAATGAAGGTTATATAACCGAAATAATTTGATTAAAAATAATGTAATGTAATTTGCTGTTATTAAAATAGTTTTAGAGACATGGTAATCATTAACGTAAGTGTTAATTTCCATATACTTGCACAGAAATGTATTTTTTCCGTAAAAATATACATTTAAAATTTTTATAGATTCTTTCTAAAAACGTGAGTTTACACATTTTTTAGAAAATTAATTATATTTTTTAGTTAACTTTATAATAAAATTATTTTACTAACTATTTATCCAACTACTGAGACATGTTTTTAATTATTAAATCTAACAATTTGTAAAACTGCACTTAATATTATTTTTATAAAGTTGTAGTAAAGCAGTTTCATTAACAAATAAAGTGTTCAGGTTTTTCTTGCGATTGTTTTTTACTAAGAAACTTTGAAGATCTTTTATAAATTGCCAATTAATTATACGGTTTTCAGAAAGTTTACTCAGTAATCTTGTCGAAAGAGTTTTGTATCCACTCATTTGCTTTTATAAACAACTAAAAATAAGTTGCTCCTTCAAATGAATATGTTTTGTTAATCCTATTGTCACGAGAAAAAGTTTTCAATCTTAATCTTCCTGAATATTCTGTCAATTGAAACTTTAAATCTCCAATAATAGATTTAAACATGCTTTACTAGAAGTTAATTAAATTTTGTATGCTAATATTATTCTTATTTACATTGTTAAGCGTTTTCTATAATAAAAGAGAAAAAGGAGTTTCTTTATTTTTAATGTTCTCTTGATAATTTGTAAAAAAATTGATAAAAGTTGTTAACGAAAAAAGAATTACTTTTGAAATCTTTTTGTTGGAGAATTCTTTTCAAAACGTTCGATTCTCTTGCTCTTCAAATTTGATGTAGCGAAATTCGTAGTAAAAAAAATAGTGTTAAACATAACTGTCTACTCTGTGATTGACTTTATTAACATTAAACATTTTGTAATTCAAATTTTCTATTAGTGTTTTTTGTCAGTAATTATTTTTAATTGAAATTGGAGATGCGCGGACAGTATTTTAATGATACTTTTAACGGAGTAGTAAGTAAATTTAACTTGAATGTAAAACGTAAGTAACTTGATTTGTATAAATTAACTTCATGTTTAACGCAACTGACTACTCTCTGAATGACTTTATTAACGCCCAATGTTTTACAAATCAATTTATTTATATTTTTGTGAGCAATTATTTTTAATTAAAATTGTTTATATGCATACGTTATTTCAAGGATACTTTTGAAAGAGTAAGTAAATTAACTTGATTTTATTAAAAAAGTAACTTAGAATTATTTTTGAAATATAAAATTATGCACAAATAAATACGGAAAAAAACTATACGATAGACATTTATTTTGCTCAATTTAAGAATGCTTTTTGATTAAATTTATTTTCATAAAATTTTGCAATGTCCTTTATTTCAAAAAAGTTGCAAAGTTGTCAAAAAAGGTGTAAATTTAATCAAATTATTAAAAAGAAGTCTTTTTTTATAAAAAAAAAAAAAAAAAATTTGAGACACGGAAAAAAATTGTTTTTATCAATTATAAAGTTAAATCTATGATATTTGCTACAGAAAAACTATGACATTAGTTTGATTTTGTTTACAAAAAATAAATTACGCCGTAATTTTTCTCACAACTACCCTATCTCTTATTTTTTTTTATTCTCGTTTAAATAAACTTGTTTTGTTACTAAAATTGCTAAAATGAAATCTATATAACCTGCATAATGTGATTAAAAATAATGTAATGCATTTTGTTGTAATTAAAATAATTTTGGCGACATGTTAAAATTAACAGAAGTGTTAATTTTCATATACTTGCAAAATAATCTCGTTTTTTCTTGAAAAGAAGGCATTTAAAAAATTTTTATGAATTTTTTTTAAAAACATGAGTTTATACATTTTCTAGAAAAAGAATTAATTTCCTAGTTAAATTTATAATAAACTAATTATTTTACTAACATTTTAACCAACTACTAAGATATATTTTTAATTATTAAATCTTACAATTTGTAGAAATGTAAAAAAAAAAAAAAGAAAGAAAGAAAACAATTTTCCTTAACAAATAAAATTTTTCAGGATCTTTTTGTGAATTTACGAAAATGCTTCTTGTGGTTGTTTTTTTATGAAGAAACTTTGACGATCTTTTATAAAATGCCAAATAATTATACGGTTTCCAGAAAGTATACTGAGTAATCTTGTTTGTCTCCATTAATTTACTTTTATAAACAACTAAAAATAAGTTGTTTTAACAAATGAACATGTTTTGTTTTCCCTAGTGTCACGAGGAAAAGTTTTCAGTGTTAATCTTTCTGAATATTCTGTAAATTGAATCTTTAAATCTCCAATAATAGCTTTAAACATGCTTTACTGGAAGTTAATTAAATTTTGTATGCTAATTTTATTCTTATTTCCATTGTTAAAAGTTTCTATAAAAAAAGGCAAATAAAAAGTTTTTTTTACTTTATAATGTTCTGCTGCTAATTTGTAAAAAGTATTCATACAAGTTTATAATAAAAGAAAAGAACTTAGTTAAATAACATTAACTTTTTGTGCATTAATTATTTGTAATACAGTAGAGAGATTAAGAGTAACATTTTATCTGCGTGAATAATTTCTCAAGTTTAGAGATGCATTTTCAATCAAGCTAAAAAGTTTTAAAAAAATTATATTAAAATTAAAAATTATGTTATTCAATATAAAATAATATGCCTGAAAAATTGGATTCTCACTTATCACCTAGTTTAAAAATATCATGAAATAAGAGTATGGCATTTTTTTCATATATGTATTTATAAAACTATAATTTTATTAGATTGGGAAATAACTTGATTCGGGAGATGAACTCACTTGAAGAAAAACAAATAGGAATTTTTGGTTTATTAACATTTTTTGTTGTATGAAAATTATAAAACATGATAAATACATTTCAAAATTTAAAAAAAAATACTAATAATACATTCTACAATAGCTAGATTACGCACAATTAACTTAGAGATGTCACATATAGTATATAAGATGGTGCAGCATTTTTTCCCATAGGAAGAGTTGGGGCATTTCATTCCCAGGAGAGAGGAATGTATATTCTATGAGAAGTACATAATAACAACCTGTCACTCAAACTGGGCAGCAAACAAGCAGTATTGTGGGTAGTTATATCACACGCAATTAGTGAGAACAACCTGCCTCTCAAATCTGGTAGCACTCCTGTCTCGAAATATGCCAGTAGAAAAAAGACATTTTCCCACCAGTGAAGAAGAATTACATAATATTCAAAAATTGACCATTTTAACTTCCAGAAGAATTCTAAAGACAAATAAGAACCAGAGACAAGCAATTTAAGAGCAATTTAATTTATAGTTTTTATTCTTTTAAGTGCAATGTATATCTACGTCCTTGTGGTGCACTCCGGGAAATGTCTGATACTGCAAAATGATCTGCAAATACGGCTTGTATAAGTCTGAGTGTCAGTGTGCGTTTCTTAGAGTTCTGCAGTAGAAAGCAGGTAGATTGTACCAAAACAGGAGATAGGATAATTAAAAAGACCATTAAGGTGTTCATTCTTTTAGGATGTTGCCGCTGGAAACAGTAACATGCTCTGGTACGATCCTATTCATGTTATCAATGAATATCCTAGAGATAAGTCGGTGACATTGCTACTGATGTCTGTGGTCACGATTGTCTCCGCAAGCACCTCCTTCACAAAATTGCGAAGATCACCTTTGCAATATTGCAAAAAGCACTATTGGTTTGCATAACCAATAACGCTTCCATATATGTCCATCAGCTTTTTTTTATGATACCTGTTGCCCTGTAAACTTGCCTTTGGAAAACAAAAACATATAAATAATATTTCTCTTAACTTTTGCCCTGCACGTATTTATGTACAACAAAGTAAGTGCTAAAACATTATTATTAAACGTTATTATTCAATGCATATGTATGTTTAAACGGAATTTCTTAATTTTAAAAACAAAATCTAATTTTGTTTATTATCAAATGCAGCAGAATTTTCATTACAAATATGTTTAAATTCATAATTTTTAGTTTTCAGCTTTCTTTTAATCCACTTTTATTTTTATGGTTGTATAGTTAACCTTAAAAAAATAGATTGTAAAAAAAAAATAACTTTTCATTATAATAATTTCCGTGATTCGTTGAAGTCCGTAGAAGGATTTTTGCTAAATAAAAGCCTCCTAAATAAATATCTCTCTCCCTTCCTTATTAATTCTAATAAAATGAACATATTTTTGCCGATATCTCTAAGTCTAAATAATCTTGTGATTTATTTGCTTTTATTTAGGAAACACACGTCCTGTACTTAGGTTAAAAATCAAGCCATTAATTTTGTCCTATTTTCAGCCATATTTATGTAATAATTACTGTTTAAGAGCCGCTAAAACTGCATTAAATGAACTCACGTGCAACAATCATTCATGTTAGACAGAAAAAGAACGCAATAACAAGTCTGATTTCAACAGAATGTAGAAACGCTCTAATAATGCAGTTGCATTACTTCAAATTTTTCACTCGTAAAAGAATTAATTTTTGTAATATTTTACTCGGTATTTATTAAAAAGGCAAAATTTGAATTAAAATAAGTGTTGAATAAGTTGTACAGTAATATTATTAAAAATGGATAATTTTTCCCATAAACAACTTCTATTTAAAATTTCCCATAAACGTATTCAATAATCTTATTCATTTATAAAGTTGTGTTAACTATAATATTTAATCAATTTCAATAAGGAATTAATTAATTCTAATTCCGTTTAACATTCTTTTTAACGAAGAACGTCACGTTATAATTTATGTTTCATTCAAAATCAAATGGCATAATTATTTTCAAAAAATGCTTAAAAATAACCATAAATTTAACAGAAATTACTCCAATCAAAATTAAATTTATTATAAATTTACAAATAAACAAGTTAGTAAAAAAAAAAAACTAAAATCTTTACGTAATTTTAAGTCTATTTACATCACAAAATGTGGGTCTAATGCAAGGGCTATGGCGAGCCAAGACAGATCAGGGATTGCTTTTCCCCTAACAAACGAGCACTCATGATATAGACAAAGATAAAAAACTTTTCTCATTTTATCACCACAAGAAAAGTTGAATAAGCGCTTTCCAAAAGCAGAAGGGTGACCTCCGAGATCGATCTTGTTTCCTACCAAAATCGACGGCAACTTAATTCCAATATTAATTCTCAGTGGTGCAATCCAATCCAGGTTAATGGCATGCAATGAATAAACATCATCTATTGCAAAGCAGAAAAATAACACAGTGTACCGTTGTTGACAGGTTTGTTTTATTTCTTCCAGATGTATAGTCTCTTCCGTCAACTCACAAAATCTAAGTAGGAATACTTTTTCAGATATTGATTCTCTTGATTGAAATACAGTTCAACTGGGAAGATTAAAATCTTCCACTTCATTTGTGGCGAGGGTTCAAATTAAACTAGATTTGCCTCATTCTTAATCTCCAAGTACGAAAACGTACACAATATTGGTTGTTCGAAGATAAAATGCCGAATTGCGGCACTGGACAATAGTACTACTACTTGATAACATACTATACTGTTGTTTCAAATCATTCACTGCTGGAATAACCAGTTATGTAATTGGGGGAAATTTCTTGAAATGTAGCAATCTGATGCCACATTTCATTTAACTATAATTTGAGCACCGGTTAATGTTAAGGTTTTAAAGGGAAAATAAAAGAATGAATTATTTGTTAGGGATGCTAGTCAAGCATGCGTGGAAAAAAAAATTTGAACAAAAACTCAATTCAAAAAATTGAAATTCAATACAATTAAATTTTTAAAAAATCAAAATTCAATTCAATTTTTTTTTTGTTCCAATACAGCTGTCAATCACTTAGACGTCTTTGATGCTTTAAGACAAGCACTGCACCGACGTTATGGCACCGCCGGGACTAGAAGCAAAAACTCGTAGTACCGAGTGCCAGAGCGCTAGCCATTCGGCCATCAGGCCTCTACACCAGACAATGTAAAGGTTTAAAAGGAAAAATAGGCGAAAGAATTATTTGTTAGGGATGCTAGTCACAAAAAAAAAAGTTCAATTATAAATGTTGTAATTATGGAATGTTTTCTTTTTTGGTAACTATGCAATTTTTTTCTCATTATTGATTTATTATTATTATTATTACTCTCATTATTGAATTATTATTATTATTATTATTATTACTCTCATTATTATTTTTTTCTCATTATAGAATGTTTTCTTTTTTTTTTTAACTATGCAATTTTTTTCTCATAATATTATGAAATTTACCATTTTAATTATTAATAATTAAAATTAATTTTATGTAAATGAAACGCTTCCGAAAAAGCCTTCACTTCTATTGCGTGTGACTTAATCCGGACAATAGACGGTCAAACTGTAATAGACAACTACCAGTTATGGGTGGTTTAAACAAAGCTTTGGCTGCGGAGCAACTACGCGCCATTATCTTTCATGTTGCAGAAACATTGATTTAGAAGCATTGTGACATTTTATGCTACACACTTTATATCCACAAATATATAATCTATAAAAACTAGTAATATATATTTGAAAAAAATTTTTAAGTCAATTCCACCTTTTTTCACTATATTGCAGAAAGTCTTTTATAAATTATTTTCATTCATTTTTTTTAAGTTTATCTGGCGCCATATATAATCACACCACTGTAATCGAAGAAAACAGTTAACATGACCTTGATTTTTTAGCGACTTTGGCGTGCTCTTTTCGGTCTTGCTTCACCTTTGTCACGATATTCGCTCGATTGCTCTGTTTTTCCGGTTCGTATGCATAAATCCAAATCTCATCTCCAGTATAGTTCATTTCAACTGGTCTTGATAGTCCGAAAGCATTGTTTCACACACATCAACGCGATGATATTTTTCAAAAAAATTTAGTGTTTTCGGTACCAATCGATATTTGACACGTTTGAGGTAAAAAATGGAATTGACTGATCCTTTTAAAATTCCACATCATCAGCTCTAATTGTTAATCGACGGTGTGCAAGCACCAAATATTACATTTTTTGGACGTGAGCTTCATCTGTTGAGGTTGATGGTTCTCTGCCTTTTTTGAAATGTTTATACCATTTCTAAACATTTCTTTCCGATAAAGGAATGCTCACCAAATGCCTTCTGTGACATTCTATACGTTTTAGCACACGAATTTTTATTCCGCAAACAAAATTTAATGAACTTCTTTGCTGAATTAATTCATACATTTCAAAAGTCACCCAAATTACTTTTAGCATCTCTCAAAGCCAAGCGTAACTCAAACACTAATGAATATTTAGACGTCAAATTTCACACAGATGTCTAGGACAGTGCCAACAACTTAAAAAAGAAGAAATTCGATAAGCCCAGGAAATTAAAATTTAAAATTGGTTTTGCTTTATGAGCACAGTAGTATTCAGATGCAAAATTATCGCACTTCTTAAGGTGCGCATACTGAGAAGTTTAAGGATTCCTTTATGCTTTTGATTCACACTGTGTTATGTAAATATACTGTACTACATGCTATATATGATGTGTTATATGTGCACTATACATTATTTATATGTTATATATGCTGGGTTATATGTGTACTATATATTAGGTAAATATACTGTACTATATGTTATATATGCTAGATTATGCGATTATTTACGAAATTAAATTTAGGATGTTAAATTTTACGTGAAATAAACACAGTCAAATAATGTCATATCAAATTACTTCAGTTTTCTGTAAATAATGCAGTATAACAAATTACTTTATAAATAATTCATCGCATAACTTTTATTGAACAAGTTGTTTTACTAAATATCACATTTCGTAACCATACAAGTAATTTTATACTTTAACAAATCTAAAATTTTTTTAACGAAATATATTAATTGAAAAGTATTCATTAATTTTCGATACAATAACTTATGAAATTCATAAATATAAAATAAAATTCCATAAATGTACAAAACATTTTAAAAGTTTACAAAATACTGAAAATAGCCTTAATCCTAAAAAATTTATACAATGATTATTTTAAAGTACACAAATACATAGATAAAAATATTAAAATTATTTACTGAGCTATTGAAGTTCAGATTTCACAAATGCGTGTTTAAATTAATGGGGTTTTTTACTGCATTTAGCTAAACTAAATTTTCAAATACAAAATTGATATGAATAGTATTTACTCGCTTGCAAAAATCATATCTATATATCCTTTTGCCAGTAAAAAAAAATACAAATATTTATTCACTTTTTCTTACAAACATTATCAAATAGACAACACAGAAAATCATTCTCAATATATTTTGGGCATCCCCAAAGTCGCTTTTGCTCTGTATTTTACTATTTTAAACAGGATGCATATAACATTTAAATGATTACGGAAAGGAGTCGCATAAGAAATTTTAATTTTACTTTAAAATCCAATATCTTGATTTATTCTGAAAAAAAAATAGACTGGATCTCAAATTTTAACGATTAAAATGAATTTTTTGGTTAATTAAATTTTGTAACATACAATGAAAATCGTTGTTTCATGAAAATAAATCCGTACTCATTGCCAGGCCTATAGCAATATAAAGCAAATCAGAAACTGATTGTCTATTAAAAACAGAACACTCATGGTACTGTTGAAGACCAAAACATTTCCTCATTCGCTCCCACCACGCAGATTCCAGTAAGTGTGTCCCTTCTTCTGAAATTCGTCTAAGGTCCATCTTACTTCCTACTAATATTGAGGGCAGCATAACTCCAAAAGTTATTCTTAGTGGAGTAATCCATTGCATGTTCATTCCGTGCGGGGAATAAATATCATCTATTGCAAAGCAGTAAAACAACACAGTGTTCTGTTGTTGACAGGTTCGTTTTACTTCTTCCAGACGTACAGTCTCTCGCGACAACTCACAAAATCTAAGTATGAACATGCTACGAGATAATAATTCTCTTGACTCGAATACGGTTAAACTGGGAAGATTAGAATCTACTATTATATCTGTAGCTAAAGCTCGAATCAAACAAGATTTGCCACATTCCTGCTTTCCAAGGACGAAAACGTACACAACATTAGTTTCCTGAAGAACAAACGGTGACTTTCGGCGATTGACAGCTATACTCTTTGATGCCATTATATTGTTTTTTCCAACTCTTTCACATTTTTGTGTATAAGCATTTAAATGAATGCATAGTAAAACCTTAGTTTGTAGTAACCTGATGCCACATTTGATGTAAATCATAAAATATCTTAAATTTATGATGCTGAAATTTTAATGGAGTACCCAAACACCATGGATGGAAGCTACAAGGAATTGAAGATAAGGATACTCACTTAGTGTTCCTTTTAAGTAGCTGCAGATTTATTTCTGGAGGGTAGCTTTCATCCGAAGAATCATGTTCGAAAAGAGGATCTGAATTTCAAAAAAACAGAGCATCTCGTTCTTAAATTCCATGGTGTCGTTCAGAGCAAAGGTTGTAGCTGGATATCAAAATTGCCCTGTATGACCAGATATGTACAATTCCCGTAGATTCTGGTCAAAATATTTATACACAAAAGCATTTTTCATGGTAAACAAAATGCTTTCAGTTGTTTCATCCATTGGTCAGTTTCATATTATCAGTAAATCAATCCAAAATGTGTCAATTGTCAACACACGCATCTTTCTAAGTCGAAAATATGTTTTGAGGGGCAAAAGAAAAGAAAATACAAGCTACTCGAAATATATCTTGCCCTGTGAACAGGATAACACTAAAAGCAGTTATGAAACAAATTCATTCATGGTCAACAAATCAAAAATATCCACAGCTCATAGAAAAGCTCAATTATTATGTTCTGATATTATTATTACTGACGACAATATAACAGCTGTTATTTATCAAACATTAAAAAAAATTAAGATGTTTATTCCTTGCATGCAATTAACCTTAATTGGTTTGCACTACTGAGATTTAATATTGGAATTAAGTTGCTGTCGATTTTGGTAGGAAACAAGATCGATCTCAGAGGTCACCCTTCTTCTTTTGGAAAGCGCTTATTCAAATTTTCTTGTGGTGATAAAATGAATAAAGTTTTTTATCTTTGTCTTTATCATGAGTGCTCGTCTGTTAGTGGAAAAGCAATCCCTCATCTGTCTGAAACATGAATTACAACGCGATATTCTTCGTTAAAAAGAATGTTAAACGGAATTAGAATTAATTAAATCCTTATTGAAATTGATTAAATATTATAGTTAACACAACTTTATAAATGAATAAGAATATTGAATAAGTTCATGGGAAATTCTAAATAGAAGTTGTTTATGGGAAAAATTATCTATTTTTAATAATATTACTGTGCAACTTATTCAACACATATTTTAATTCAAATTTCGAAAGTTTCTTTTTAATAAATACCCAGTAAAATATTACAAAATTTTTTTTTTTTTTGAGTGAAAATTTTGAAGTAACGGAACTGCATTATTAGGGTGTTTTTGCATTCTAATGAAATCAGACTTGTTATTCCGTTCTTTTTCTTTCTAACGTGAATGGTTCTTGCACGTGAATTTATTTAATGCAGTTTTAGCGTCTCTAAAACGGTAATTATCACATAAATATGGCTGGAAATAGGACAAATTAATGACTTGATTTTTAAACTAAAAATCAGTATATTTTTTTTAATCAAAAGCATATGAATCAAACTTTTATTTTGATTCAAAGATATCGACAAAAATATGTCCATTTTATTAGAATAAATATTGAAGAAGGACGGATATTTATTTAGAAGGCTTTTATCTATTTAAAAGTCCTTGTATGGACCTCAAGGAATCACGGAAGTAAAAACTTGAAGAGCATTTTTTATATGATTATTAATAAAATTAAACGAAAGCATATAAATCACAAGTTGATTTAGATTCCAATATATCAGCAAAATATGTTCATTTCATTAGAAGGAAGAATGACGGATATTTATGAAGAAAAAGTCCTTGTACGAACCTCAATGATTCACGGATGCACGAACTTAAATCGGGTTTTTTTTTTTTTTTTATCTTACATTTTTATCCATTTTTATAAATCTATTAATATTTCCTATTTGGCAAATTTCTTTTCATATATAATTATTTATGTGGATACTGATGTTCTAGGCTTAAACTAACTACAAGGGGATAATACTGAATTTGAGATTATATATTGTTTTATAAATTAATTTGCTTAAGCCTTTTTGTCACTTTTTTAACATTATCAAATCCAAATAAAATTATCAATCCCAGATTTTAAGCACACAAAGCTTTCATCTGTATTAAAAATGTTTTGTTCAGTTTACATATCTGTGAGAATGATTTTAATAATTATACTGAAAAAATAAGGAAAATAAAAAAAAATATGAAATAGTGAAACCCAGAAAAATGCATTTAGAAGTATCTTAATATCCATATGTCTGTAGATATTTCGAAATTATACATAAAATAATGTGATTTTAATTTGTCTCATACATGGCAAATCAGTTAATTTGATACGTCCATATAATGCAGCAGATTACCAATAATAATCTACTTGTATGTATGCACAAAAAGATCCTTTCTTAGCAACCCGAATATTTATTTGAAAAATAACAAATCATAACAAAATTCATTAAAAATATATATTTCGTATTTTTTTTTTTAAATAATTATTTCGGTATACCTGATGTGTGTAAAATACCTGATGTGTGTAAAGAAATGATGTTTGTGATTATTTACGTGGTTGGGATTTTTATGTTTACAAATTTAATTTGCTACAGAAATTGGTTCAAATGTATTTGTTTTTGTTATAAACCTATAGGTGAAAAAAACAGTATTCTATAGAATATTACGAAATAAATGCTAATCTGGATGTAATAAGTGAAATGACTTATAGTATTATAATTTGGCAGCCATTTTGAGTAATCAATTACGCAAATGCGAAAATAGTAAATTGGTTTCTAAAAGATTGCTAAAAAGTTTAAAAAATAGCTATAAAATACAGAATTTTTTAAAAATTTATTCAAGTTTCAGATTAATTATGAAAGTATAGTGCTGTTTGATCTATATATGAAATTTTCCAAGAATAAAATTATTATAATGGTAAGTTATTTTTTTTACAACCTATTTTTTTTTTTTAAGGTTAACCATACAACAATAAAAATAAAAGTGGATTAAAGAAAAGCTGAAAAATTAAAATTATGATTTTAAACATATTTGTAATTAAAATTCTGCTGCATTTGAAAATAAACAAAATAAAAATAATATTAAGAAACTCTGTTTAAACATACACATGTATTGAATAATAACGTTTAATAATAATTTTTTAGCATTTACATTGTTGTACATTAATACACGCAGTGCAAAATTTTACAGAAATATTATTTATATGAAATTTTTCTTCAATGGCAAGTTTAAAGGGCAAGTTACAGGGCAATAGGTATCATAAAAAAATAATAATAAGAAAGCAGATGGATCTTTATGGAAGCATTATTGGTTTCGCAAACCAATAGCGCTTTTTGCAATATTGCGAAGGTGATATTGGCAATTTTGTTAAGGGGGTCCTTGCGGAGACAATCGTTACCACAGAAATTATTAGCAATGTCCCCGACTTTTCTCGAGACCATTTAGGGATAACATGAATAGAATCGTACCAGAGCATGGGACTGTTTCTAGAGGCAACATCCTCAAAGAAGGAGCACCTTAATGGCCTTTTTAATTATCCTCTCTCTTTGTTTTGGGACAATCCACTGCAGAACTCTAAGAAACACACACTGACACTCAGACTTATACGAGCCGTATTTGCAGATTATTTTGCAGTATCAGATGTTACCCAGAGTGCACCACGAGGAGGTAGATATACATTGCACTTCTAAGAATAAAAACTATAACTTAAATTGCTCTTAAAAATTGCTATAATTCTTATAAAACACAAAATTCTCACAAGAATCAATGCATGAAAGCAAAAGATCAAGTATGCTTCATTCTACAAGTTACTGCAGTTATTGCTTTGGCTACCAACATGTCACTTATTAGTGAATGTAAACAAACTGTAATATGCAATTAAGTAATTTTGAAGGCAGGCAATAAAGCCACAATTTTAAGTGAAAACATGAATTGTCACATACTAGAAAATTAGGTAGGTTTTATTTAATGACACAAGACCGTCACTACTTTTAGCCAAACTATTTGTAACAATAAAAGATGAAAATGATTACAATGATATATTCCTAAAGTAAATCAAAATCGCGTTTATAAAAATGTCCTTAAAACCACCACTAAACAACCTACCAAAACGATTTAACAGCATGAAGGTTTCAAATCTTAAATTAAGTAACTCCATTAATAACATATTAGTCGGAAGCTATATTTTATTCATCATATTCTATCATTTATTCATCATTTGACAAATCTTCTGTTCATATGGATTTTGATTCTGATGATAGTCCAGATTTTGGTGAAGTAGATACCAACATTTTAAATTTCTTCCAATTGAGTTCTGTTGTTTTGTCTTTCTATTCCTTTTTTTTTTGTTTTTAGAAGTCGAATAATTTATGAAATTTAATTTATTTGCAACATTTGGTTTGTATTTATGAGCAGTTACTCTTGAAGAATCAGAGGCAGATTTTGACGGCTTAAATACAAGATTTGAAAATGTAGGAGGGGGTGCGACAGTAGATCTACCTCCCTGGTTCCCCTTTTAACTTCCTAGGTGGCTAAAAGATCTACTACTTCCGGCATACAGTAACGCTCCAAGAGTGAGAGCCATGAAACTTTATACCAAAATTCATATGAGTCTCAGATGGATGAGGTTACTCACTGCTAGTATCTGGTCGAGGAGTTGGAGGAACATTTTGAAATGGGCTATTTTAGACAAGTCTCGTCTTGAAAATTAGACTTGCGGTGGACCATGACTATTTGGCGAGTTAGTGACACCGCATTGGTATGTTTTATAGCTCAAACTGCTATAAAACATGTCAATTACTTATTTGCATATTACATCTGTGGGAAAGAAAAGATCATGGACAGGCATCATATAGAAAGATACCAGGCTTTGCATGTGGACTTCGATGAGAAAAGATATTGGAGTTCTAGAACTTTGCTGATGAGACATTGACTTTTTCTCTTCTTGTTTTCTTTTTCTTGTGTGTGTCACACTGTTTTGAACTCGTAAGAGTTTTATCATATCTCTTGCTATTGGAAATAAAAAAAAAAATTAAAAAATTTAACAGAATCAATACATTTAAGTTTTGAAGAAAAGAGTGACTTAATTTTTTTAATGTTTGATAAATAATAGCTGTTATATTATAGTCAGTTATAAAAATAACAGAGCGCATTGATTGAGCTGTTGCATGATCTACGGATATTTTTGATTTGTTGACCATTGCTACATTTGAATTTGGTTTATAACTGTTTTTCTCGTCATGGATAAGATATATTTCTCGTAGTTTATATTTTTTTTGTCCCTGAGTGAATATTTTAGAGTTAGAAAGATGCACTTGTTGACAATTAACACATTGCGGATTGATTTAATGATTATATGAGCATAACCAATGAATCAAACAAAACTGGAATAGGTTGGTTTACCACAAAAACTGATTGTGTGCATCCCCATTTTTGTCAAGAATCTGAAGCAATTGTACATATCTGGTCGTATAGAGTAATTTAGATATCCAACTGTTACAACTTTTGGGTAGAGCGGCACTATGGAATATAAATACGAGATGTTTTGTTTTTTGAAATTCAGATTCACTTTTCGAACATGATTCTTCGGATGAAAGTTACCCTACAGAAACAAATCTAGAGCGACTTAAAAGGAACACTAAGTGAGTGTACTTCTCTTCAATTCCTTGTAGCTGCCTTCCATGGTGTTTGGATACTCCATTAAACCTTCAATATACTAAATGTAAGATATTTTATGATTTACGTCAAATGTGGCATCAGGTTACTGCAAACTAAGGTTTTACTATGTATTCATTTAAATGCTTATACACAGAACTGTGAAAGTATTGTAACAAACAATATAATGGCACCAAAAAGTATAGCTGTCAATCGCCGAAAGTCACCGTTTGTTCTTCAGGAAACTAATGTTGTGTATGTTTTCGTCCTTGGAAAGAAGGAATGTGGCAAATCTCGTCTGATTCAAGTTCTCGCTAGAGATACTGTAGTAGATTCTAATCTTCCCAGTTTAACTGTATTCGAGTCAAGATAATTAGTATCTCGTAACATGTTCATACTTAGATTTTGTGAGTTGTCTGGAGAGACAATACGTCTGGAAGAAGTAAAACGAACCTGTCAACAACAGAACACTGTATTGTTTTTATGCTTTGCAATAGATGATATTAATCCCTTGCATACAATTAACATGATTGCTCCACTGGAAAATACTATTGGAATTAAGTTGCCTTCAATATTCGTAGGAAGTAAGAAAGACCTTAGACGCCTTTCAGAAGAAGGGAGGCACATAATCAAATCTTCGTGGGGAGAGCGAATGAGGAAATGTTTTGATCTTCAGCAGTACCATGAGTGTTCTGTTTTTGATACACATTCAGTTTCTGATTTGTTTTATACTGCTATAGGCCTGGCAATGAGTATAGATTTATTTTTATGAAACAACGTTTTTCAATGTGTTTTAGAAAATTTAATTAACCCAAAAATTCATTTTAATTGTTACAATTTGAGAGCCAGTCTATTATTATTTATTTTTTTTTTTTGAGAATAAATCAAGATATTGGATTTTAAAGCAAAATTAAATATTCTTATAGGAATCATTTTCGTAATATTTCAATGAGACATTTTTCAAATTGTAAAATACAGAGCAAAAGCGACTTTGGGAATGCCCAAAATATATTGAGAATGTTCTTCTGTGTTGCCTATTTGGTAATGTTTATGTTTTTTTTACTGGCAAGAGGATATACAGATATGAATAGAATTTACTCGTTTGCGAAAATCATATCAATTTTGTATTGAAAATTTAATTTAGCTAAATGTAGTAAAAAAAAAAACAACCTTAATTTAAAAACGTATTAATTGTGAAATCTGAAATTCAGTAGCTCAGTAAAAAATTTTAATATTTTTATCTGTGTGTTTGTGGAATTTAAAATTATTTTTGGATAAATTGGACCCTCATATCGCTAGGACTGTTCAATCCTTCTTTGCAACGCGCCAGGTACAACTTCTTCCTTGGCCTGCGTATTCGCCGATTGAACATGTGTGGAATTTCGTTGGTCGTCGTCTCGCTCGGGATCCTCGTCCTGTTGCTTCTGCAGACGAACTTTGGGTGCACATACAAACACTTATGGAATGCTTTTCCTCAGGCAGACATTCAAACTTTGTTTGACTCTGTGCCACGTCGTGTAGCAGCACTTATTGCGGCGCGTGGTGGCTACGCAAAATACTGATTCCGATATCTTGCTATTCTTTGTTTGATTTGAACATTTAATCATTTATTTGTACCACTACCACTCAAATGTGTATTAAATTTCATTCAATTATGACGATTCCTTCATGGTGTTGCAATTTTCACAAACATGAGTTTATATATGCAGTTTCAAATTTAAAATGAAAAAAAAACCATATTTTCATTATATTAGGATGCTGCATTCATATTAAAATAGAACGTACAATTAATAGTTTTATTTATTTGCAATAGTAAATGAATTTTCTGATGGTGGATTTTTTAATTATTAATGTGTATTAATAAATTTATTATTAGATTGTATCAGAACAATTTCAATGATACTAGGAATTGATATTAAAATAACTGAATATTGCATTCGTTTTTAAAATAAAATAAAATTAAATAATGTTTAAATAAAGTTCAATTATGTTTAACTAACAGCAACTATGCATTAAATTTCTTTAATATCCCCATAATATCTATCAAGTTTAATTACTGCTATCTATAAATATATATAAAATATATAAATTTTATAGAAAAATTCAACCGGCATTATGGAAGAGTATCATCATGTCGGTTGAATTTGCCTATTCGATTGCCTGTTCGATTCCTGGATGAGCCATGGAATCTTGTAGTGGTTTGAAATCCACTTTAAACCACAGATCCCTATATGACTGTAGAGCATTGGGCGTAGGACTGACTATCTTATACCATAAAAAGAAAATATTTCCTGTCTCGAAATCTTTCAGTAGCCAAGCGGCTTTGGCTCATCAAGGGGCTGTTCCGCCAATGTAGAAGAAGATGAATTCAACTATGATTCTACCTCAAACTAAATATGAAGAAAGAGGAAATGGGCACATCTATGTAATACTACATTAAATGTTCGATATTAAATAAACATATTTAAATTTACACAAAATTGACATAATCAATAGTAATTCTTTATTTTACTTTTTATTTTTATTTATACCTAAATAAATAATAAGAAAAATGAAAAATAAAATATAGCACGCAAACAAAATTGAATATTAATAATATGAATCACTGATTATCACTAAAAATTTATTACTTTACAAATTTTAGATAATTATTTAAAGCAGATTCATCCTTTAAGTTTATTATATACGTCATACGCTAAATAATCACTTAAATTAAACAATTATTACTTCTAACTTTAAAAAGAGCGAATTTGCCAATTTGTTGAAATTACATAATATTAATTATAAAGAGGGAAAGAATCTGGCGTGAAGATAAAATTTGATGCTAGTATTACGATTAATCTATATTTGTTAGTCGAAAGAAGTTGTTTTATCAACACTAGATTAAAAGTATTCAAAACAGATTTATAATATTTTTTTCATTTTACGCTTAATTTGTAAAAGAGCTGATTGAATTAAACAATTACTCACTCTTTTTTTAAAGTTTAAAAAAAAGAGGGAGTTTGCCTATTAATAAAAATTATCTAGCATTCTTAAGAGATTTAACTAGCTATCGTTATAGTGATGTCCTAATCTAAAATGATATTTTGATTAATTAAGAGTGAATCGAACCTTTGACTTCCGATAATTTGATGAATATATCTGGCATATATATTGACATCAATTGCTTATTATTGATAGAATGCACATTATGCGATAAATGATGACACATGGTAATATATTATGCAATATATCAATTACAAATTGCGATTAAGAAGTCATTAAATATTTGAATAATGGATTTTTAATTCAACATAAAAGGTGTATTTGGGACATAAATTACTTTACTTATTAGCAAATGTCCTCTTAATTGATTGTTAAAATATTATTAATTAGTATATCAAATAAAATTTACACTTTGTTTCAATAAAGTACTGAGTGACATATTAAACATAACCTAACGTAGTCTTTTTAAATCATGAAGAAATAAATTTTGTTGTAGCTGGGGACAACATTTATTAAGTTTTAATGTATTTTGTTACAAAAGCAATGGTAGATTAATTAATATATAAAATGAAATTCACAATAATACAAATTGTCTTATAGAAAAACCAATGGTAATTCTTCTAGACTTTCTATGTTTCAAAGAGGAATAGCTATTACTTTTATTAAAATCTATTCCACACTATTATTCAATTACAACAGAGCAAATAATGTGGATATTGTACAGTAGCTACACTCTTTAAACAAAGGTAGCTTTCCTGCAATTTCAAGTGGAAAACAAAATTCCTCACTTTTTCGGAAAAGCAAACACTAATACTGATTTCCTTCAAATGAAATATTTTGAAGGAAATCAGTATTAGTTTTGTCAAAACATAGATAAAAGGATTTTATTTAATAATATAAATTGCCTTATAGAAAAACCAATGCCAATTCTTCTAGATGTTCTATGTTTCAAAGGAGAATAGCTATTACTTTTATTAAATTATTTTTCTTTACCACACTATTATTCAATTACAATACAGCAAATAATGTAAATATTATACGGTAGCTATACTTATTAACTTTTTTTCTAATGCAATTGGCAAATTCTTAGGCCTTTTTTTTATGCTATAAGGGCTGCACCGACGTTACTCAATTAGCACTACCCAGGGGACGTGTGTAACTGGAATATAAGCTGCAGACGCAGAGTAACAATTCCTCCGCAACTCTCTACTATCATATTAGTTTGGGATCTACGGTTTAAAGTGGATTTCGAACTACTACAAACATCCATGGCGCTGCCGGGACTCAAACACGAAACCTGTGATAGGGAGCGCCAGACCGCTAGCCACTCGGCCATCAGGCCCTGTTTTAACAAAATACTTAGTGAATATTAAAAATAACCTAGCTGATGCTCTTTTTAGATCATAAAGAAATAAATTTTGTATCATTTGGCAATATTTATTATGTTTTACTACATTTTGTTACACAAGCAACGATAGAAATATTACTATTAAAAAAAATAACTATTGTACTAAATACAAATCTTGTGGCACATCATGACAAATACGAAATTTAATGATCAAGAACAATCCATAAAACCTTTAAAGTGATTACTGCAGACAAATTTTTTCACGCCTTTTTTGTTCTTAGAAGTACTTAGATAGTATCTGACATAAATCGATTCCTAATGCAACCCGCGGGGTGAAAAATAAATCACTTTAAACCATAATAATTGCTCTTACATGTTCCCTGCATTTGGTTCGAAATCAGACGACAAAGAAATCAGAAAGAATTCTAAAAATAGGGATGCTTTAACCTAGAGCTGGAAGATTTTAAAAGTTTTAAATGAGATTTGAAGACATCAGATAAATAGATTTGAAGGTAACTGATTGATTTGTATCAATTTTTAATCGATCTCTAAAAGGAGAATGTGATAAAGTGTCCTAATGGGATTCGAATATTTCGCTTTAAACACTGCGTGCGTTTAGTCTATCTGTTAAGTTATCTAAGATTTTTATTTTTAACATTGTTATATTGAGGGTAAGGTAAAACTTTGCGTATTCGAAGAAAAGAATAACTTATATAAATCGTTTTGTTATTTGTATTAACCAAACGTTTAATTTTCACATTCTAGACCAGAGGTGGCCAACCCAAATGATCTTCCTGGCCGCTTTGGAAATGCATCATAACTCCGCGGGCCGCATATAAAATTATGTATTCCCATATTAGATTTAGACCCACTATAGACATTTTTTGGAGTGAAAATTAAAATATAATGAGCTATCATTTTTGTGTTTACTATTATTCTTACATGTAAACATAGATAACTAACTACAATAATGTTAATGTAATGTAATACAATAGTACCATAATGTAATGTAATGTACAGTACAATAATGTAATGTAAACGTAGATAACTACAATAATGATACTAAACGCACATTGTAAAGAAATATATAACACTAAAAATGAAATATATAAATATAAACGAGAAAAAAAAAAGAAATCATTAAAAAATATTTATTTTACTAGTGCGATATTTTTTTCTCCGCTCTTTCCCATAGCTTTTGCAAATCGTTTCATCTAAAATGTTAGTATAAAATTGCAAACATAAACAAAAGACAAGGGCCACAGAATAATGGGTGAAATAATCGAAGCAATAAATATGCCAAGTTCATCTCTTCTTAGTAATGACTAAATTAACACCGAATTCCCAACCTGATAGCAGAAAATCAACGACTTTCTACAGTAGCCGAAGCCATTTTATATCTATGGCTAATTAGGTTTCTGGAATTACTTCATTTTCCGAAGGGGATTTCTACTAGGTATTTACCAATTTATTAATTTCTCGTGCATTTTGATTAATTAAAAAACAACAATGAGAAACATCTATTGGGGAATATTGCCAATTATTTCTTCAACTCTGTCGCCGAGGTAGCCAATGTATTGACTGTATTATTAATATTTTGTGGTACACATTATTTATCTATCTGTAGTATAATAATAAAAGCATGTACTATATTAAACCCCATAAAGAATTAAAATAATCCAGATAATTATAAACCTAAATTTATTGAAAAGAACCAAAAATAAAAACAAGTGTCTGAAGAATAAATTTTAAATTACTCAAAGAAACTAATATACTTCAAAGAATGTAACTGAGAGATTTGTATCGATTTTTAATCGATCTCTAAAAGGAGAATGTGATAAAGTGTCCTAATGTGATTCAAATATTTCGCTTTAAACACTGCGTGAGTTAAGTCTATCTGTTAAGTTATCTAAGATTTTTATTTTTGTTATCAAATATTAATTATCAATGGGAAAGACATTTTCTTTTTTATCTACAAATAAATTAATTCGTACATTTTTATTGTAAACTTTCCTTTTACTGGACAAAATATTTTTCCTGGATTTATCCTTGTCCTAAAACTTAACAAAAAAGGAATGCTTATTAAAGAATAAATGTAACAAACTTTTAATTATAAAATAAGAAATAAAAGCAAAAGCTAATTTCCAGATAGAAAGGCAGAATTTCAGCAAAACCTTAGTAGAAAACTGCTCACTAAACATACATGCATGCAATGTTCTGAGTTACTCATAAACACGCAATTTTTGAAAAAAAACACTAAGCAAATAGGGTGAAAAAATGGGCTCTCTTTTTTAATAAACCATGGCCGACTGCTCATCAAACGAATTACTTTCGCTTCTCATTAGCAAGAAACAAAATTAAGACTCGAGCATAGTTTGTTGCTGCCTTATGCCCAAGGAAAAATAAATGCTTGTGTTAAAAAAAAAAAGTTGATGTGTGACAAAACAATACATTTTCAAACAAATAAAGACTAAACATATTTTTATATAAAAAAAATTCTTTCTAATAATGTGGGCTTATTCGACATTGAAATAGGAAGATAATTATAGGCAGATACAATATTATAAATTTAAATGTTTGCTTTAAAGATAAACTATCTAAAAATAATTAAGATATAATAAATTCATGGATATTTCAAACCATGTATTATTAATTTTTTCTTTCAATAAATGGTAAAATTTTCAAGAATTAATGCCTTTTTATTGAAGATATGAAAAGTAAATGTAAAAAAATATATATATATTTTAGTTAACTAAATAACATCACAACACAAAATATGTAAGTTGATTTAATTATTTTTTCAACTAATCAATATGAAATTAAATGGATTTTGTAACTGTGCTTCCTCCTACGCACTGCATGCGACCTGATAGACAACTGGTTAATACTCTGGCCTTTTGTACCACCGACTTCAGGTTCGAATACACGCGGTGGCATGAATGTTTGTTTGTAATTCGGAATCCCCGTTAAACTGTAGATCCTGGTCTAATTAACCCAAAGTGTGCACAAAATGATCGTAGAGTGGCATACCAAACCAAACCTACGCATTGCAAAAGTGCCCTCTGTAACGTTCAAGAGAAATGATTAGTAGGCCTCGAGGCTCCCTCCCGAGAGGAAGTACAGCGCTACCGACGCTGCCGCTGAGAAATGTTAAGTACAACGCAATCATCCGCTTCTGTTGAGAAACGTTTAATTTACAGTCTCTCATCCCGAGAGGAAATATATTTAACGCAATCTGCGTATAAGTTGACCTACAGACTCTCACCCGGAGAGGAAATGTATTTCGGGCATCCAATATGTACCTGAGTATTTTTAATTTCGGCTTAGAACATCCTTCCACGAATTCATAATTATATATTTTCAAACGTTTTAAGTATAGTCTGTAGTTAATTGTGTGCATGAGGTGTTTATCCGCATGTAAATAAAGCCGCGTGTATAAATAAAGCGCTCGTTTATATAAAGCTCAAACCTGTGTCTCAAGTCTGAACAAAACCCCACCCAGTTACAATCCAGTTTCTCCAACCCGTAGCACTACATTTCAACTATTCTTAATCTATTAGTAATGCTAAATAAAAGTGTATAAATAATAGTATAAATTATACAAAAATTTTCATTATCGAATGGATGTTATTTCTCACTATGCTATATTAAATTAAAAATAATAATACCTTAAATTACTTTTTGAAATAATACGTTTTAATAATAAACTCCTATTTTTTTTAAAGAGAAGTTAATAAGATTAAATAATAACAAATAGCTAAATAATTAATTTATAATTAGATTAAACAATGAAAATTTATACTTTGTAACTAACACAGATTTTTTAAAAATATAAATGGAAATTACCTTTTGAATATTTCATGGTTAGTTAACAGAAAAATACATGTGCATGTATTTTATTTCATAAAGCACAGTTCTTTCTCTTGATATTATTCTCGTATTTAACCGGAAAGAATACATATCAAGGAATAAACAAAGAAATCTTTCAATTCAAAAAGAAAATAAAGTTTTAAAAACAAATTTTCAAAAGAGTAGCCAGAATTTTAATAAAACTCCTCATAGAAAACTGTTTGCTGAGTTGTGCATGCGTTCTTTCATGCATAAAGCATTCTATAACACTCATAAACACACATTTTTTTAAACAACCACCTAGAAAAATAAGAGGGAAAAAACAGTTTTTCTTTTTTAATAAGCCATGGTTCGCTTCTCTTCAAAACAGAGTCGCGTTACTTTCGCTGAAGCAAAAGTTGAGACTCCAGAAGATCTTGAAGTTCATGTTTACATTTTAAGAAAAAAAGAATACCTGCCACTGATTAAAACAGGATGCAATCAAATTTTATCCAGAAAAGATTCGTTTTAATAATGTGGGTTCACTGAAAATTTTATACTTGATATTAGTTTTCAGTGATTCTTTCGAGACTTATTAATCAAATAGAGAATGAAACAAACCTGTGAATATTTTTTACCAAAATGGTAATATTTTTCCTGTTTCGCAAATTTTGCACGGTTTGCTGACTTTTTATTGAACAATGAAAGTTAAATTTAATAGAATTGATTTATCACATTGATTAATGGATTGTATTTAATACAAAAGAAATGTGATTAAAAAATGTTTGGCTTTAAATGAATTGTACAAGAAATTGAGTTAAAAGTTCAATAATATTAATTAAATTTTGCGTGTTAAAAGAGTTGAGTAAACTAGTGCGAGTGACCAGAAACAAAGTTTTTAATGTACTGATGTAATATTTATATTGGCTTTATTTCTCTACATAACTGAAACTTACTAAACTTAACTGAATCTTTGTTCTAAACACATTGTACTTATGGGAATTTTATATAAATTTATTAGAAAATTTGTTTTAAAAAATAAGAAATAATTCATTTTGTTTTAAAGTACTTATACAAATTGACATTAAGTAATTAACTATAAAATTATAAATGTAAAAAAGGCTGGAATTCTTTTAATGGCTAATTAAAAAAATTAAGCATTCATACCAGATATTGTACATTCCATTTATTTGCAAAATATTTTTTATTATTCTATTGATGTCCTCAAACTTAACAACAAGAAATGATACTTATCAAGTTGTGAATATCTCATTTACACAATAGAAAAAAATTTTAAGCGAAAAGGCAGAATTTTAATGAAAATCTTATCGAAATCTGCTTACTGAATATAAACTTCCGCGCATAAAAATTATGAAACAGTCATAAACACGCGATCTGAAATATAACCACCTAACACATAAAATGAAAGAATGACTATTCTCTTTTTAATTAACCATGTTTAATTTTTGGTCACATTGTAGTGGTGTTACATTCGCTCCTGATTAGCAAAGATGTAAATGTAACACACGAGAGTAGTTTGGTGATGATATTTATATTTAAGGAAGACTTATATATGATAAAAAACAGGGTTAAATAAAATCACTTTTTGAAAACCTTAGATTAAGTATTAGAATTAACATACAAATATAATTATTACCATGAGTTGTGATTTTTAAAATAATCATTGACAAATTTCTATATAAGTTTAAACTGTAAGTATTCTTTAAAAAAATATATTTCATATATATTTCTTTGTGTCTTAAATCTATATGTAATAATATATTAATATATTAAATTTTTCATATGAAGTGTGATTTTTTTTGAGCAAATTCTAGTATATTAATACTAAAATTGAAAATTACAATAAACTTCTTCCTCATTTATCTTTAAACAATTTTCCCAATAACGTAAAAAATGTACAACATATATTTAAAAATTTTAACTACTTGAGTCGATATTAAAAATTTTATTTCTGTTCAGTTGATGAAAGCCCTTTTCCCTGTTAAGATATCACTAAACATGTTGATTACTCAATACACTGGTGAACATAACTTAAGAAACGGATGATTTTTTTTCCTGTTAGTCTGCAAAAAAATTACCTCTGAGAAACTATAAATTCAGAATACGAAGACAATTTTTAGAAAAAAAAAACAAGATATACTAACGCAATAATGAATAGAACCCAAACAATAAAGAATTATAAAAAACAAAAAGAGATTGAAGGAGTCGCGTTTGTACAAATATTTATTTATCCAAAAGGAAAATAATAAACATATATATATATAAATAAAGAATAGGACTTCCCATAACCACAAATATTGCTTGCTACTCTCTCTCTCTCTCTCTCTCTCTCTCCAGATTACTTAACAATTGTTGAGTTGTCGATTTGTTAATAAACATCAACTTCAGGGGTTGGTTGGTTCCCCGGTTCCCCCAAAAGGCTTCATCTGAAAACATCCAATGGATGTTCTACATAATTTAAATCAGGCGAGTACATGGGGCAATTTATTCTGGTAGCATCTTCGCTTTCCAATGATACATTTACTTTCAACAACAGTACTACAATTTTCCTGGCGCTATCGTCTGTAAAAATGAAATTTGGAATAGACGAGCGAAGGAGAGGATCACTTGCAGACAATATATTGGCAGGACCGTAATGATGAAGATGAGCGATAATGTTCTTTTTTTTACCTGCATGAAAATAAATGGGTCATTCATTGGAGCTGTTTTTTATGATGACCAACAACAACTGGTTAGGGGCTCCATTCCTACCTTTGAAAGGCTTTCCGAAGTCGTTCTGGCCTCATGAGATACATTTGTCAATTATGTCCCACCTCAATCTTACATATCATTCTATCACATGTAAAGTCGGTCCAGATGTGTTTTTTTCTAGCCGAAGTCCATGTACGAACTCACTTGAAGTTGCGAAAAACGTTTTTAATAGCGTTCTTGGATGCCTGTTTAAAAATTGCGTTATTTCTTAATTTCTGTAACTTCTCGTTTCACTTATGCATTTTGTTAGTTAAATAGTACCATAGTTTGTTTGTTTTTTTCCGATTCATTGTACTCATATAATTCTGTAAATGTTTTGCTTTGCTTTTTTATATTATTATCATTATTTTTTTTCCCCACGTTTTTAGCTAGTTAGGGGTTACATAGCAGGTGTGTGTGTAAGGGGTTAAGGTGAGAATTAAAAAAAGAAAAATGTATTTTTTAATGCCACTTCAATTAATAAGCATTGCTTTTGAAATGGGTAAAGGATAATACTTTCTTAGAAAACCATACAAAACTCTTAAATTTACAATCTTATTGGTGAAAATACAAATTATATTAATTTCTAATCGAAATATATTTATTCCAAAAATTCAGCACTTAGTAAAAGACATTATTTCACAGTTCTCACTTAATTTGTTTAATTATAAAACATGATCACATAGCAAGCTTTCAGTAGTGATTGAAACAATCTATTCATTTTCTGTTCTTTTACTGTAGTTATGACTAACAATTACGGATACATTATGACTACAATTTGTTGCAAAATATTGAAGATCAATTACGGAATTTTGCTCGATGATGGTTTTATTTGCTGAAGAAGGTAATAATATCATTCAAAACATTAGAATTTAAAATAATGGTTTCATTTTTCAATCTATTAATTTGGATTGCCAAATTTTTTTATGAAAAGTATCTAATTAGTAGTATTAGTATCTGACTACCTATCCAGACATCCACAAAAATGTTTACATTTTTCTCATACTTGTGAAAACAAAATTACTTGAAGTATTGATTTTTCTTTTCTGATGATTTCATTTAAAAAAAAAATTCCTTTTTGTAATCGCAAAATTTTTAGGAACATTAAAAATGACACATTTTGTTGCTTACAAAAATAGTTAAATATTTACATTTAAGATTTATTCAACAAACTCATATCTGCTTTTTTATTTGTCTGAATATTACATTCTATATTATATTGCGCTTAATTATTTTTGAATCCCCTAAAAAAATATGCGGTTGCTCTACCTTTAAAATCCTCTTTTAATACATGCCAACTGTATGTTCTGAGGACGTTGAACAGAAGACTTAAGACGTTCTTATTAACAATTCTTAAATTAAAAGAAAAATAGATCGTATTTCTTAATTTATTTCTCTGATGACAATAATGAAAAACACATTTCAAATGTAAAGAATGAATAAAATAAATATTAAAAATATTTCGCTACCTATTATTCCAATTTTCGAGAAAGATCTAATATGTTTGACAAATTAGAAAATAAATTAGAATTCTTCTACTTAGTCCATTAGAATGAAGAGTTATTCATTCCAAAATGCCCAAAGGTCTTTTCCCTCTTACAAGGAAATTTTAATTAAAATAGAAATGTCTAAACTCCAGAGAAAGGGAAATTAATTTATACATATAAATAAATTTAAGAACTGATGTATCAGTAAGAATTCTTATTTCAATTTAGCATACAAACTACTTATTTTAATATGTTATAAATTAATTTAAATATGCAGAGAGAAATGTTTTCTGTTTTTTTTATTCCGCTTCTAGTTATACCATGCCTCGAAGTGATTTGCAATGTGTAAGAATATGAATAAACAAGTAAGTATTTTGACATTTTCTATTTAGAACAAAATAGTTTATCTCAGTAATCATTACATTTGGTAAGTTTGAATTAAATGTCCGAAAATAACTTTGAAAAATATTTTTATTTATTTTATCATTTAAATAAGATTTGAGATACTTCGATTGATGTTAAAGACGTGATCCTCATCATCATTTTGTTACACATACAATAAATTAGTAGGCTGGAGGAAACATAAATTAAGGAGAACCTACCTTTATATTTAATGAGAAGGGAAGGAAGGTGTCAACGGATGCCACCCTTTGATGTATGCATTCCAAACTTGAGGGATTATGTCATCGTAACAGATTTTCAGAGTAACATTGAATCTTATATATGTAGTAACATTGAAATGGCAAATAAGTTCAGTATGATTAAGATTGGGTAACAACATAACGTCCATGTGTATATTTTTGTATTAGGGTAGAGGGGCAGCATATTGACCTCCAGTGGATACCTGGACACTCTGACATTTTAGGTATTGTACTTTGTAGGTAATGATCAGACAGATTTGCTGGCCAAGAAAGGCACAAAAATAGTCCAACAGCCAAATACTTGAAACTCCTTTCTTTCTATGAAACTTTATGTATCCAAAATCAAATGAGAATTAGATGGCAGGATGGAAGTGACTGCTCTTATATCCTCGAGGAGTTAGAGATCCATTTTGGAACAGGGTATTTCGAACAAACCTCTGGAAAAAGTTGTCCTGGAATTTGGACTTGCGGCGGGCCATGACAGTTTGGCAAGTCATCTGCACCTCATTGGCTTTTTTTACAGCCTAAATTGACCCCTTTGTGGGAAATACGAGTTCATGGACAGGCACCATGTAGTAGGATGCCCGGCCTTGCATGAGAACTCCGAGGTGAAAAGATATCGGAGTGCTAGAGCTTTGCTGATGAGACAATGACATTTTTCATTTATTGTTTTTCTTTTTCTTGTGTATGTTTACCTTTTTATGCTCTTGTAAGTGTTGCTCTTGTAAGTGTTCTCTTATCATTGGAAATAAGAAAAAAAAGTTTTCGTATTTGTTATTGATAAGCAGAAATTAATTCCTTTGTTAAACGCCATCGTAGCGTTTACGGATATGTCATTCAATGATGTTATAAATTCAACAACAAACACTGTTAAGACTAAAAAATAAATTTAAATCGATCTAGTAAGTAGGTCAGTTAAGTAATTTGAAAAACTACTTCTTAAAAAATTTACTTCCTCCCCTTATACGGTAGAAGGATCAATTATTTCTCAAAGAGACATGTTCTTTTCAGCTTTTCATTCTTATATAAATAGATAAAAGAAAAATTTTATCTCAATTTTCCTTTTTTTTCTCACTTTAAGAACTTTTTTCTATTACAATTATTTTTTTCATCAAAGTTTTTCAACTTTATATATCCTTACTCGTATTTACGTGTTATGTTGAAGAAGAAAAAAAAATCACTTAAGATAAAAAATATATTCATGGCTTTAAAGAGAAACAGGAAAAAAATATGGTTTGGAGATAGAAAAAAAAAATATTTTTTAAAATTCTTTCTTGTAGGTTTTTTTTTTTTTTTTTTCCCCGATACAACGCTAATACTGCAATATCCTTCGGTTACAGGCTTAAAGTTGTTAACGAAAATAGAATTACTTTTCAATTTTTTTTTTGTTGGAGAATTCTTTTCAAAACGTTCGATTCTCTTGTTCTTCAAATTTCATGTAACGAAATTCGCAATGAAAAAAATGTCTAACAGGTATGTTAAACATAACTGTCTACTCTGTGATTGACTTTATTAACGCTAAATATTTTATAATTCAATTTTTTTATATTTTTGTGAGTAATTATTTTTAATTGAAATTGGATATGCGTGGACAATATTTTAATGATACTTTTGAAAGAGAAGTAAGTAAATTTAACTTGATTTTATTAAAAAATGCAACTTAGAATTATTTGTGAAATATAAAATTATGTACAAATAAATACGGAAAAAACTATACGATAGACATTAATTTTACTCAATTTGAGAATGCTTTTTGATTAAATTTATTTTCATAAAATTTTGCGATGCCCTTTATTTCAAAAAAATTGTAAAGTTGTCAAAAAACAAAGTAAATGTAATCAAATTATTGAAAAGAAGTCTTTTTTGATGAAAGAAAATGACAAACAAATGACATTCAAAACACGGAAAAAAATTGTTTTTCTCAGGTATAAAGTTAAATCTATGATATTAGCTACAGAAAAATTATGATATTAGTTTTATGTTGTTTACAAAAAATAAATTACGCCGTAATTTTTTCCCACAACTATCATATCTCTTATTTTTATATTCTCGATTAAATAAACTTGTTTGGTTACTAAAATTGTTGTTAAAATGAAGTCTATATAACCTACATAATGTGATTAAAAATAATGTAATGTATTTTGTTATAATTAAAATAATTTCGGAGACATGTTAAAGATTAACATAACTGTTAATTTTCCTGAACTTGCAAAGTAATGTCTTTTTTCCTTAAAAAGAGTAATTTAAAAATTTTTTATCGATTTTTTTTTAAGAACATGAGTTGATACATTTTCTAGAAAAATAATTAATCTTCTAAATAACTTTATAATAAACTAATTATTTTCTAACATTTTAACCAACTACTTAGATATATTTTTAATTATTAAATCTTACAAATTGTAAGATTTAATAATTAAAAATATATCTAAGTAGTCAATTTACAATCTTACAATCTTACAATTTGTAATTGTACAATTTGTAAAAATGTAAAAAAAAAAAAAGAAAGAAAAAAATTTTCCTTAACAAATAAATTTTTTCAGCATCTTTTTGTGGATTTACGGAAATGCTTCTTGTGGTTTTTTTTTTTTGTGAAGAAACTTTGACGATCTTTTTAAAAATGCCAAATAATTATACGGTTTTCCAATAAGTATCCTTAGTAATCTTGTCGAAAGAATTTTATCTCCACTAATTTACTTTTATAAACAACTAAAAATAAGTTGTTTTAACAAATGAACTATGTTTTGTTTGTCCTATTGTCACGAAAAAAAGTTTGAGTCTTAATCTTTCCGAATATTCTGTTAATTGAATCTTTAAATCTCCAATAATAGCCTTAAACATGCTTTATTGGAAGTTAATTAAATTTTGTATGTTAATCTTATTCTTATTTCCATTGTTAAAAGTTTCTATAAAAATAGTTTCTTTATTTTATAATGTTCTGCTGCTAATTTGTAAAAAGTATTCATACAAGTTTATAATTAAAAAAAAAGAACTTAGTTTAATAACATTAACTTTTTATGCATTAATTATTTGTAATATAGTAGAGATATTAAGAGTAACATTTTATCTGAGTGAATAATTTCTTCATAAGTTTAGAGATGCATTTTCAATCAAGCTAAAAAAGTTTTTAAAAAAATTATAATAAAATTAAAAATTATGGTATTCAATATAAATTAACATCCCTGAAAAATAAGATTCTCACTTATCATTCAGTTTAAAAATATCATCACATAAGAGGATAAGTAATTTTTCATATATGGTGTTTATAGAAACATAATATTACGAATAATGCGAAGTAACTTGATTCGAGAAATAAATTCTCACGAAGAAAAACTAATAACAATTTATTGATTTTTGAAATTTTTTTATGCTAAAATTACAAAACTTATTTTAAAATTTCAAAAACTATTAATATTTTACAATACCTAGATTTCACACAATTAAGATATGTTATATATGACATAAAAATAATATGAATAATATATGAATAAAAAAATATGAATTAAACTGAAACGTGTAAAATATCAAGTTCACTGCCCAAAACTATTTCTGGAAGATTACGAACACCCACATGAAAACTAACAAATATAAGAATATACACCCATATCACAGTATAAGTAAAAGAAAATAAATTTTATATTTGAGGTTGTTTAAAAGTGTATAGTAAACAAGGAGATATAACTTGAGATAGATAGATATAACTTGATACATAGAAAAATGTTTCTGAAATACCTTATTTTTAGTGCACTTTTTTAAAATAATATCGGTGAAATGTGAAAATTGTAAAAAAAAAAATATTCTTAATAACTTTTTAAAAATGCTATTAATTTTGAAAACAAATTATAAATTAAAAAAAAACTAATTACGTAATAAAAAATTGAGCCTTTTAAATTTCAGAAGATTTTTAAAGACAAATAACAAACTATAGACAAAACCAACACCAAATTCAACTAGACATAAAATAATATTTCTTTTAATAAAAATTCAATAGTGACAATTTTATGGACGTTATTTATTTATTATTTATGCATTTATTTTATCAAGATTATTTATTTGTTTTATCTGGTGCGGTTTTTTTCTCGATAATACACCAGATAAAACAAATCATAATTTCTGTGTAAAAATCAGGGTCAATATTTATCATAGTTTTAAATTTATGCTACAATATACACAAAAATCAGTCTATGAAGATTAATTCAATAGCAAAAATTAAAAGTATATTTCTGGTTAAAAGATTTGGAGAAAAGTAAATATAATATATATCTGAGCAATAACTATTATATTAGTGTTATCAATGCTAACACATTTTCACTAGAACACAAATATTTCTTGCATTTATTGAATTATTCAAAACATCTAAATCACTTTTAAAAGACTTAATCCCGCCCATAAATATGCATTCTCATCAAGAGTCAAACAACACAATTTTTCATTCTTCCTCCAATGTCTTCTCCACGAGATTCTTTTTCTTCATTATCGAGTGAGTGTACAGTCTCTCTCAATTCCTTAATCCATTTAAGTGCACAGTGGAAACAAACGCCGGATCCGGAATCTATAATTAAGAAACAGAAGCGCTCACTTTGACGAATGCAAAGCCATCAATTAAGCTGCGGGGAAGGCAATTGGGAGGCACACGAGGTGAAAATGAATTCGGCTTTGCGGTCGTTCATCAGGCCGGAATGCCGGTGCTTTTAAATTTCCCAATTGTGATCGCTGGTTCCGGGCAATGAAAATCGGTTTATCCAGGCCCACGTGAGTGAGATGAAACTTTCATTAAGGCATCCGGAACATTTCGACTTCGATCAGCAATCATTGTCCTTCTCCGGAATGCAGGGGACACTGGAGCTGAAAGAAAATGGGATCACAGTTTAAGAGAACTGGATCGTATTATAAAATGGAATTGATGTGGTGGTCGTCACAAGTACTTGTTTTGAAGACTTAATTCAGAAATCAAATTAAAGGTACTTTTCATATATTTTGTTTTGGTACAAGTTTTGATGGGAAAAAGCTGTCGCTTGTTTTAAACTTGCGATGGGCCATGACTGTTTGGCGAATCATTTGCACCACATTGACATTTTTGATAGCTCAAATTGCCGGTTTTGCGATAAAGACGAGATCACGATATAACAGGAATCTCAGTCTTGCACGGGGACAATGAGGTGAAAAGATATTGGAGTACTAAAAAGATTGGTGAAAAGATATTGGAGCTTGGCTAATGAACATTGAATTTTTTTCTTTTATTGATTTCTTTTTTCTTTGTATTTTTACACTGTTTTGATCTCGTAAGAGTTTGTCATCTTGTCTTGTCATTGGAAATAAAAAACTGTACTTGTATTTATTATAGATTAGGCCGAAACCAATTCCTTTGTTAAACGCTATTATAATCTTAATGGATATACCATTCAGTGGTGATATAAATTCATCAACAAAATGTAATAGAATGCTACCAAAACTACATCGATCGAATAAGTAAGTCTGTTAAGTAATTCGGGACATAACTTTTTTAAAACTTTACCCCACTTCTCCATTACAAAAAAAAAAAAAAAAAAAAAAAAAACTTCTCTTAGTTTAGAAGTCACTTTTTGTTTCATACAGTAGAAGGATCAATTATTTCTCCGCGAGACATGATCTTTTACGCATTTCATTCTTATATAAACAGCTAAAAGAAAAATGTTATCTCAGTTTTCCTTTTATTCATTCCACTTTAAGAACTTTTTTTTTATTGCATTTATTTTTTTCATTAAAGTATTTCGACTTTATATATCCTTAACTCGTATTTACGCGTTATGTTGAACACGAAAGAAAAATCACTTAAGATACAGAAAAAAAATATTTCATGGCTTTAAAGAGTAACCGGACAAAAAAAAAATATTGTTTGGAGATAGAAAAAAAATATTTTTTTGTAATTCTTTCTTTATTATTTTTTTCGATATTTTATTTTTCGATACAAAGCTAATACTGCAATGCACTTCGGTTACAGACTTGAAGTTGTTAACGAAAAAAGAATTAGTTTTCAAAATTTTTTTGTTGGATCAAAAAATCATCATTCATCATTTTTTTGTTGGATCAAAATCATTGTTGGATCATTGTTTTCAAAACGTTCGAATTTCTTGCTCTTCAAATTTCATGTAACGAAATTCTCAGTAAAAAAAAATATTGTTAAACGATATACTCTGTGATTGACTTTATTAATGTTAAACATTTTTTAATCAAATTTTCTATTACTTTTGGTGAGTAATTACATTTTATTGAATTCGGAGATTCGCTGACAGGATTTTAGTGATACTATTAAAGGAACAGCAAGTAAATTTAACTTGATGTAATGATTTACATTTTTTATTAATAATTTTTTATCAGTAATTATTTTTAATTAAAATTGGAGATGCTCGGACAGTATTTTAATGATACTCTTAATGCAGTTGTAAGTTGAACTTGATTTTATAAAAAGAATAATTTAAAATTATTTGTGAGATAGAAAATTTTGTTAGAATAAAAACGGAAAAAAGAAACTATATAAGATATAAATTTAAAGAAAAAAAGAAAAAAGAAGATATAAATTTGTTTTGTTGAATTCAAGAACGTTTTTTGTTTAAATTTATATTTTCATAAAATTTCTCGATATTCCTTAACACTTATTTTCACGTTGTATAGGAAACAAAGAGATAAAAGTTTAATCAAATTATTGAAAAAGTAATCTTGTTTGATGAAACAGTGACAAAAAAAGCGATACTTGAAACACGTAAAAAAGTTTTTTTTTCTCAGGTATGTTAGGTATGTTTGGTATGTGTATTTGTTACTATGAGATTGGCTACAGGAAAACTATAATATTAGCTACATTTTGTTCATAGAAAATGAATACAATAGAATGAAATACCAATGGAAAATAAATTACGTTTAATTTTTTTTCCCACAACAATCATATCTCTTGATTTTATATTCTTGATTAAATTAAATTGCTTAATTACTAAAATTGTTGTTAAAATGAAGTCTATATAACCTAAATAATTTGATTAAAAAAAGTAATGCAATTTGTTGTAATTAAAATAATTTTGGAGACATGATAGGCGTTAGCATAAGTGTTAATTTTCCAAAACTTACAAAATAAAGCCTTTTCTCCTTAAAAAGGGACATTTTAAATTTTTTTACGTATTCTTTTTAAAAAGTTTATACATTTTGTACAAAAATAATTACTTTTCTAGTTAACTTTATAATAAACTAATTATTTTACTAATATTTTAACCAACTACTGAGACATATTTCTAATTATTAAATCTTACAATTTGTAAAAAGGCACTTAATGTTAGTTTTATAAAGCTGTAGAAAAACGTTTTCAATAAGAAATAAAGTGTTTCAGGAAATGCTTCTTGTGGTTGTTTCTTTAAGAAACAACTTTAACGATCTTTTATAAAATGCCAAATAATTATATAATTATGCGGTTTTCAGAAAGTATACTTAGTAATCTTGTCGAAAGAATTTTGCCTCCACTAATTTGTTTTTTATAAGCAATTAAAAATAAGTTGATTTGCCAAATGGCTATGTTTTGTTTGTCCTATTGTCACGAGAAAAAGTTTTCAGTCTAAATCTTTTTGAATATTCTGTAAATTGAATCTTTAAATCTCCAATAATAGTTTTAAGCATTCTTTATTGGAAGTTAATTTAAATTTGGTATGCTAATTTTATTCTTATTTCCATTGTTAAAAGTTTCTATAAAAAAAGAAAATAAAAAGTTTCTTTATTTAATAATGTTCTCCTGGCTAATTTGTAAAAAAAAAAAAATTGATAAAAGTTTATAATAAGAAAAAGAACTTAATTTAATATTAACTTTTTATGCATTATTATTTGTAATATAGCACAGAGATTAAGAATAAAATTTTATTTAAGTTGATTAATTTCTTCTCAGGTATAGAGATGCAGTTTTTTCAGCCAAGTTTAAAAATGAAGGTTCTTAAATTTAATACAAGGAAATTAAAAATTATTTTAGCACATATAAAATAACATGCAGGAAAAATAAGATTCTCACTTATCACCTAGTTTAAAAATATAATCAAATAAGAGACTAGCTAATTTATCATATAAGTTGCTTATAGAACCATAACTTTACAAAAGAAGGGAAATAAATTGATTTAGGAGATAAATTCACTGCAAAAACAAATGTACAGTGTTGTCGGTTGTGCAGCTAGAGTGTAACTGAGTGTTATTGGGTTGATACTTGAGATACAGGTTTGAGAACTCACAGCTTTATTGACACTCGTACAGATATCACACATATACAATTAGAAATATACAATATTTAACACATTTAAAGACAGATAATTCTAGATTTGTGGAAGGACTCCATTTTTAATCCGAAAACCCGATACTCAAGTTTGCGCGGGATTCGCGGAATATACTATCTATCCGGCGGTTTGGTTTGGTTTGTCGCTATACGGTCATCTTGTGCACACTTTAGGCTAAACAGACCGGGACCGACGGTTTAAAGTGGATTCCGAACCACTACAAACATCCATGGCATCGCCGGGACTCGAACCCGAAACCTGTGGTACCGAGCGCCAGAGCGCTAGCCACTCGGCTATTCAGGCCCTCATCTATCCAGGGGAGTCTGTAGCCAACTTATACGCAGGTTGCGTCATATATATTTCCTCTCGGGTGAGTGTCTCGAGGTCTTTTGACCATTTCTCCTGAACACCACAGGTAGGAGGAAACGGTTGCGTAGGAGAAAGCATGGTTAAAAATTAAAATTTTTTGATCTTTGAAATTTTATGCTTTGTTAAAATTACAAAACATGATAAATATATTTCAAAATTTCGAAAACTATTAACATTCTACAATAGCTAGATTACACACAATTAATTAAGACCTGTCATATAGGACATATAAATATAAATTAAACTAAAACACGTACACTATTAAATTCCCTGCCCAAGGAAGGAAACCAAGGCTTCTGGAAGTTAACTAACACTCACATAAAAACAAAAATTATAAGAATATACACCTAATCATTTTACAAGTAAAAGAAAATAAATTGGATATTTGAGGTTGTTTGAAAGTTTAAATTAAATATATTAGATGTAACCAGGCGTTGGCCGGTTATTTGAGGTATATTCCGGAAATACTTTAGTTTTAGTACCTTTTGTAGAAATAATATCAGTGAAACGTGGAATTTGTAACAAAAAAATATCCTGTACATAAATAAAGAGAATTGTGAAAAAAATATAAATTAAAAAGACATAATTACATAATATTCAAAAATTTACAAATCCATAATATTTTCAAAGACAATTAAAAAACTATAGAGAAAACCATCACATCACCAGATGCAGCCAGGCATAAAATAAATTTTTTTTGTATAAAAACTCAATAGTGACAATTTTTATCAAACACACATAAAACAAATCATAATGTCAGTGTAAAAATCAGGGACTTTATTGTAGAATAATTTTAAAAATAACTATACACAACAAAACCCTCCATTTTTAAAAAGTCAAATTGATTAACAAATATCAAAAGTATATTTATTGTTAAGTGAAATGCAGAAAAGTAAATATAATAGATGTGCGAGCAATGGCTATTACATTTTTGTTATCAATGCTAACACATTTTCCTAACACACAAATATTTCTTGAATTTATTGAATTATTCAAAACAACCAAATCACTTTTAAAAGACTTAATCCCGCCCATAAACATGCATTCTCATCAAAAGTCCAGCAACACAATTTTTGATTTCTCCTCCAATGTCATCTCCACGAGATTCTTTTTCTTCATTATCGAGTGAGTACACAGTCTCTCTCAATTCCTTAATACATTCAAGTGCACCGTGGAAACAAACACAGGATCCGGAATCTATAATTAAGAAACAGAGCCGCTCACTTTGACGAATGCAAAGCCATCAATTAAGCCGCGGGGAAGGCAATTTGGAGGCACACGAGGTGAAAATGAATTCTGATTTGCGGTCGTTCATCAGCCTGGAATGGCGGTGCTTTTAAATTTCCCAATTGTGATCGCTTGTCCCGGGCAATGAAAATTGGTTTATCCAGGCCAACGTGAGTGAGATAAAACTTTCATTAAGGCATCCGGAACATTTCGACTTCGATCAGCAATCATTGTCCTCCGGAATGCAGGGAACACTGGAGCCGGAAGAAAATGGGGTCGCAGGTTAAGGGAACTGGATCGTATTATAAAAGGAAATTGATTTGGTGGTCTTCGCAGGTACGTGTTTTGAAGACTTAATGATGGAATCAAATTAAAGCTTGTACTCTTCACATATTTTGTTTTTCAAACACGTTTATGTGCTTCAATACCTTTTGTGATCTTCAAAATGAACTTCATAATGATCAACAACTATATTTTTCAAATAGGCATCCCAAACATGGTTAAAAAAATACTCTCAAAATGTTCAAAGAGTTATATGCCCTAAAAGGCTATATACCTCTAAATGTTTAAAGAGTTATATGTCCTAAAAGGCTGTATACCTCAAAATGTTCAAAGAGTCCCCAAAATTTTCAAAATGCCCTAAAAGGCTATATACCTCAAATTTTCCAAGAGTAAGTCCTGAAATTTTCTAAGGGTATATCGCTAAAATTTTCATAAGACGATATCTTAAAACTTTCCATGTGTATGTTTTAAAACCACCTAATACTATATAGGAAAATTTCGTACAATACATCACAACCTCTTCAAATTTTTAACCTCAATTTTCTAAATGTAACTAAGTTATGATAATGGATTTGAAGTGACAGTGCACAGCAAATTTATTTTCAAAATCTGCGTAAGATCTGTTTAAAAAATGTATGTTGAAACGGAACTGAAAGTTACATTTGTCTGTATCCGGAATGTTTTATAAATACATTAATTGGAAAGATGCATCACTAAGCTACAAGGAGTAGGTTGGTTTGGTTTGTCACTCTACGGACCTTTTTGGCACACTTTAGGTTAATTAGACTGGGACCTATAGTTTAATGTAGATTCAGAAGCTCTAATTAGCATCCATGCCTCCACCGGAATTTGAACCTGAAGCCTGTAGTACTAAGAGCCTAAAAATAGTGGAATAAACACTTCCCTGATATCCTCATGAATTTTTTTATTCCATATTACAGGGGTAAAATTATAATATAGCTGTTATTCGCCTGTCTTATAGTGAGTGCATCATGCTAAACTCTGCATCTGCTACATTTCTGTCGTACAATTGACAAATGATCCCATGAAAATTTTCAGCTTTTAAAAACAAAAACCGCATTCTAAAAATTGTAAATTGTGACAATATGTATAAACAAACATTCCGATAAATTTCACTAAAGAGCCAAAACATTATGACCACCCCTACATTTTGTAATAAACTCGCCTGGATGACGTGGAAGGCACGCGATCTGGTGGAAGTGGTATTTAACTGCTGCTGGAGAGTCTGAAGAATCATTCTTTCACTTATTTCGGTGTGTGAGGGGAGGCTGCGGATCTAAGCGGCTTTGATAGGGGGCAGTTTGTAATGGCTCGAAGGCTCGGAACAAGTATTTCCGAAACTGCACGACTCGTGGGTTGTTCGCGATCTACAGTTGTTAGTACTTATGCAAAGTGGATGAATGACGGTGAAACCAGCAGTAGACGATATGGTGTTGGACGTCCACACGCTATCAAAGAAAAAGGTCGTCGGAGGCGGTCTTGCATGGTGAAACAAAACCGGAGCCAGACAGTGGCTCAGCTGACAGCCCAATAAAGTGCAGGGCCAAGTAGAATGGTATCGGAGCACACTCTTCTGCGGACACTGATGGATATGGGGCTACGCAGCAAACGTTCCACTCGTGTGCCTTTGCTGACTGAGCGTCATCGCCAACTGCACCTGCGCTGGGCCCGGGAACATCGTGACTGGTCCATGGATCAGTGGGAGAGAGTTGGCTGGTCAGATCAATCGCGGTTTGTCATTCATCACGCCGATGGCCGTGCCAAGATATGCCGTCTTCCAGGCGAACAGTTGATCCCTCAATGTACAGTAGGTCAGACACAGGCCGGCGGTGGCGGTATTATGCTTTGAGGGACGTTCTCTTGGGCGTCTCTGGGACTCGTGGTTGTGGTAAAGCAGACCATGAATGCTACAGGGTATCTGAATATAATTGCGGACCAGTTGCACCCTTACATGTCCTCTGTTTTTCCAGCTGGAAATGGAATGTTCCAACAGTACAACGCCCCTTGTCACAAGGCTAAAATTGTGCTGGAGTGGTTCCAGGAACATGATGCTGAATTCCAGTTAATGTCCTGGCCGCCTAACTCACCGGCCATCAGAGGCCACCAATTCGCAATATCTCGGATTTGCGTGACCGTTGCTTAAACATCTGGTACAATCTGTCTCCGGCCATCTAGTAAGGACTTGTGGACCGTGCAGGCCACAGTTGTGCGCCAAATGTGGGCCAACTCGTTATTGACAGGTGGTCATAATGTTTTGGCTCTTGAGTGTATATGACCCAGTGATCTTACAAACTGCATACACAACATTCAGAACAGTGTATTTAATATTATTTTCTCAAGTTTCTATTATCATTAAGCATTCTACCTTATTAAATATTTTACTGATGGATGTATAATATGAATTATACTTTTGCATTATATTGATTCTTATTTTGCAGTCTGTCCGAATGACCATTTGAATTTAAAGTTGAGCTCGGTGCGCGGCCTGATTAAAATTAAATGAATGAAATTTCTCTAGTCCATTAGTAGCGGGATATATCCCACAATTAATAGAATCATTGGCCAAAATTAAAATGCTTGATGAGAATCCATAAATCATCAATGTAGATTTTGAAGAAGGAAAAGCCGTTATATAAATCACGAAGACATCAATTTTTAAGAAGGGGATAAAATTAATGCAAATTCGATTGATTATCAAGTCGGAATGCCAGCACTTTTAAATTTACCAATTGCGATCTCTACCGGCCGGTTCCTGGTAAATAAAAATTGATATACAAAAGCCACTTGAGTAAGATAAAACTTTCTTAAAGGCATTCGATGGGATTACGGATTTCGATAAGTAATCATTGTTCGTTCATTCCAGAATTCCGATACTGTAAAGGATAAAGACTTTCCTGGAATTTGCAATTAGATGTATTGAAGATTTAATAACTGAATCAATTGAAACTTGCTTTTAGCTAAGGTCTGCAATAACATCTGCAATTTTCTTAGTGATTTAGTTCATGTATTGCCCAGTATTAAATAAGTATATTCTGTACAAGAATTCTCCATCATGGGGACATAGAGTCCTATTAAAAGAGCAACATTTTTCTGAACACCCTGTAAAAGAATTAAAATAAACTATTCAAGCATCCATTTAAGAATTTCATTTCTTAAATTTTAAAGAGGGCATATATTATATTTCTCATATATATATATATTTATATTTTTCCCATTATAGCCTTTTTCTCATCGATCATTTGATCATTTTTTAACTAATAAATATGAGATACAATTAATTTAAATACATTTAAATCCTTTAGTTATATGTTTCTTATAAAGATTAACTTAAATTATGAAAAAAATTATCATGATCGAAAGAATGCTATTACTCCTTATCATCATCATTCGCGCAACAACCACATTGTGGGCTGAGCCCGTCTGCCTAATATCAGATTACGAGAAGAGAGATGATTTTCTTTTTAAGGGTAGGGCTGTCAGCCCCTACACCCAAAGCTCAGCAGCCACTTGACCGTCTTCTGGCGGTGAAATGGATGCTTGGAGGTTTTCCAAATCCACTTTTTAATAGGTCCTGATTTAATATGACTGTTGGTCGTAGGCCTGATACCCCTAATGCGAAAAAACCAACACCATGGATCGAATTCAGACTTCAACATGCAGGTGTTCTATCACAACAGAAGGTGTAACCCTGTCTTCCTTCCATGAGATCACATGAGTTCTTTGACTTGGTCTAGATATTCCTGTCTACCAAGTGATATAAGAAACAAAAACGCAATTATAATAATAATAATAATACTTTAAATTATTTTTTACATAATATCTTTTAAACCAAAAGACTTTTCTTTTAAAGAAGTGAATGAAAAGAAATATTCACAAATAGCTAAATAATTCTTTTTCAATTATGTTAAGGAACGAAAATTTATATTTTGTAATTAACACAGATTTTTAAAAATATAAATGGAAATGCGCTTTTGAATATTTCATGATTAATTAAAAGAAAAATGCATATGCATATATTTCATGTCATATAGTAAATTTTTTTCTCGATATTATTCTCATTAACAAATTAATACTTATCAAGGAATAAACTAAGCAAGCTTTCAATTCAAAAATAAAAATAAATAAAAAAAAAAAAAAGATTTTCAAACGTGTAGCAAGAATTTTAATAAAACCCCTCATAGAAAACAGTTTGCTGAGCTATACATGCATTCTTTCATGCGTAAAACATTCTTTAATACTCATAAACACACATTTTTTTAAACAACCACCTATGAAAATAAGTTAGAAAAAAACAGTTCTTCTCTTTTTAATAAGCCATGGTTCGTTTCTCTTCAAAATAGAGTCGAGTTACTTTCGCTGCTGATTAGCAAGGAAGCAAAAGTTGAGACTCCAGAAGATCTTGAAGTTGATGTTTACATTTAAAAAAAAAAAAAATATTGCATGCCGCTGATTAAAACAGGATGCAATAAAATTTCATCTAGAAAAGATTCCATTTAATAATCTGGGGTTTTCTGAAAATTTTATACTTGATATTAGTTTTCAGCGATTGTTTTGGGATTTATCATTCAAACACAGTATGAAACAAATCTGTGAATATTTTTTACCAAAGTGGTAATTTTTTTTTTGTTCCACAAATTTTGCATGGTTTGCGGACTTTTTATTGAACATCGGAAGTAAAATGTAAGGGGATTCATTTATCACATTGATTAATGGCTTATTTTTAATACAGACTAAATGGGATTAAAAAATGTTTGGCTTTAAATGAATTGCACAAGAAATTAAGTTAAATATACAATAATATTAATGAGTTTTTTGTGTTAAAAGAGTTACATAAACTAGTGTTTAAAAACCAGAAAAATATTTAGGATTAAATTCATGTAATATTCACACTGTTTCGATTTCACTACAGAACTGAACAATCTAAATTTAATTGATTGGTCGTTATCGAAATGTTAACTACTTGTTGTAAATTTATATAAATTTTGCACAAAAGCAGAAATTCAATTTCCATTAAAGCACTTATTCAAAATGACTGATTAAATATAGTGACTTAAAATTAAAAATGGAAAGGACTCTGGAAAACATTTTATGGTCAATTAAAAAAAAATGAAACGGGGCCTGTTGGCCGAGCAATAAAATGGATGTTCGAAGTGAATTTGAATTCACTTTAAGCAATAGGTCCCGGTCTAACACGATTTTAAAGTGTTGGGCGTAGGGTTGACAACTTTGCTCTGTAAAAAGAAATTGCCTCTTTTTTCGAAATGTACAATAGTCAAAATGGTCAATGGTACAATAGTCGAATGGTACAATAGTCAAATCAAATAATTATATCTGTTACAATTATAATGTCAAATAATTATATCTATTCAACTTTTTAAGTGGTAAGGGGCTACATGGCCATGGATATAGGGCTGAGTTGTGGGATATAAAAAAAGTAAAAGGTATTTTTTTATGATAATTCGATGAATTAACATTATTTTTGAAACCGATAAAGGATAATGATTTCTTGCAAGACCGTACATAACTCTTAAATTGAATGCCTTACTGCGAAAATACGAAAGCATATTAAATGCCAAAAATTCAGCTGTGAAAGACGTTCTTTTATAGTTCTCATCAATTCTGTTTAATTAAAAAAAATATCGCATTGAAAACTTCTAGTGGTACCACTCTATTTATACTCTGTTATTTTCTTCACTCTTTGCTCTCTTTCTCTGTTCCTTTACGCCATGATTAACATTTTGTTACAAAATACAGATGATAAAGTAATAGGTTGCTAGATGATGGTTTTATTGGCTGAAGAAGGTAAAGAAATCATTAAAAAAATTAGGAATTAAAAAATAGTTTTCTTTTTAAGTCTATTAATTAGGATTCTTGTAAAAATTTGAATAACAGGTATTGATTTCTCTTCTTCGGGGATTTAATTAAAAAAGGAACCTTTTTGCAATCGACACATTTTTAGGAACATTAAAAATGACAATATTTTGTTGTACAAGAATATTTAAATTGCATTTAAGATTTATTCAATAAAATCATTAATAATTTTTTATTGGCCTGCGTATCGCATTCTAAATTTAATTACTCTTAATCGTTTTTTCCTCCCATAAAAAAATAGTGGGTTGTTGTTTTGCATTTACAATTATTTTTTCCTGTTCAAAAAGTATATGTTCTGAAGACGTTGAACAGAAGACTTAAGATGTACTTATTAACAATTCATAAATTAAAAGAAAAATAGATCGTACTTCTTAATTTAATTTTGGAATAATAATAATAATGAAAAACACATTTCAAATGTAAAGAATAAATAAAATAACTATTAAAAATGTTTCACTACCTATTATTCCAATTTTCGAGAAAGATCTAATATGTTTCACAAATTAGGAAATAAATTAGAATTCTTCTATTTAGTCCATTAGAATTAAGAGTTATTCATTCCAAAATGCCCAAAGGTATTTTCCTTCTTCAAGAAAATTTTAATTAAAATAGAAATGTCTAAACTCCAGAGAAAGACAAATTAATTTATACATATAAATAAATTTAAGAACTGATGTATCAGTATGAATTCTTATTTCAATTTAATATCCGAACTACTTATTTTAATATGTTATAAATTAATTTAAATATGCGAAGAGAAACGTTTCTGTATTTTTTTTATTTTGCTTCCAGTTATACCAGGCCTCTGAGCAGTTTGGAATGGATAAGAATAAGTATAACCAACTGAGTATTTTGACATTTAGAACAAAATAGGCTCTCAAAAATCATTCCTTTTGGTAAATTCGAATTAAATGTTCGAAAAGAACGTTGAAGTTTTTTTATATTTATTTTATCATATAAATAAGATATCAGATACTTCGACTGATGGTTTAATATTTCATCCGCATCATTGTTTCGTTACACATACGAAAAATTAGTAGTTTGGAGGAAGAGGAAACCTTTTTTTTATATTTTATGAAATGGGAAAGAAGATGTCAATGGATGCCACCCTTTGGATGCATGTATTCCAAACTTGATGGATTATGTCAACACAGCAGGCTTTCAGATTTAAGTTGAATATTATGTGCATTCAAGAGCCAAAACATTATGACCACCCCTACATTTTGCAATGAACTCGCCTGGATGACATGGAAGGCACGTGATCAGGAGGAAGTGGCATTTAACTGCTGCTGGAGAGTCTGAAGAATCATTCTTTCCCTCACTTCAGTGTGTGATGGGAAAAGCTGCGGATCTAAGCGACTTTGATAGAGGGCAGATTGTAATGGCTCGAAGGCTCGGAACAAGTATTTCCGAAACTGCACGACTCGTGGGTTGTTCGCGATCTACAGTTGTTAGTACTTATGCGAAGTGGATGAATGACGGTGAAACCAGCAGTAGACGCCATGGTGTTGGACGTCCACACGCTATCAAAGAAAAAGGTCGTCGGAGACTGTCTCGCATGGTGAAGCAAAACCGGAGCCAGACAGTGGCTCAGCTTACAGCCCAATACAATGCAGGGCCAAGTAGAATAGTATCGGAGCACACTGTTCAGCGGACACTGTTGGATATGGGGCTACGCAGCAAACGTCCCACTCGTGTGCCTTTGCTGACCAAGCGTCATCGCCAACTGCGCCTGCCCTGTTCCCGGGAAGAAAATGACTATCCATGGATCAGTGGGAGAGAGTTGCCTGGTCAGATGAATCACAGTTTGCCACTCATCACGCCGATGGCCGTGTCGCTGTCTTCCGGCGAACAGTTGCTCCCTCAATGTACAGAAGGTTATACACAGGCCGGGGGCGGCGGTATTATGCTTTGGTTGACGTTTTCTTGGGCGTCTCTGGGACCCGTGGTTGTGGTAGAGCAGACCATGAATGCTACAGGGTATCCGAACATCATTGCGGACCAGTTGCATCTTTACATGACCTCTATTTTTCCAACTGGAAATGGAATGTTCCACCAAGGCAACGCCCCTTGCCTCAAGGCTAAAATTGTGTTGGAGTGGTTCCAGGAACATGATGCTGAATTCCAGTTAATGTCCTGGCCGCCTAACTGACCGGATCTCAATCTGATAGGACATTTGGGATGTCCTGGGACGGCAGCTCAGAGTTCAAAGACCACCAATTCGCAATATCTCGGATTTGCGTGGCCGTTGCTTAAACATCTGGTACAATCTGTCTCCGGCCATCTACCAAGGACTTCCATCTACCAAAGATGGGCCAACTCGTTTTTGACAGGTGGTCATAATGTTTTGGCTCTTGAGTGTATGTAATAATATTGTAATGGCAAGTAAGCTCAGATTAGTATGTTTAAGATTGGGTAATAACATAATGCACATGCTTATGTTTTCGTATTAGGTTAGAGGTGTGACATGTTACCCTTCGGTGAATATCTGGACACTGTAACACTTTAGGTAATAGTTAGGCAGATTTTTTGGCTAAAAAGGACACTCGGATAGTCCAATATCCAAATAGACTCCTTTCATTCCAAGAAACTTTATATATAAAAAATCAAATGAGACTTAGACGGAATGCATTAGACACTGCTCGTATCTCCTCGAGGAATTGGAGGCACATTTTGGAACAGGGTATTTCGAACAAACGCCTGTAAAAAGTCATGATGTCTGGAAAAGTTGTCGGATTAAAATTTTTGATAGCCCAAATCCCCCACTTTGAGGGTAAGACGAGGTCATGGACAGGTACCATGAAGGAGGATACACGGCCTTGTATGGGAACTCCGAGGTGAAAAGATATTGAGTGCTATAAATTTGCTGATGAGACGTTGATTATTTTTCTCTTGTTGTTTTCCGTTTCCTTGTGTGTGATTTACACTGTTTTGATTTTGTAAGAGTTTGTCATTTTCCCTTTCCATTGAAAATAAAAAATGTGTTTTCGTATTTATTACTGATACAAAACCAATTCATTTGTTAAACGCCATTATAATGTTAATGGATATGTCAGGCTATGGCGCTATAAACTCAACAACAAAATGTAATATAATACTCTTAAAACTAAAAAATAAATTAATATCGATCTTGTAAGTACTAATTCTGTTAAATAATTCGGGAAACAACTTTTTAAAAAGTCTGCCCCTCCTCCAACCTCCCCTCCTAAAAAACGTCTCTTAGTTTAGAAGTCCCCCTTTGTTTTATACAGTAGATGGATCAATTATTTCTACACAAGACATGATCGTATACGCATTTCATTCTTATATAAACAGATAAAAGAAAAATGTTATCTGAGTTTTTTTGTCCACTTAAAGAATTTTTTTCTAATGCATTTATTTTTTTCATCAAAGTTTTTCAACATTATATATCCTTAACTCGTATTTACGTGTTATGTTGAAGACGAAAGAAAAATCACTTAAGATACAGAAAAAAAATATTTCATGGCTTTAAAGAGTTGCAGGGGAAAAAAAAAAAATATTGTTTGGAGATAGAAAAAAAAATTTTTTTTTTTAAATTCTTTCTTGTAGGTTTTTTAATTTTTTTTTTTAATTTTCCGATACAAAGCTAATATTGCAATACGCTTCTGTTACAGTCATGAAGTTGTTAACGAAAAAATAATTATTTTTCAATTTTTTTTGTTCGAGAATTTTTTTCAAAACTTTCGACTCTTTTCAAGTTTCATGTAACGAAATTCGCAGTAAAAAAAAAAAATTGTTGTTAAACGTTACGATCTACTCTGCGAATAACTTTATTAATGTTAAACAATTTTTGATCAAATTTTCTATGAGTTTTTTTGTCAATAATTAATTTTAATTCAAATTCGCGGTGCGCAGACAGTATTTTAACAATACTTTTTTTAAAGTGTTAATTAAATGTAACTTGATGTAAAACGTAAGTAACTTGTTTAACATCAAGTTAATTTATTTATACGCTACTATCTACTCTATTATTGACTTTATTAATGAGAAACACTTTTAATTCAAATTTTCTATTACTATTTTTTGGTCAGTAATTATTTTTAATTGAAATTAGAGATGCGCAGACAGTATTTCAGTGATTAGTAAGTAAGTAGTAAGCAAATTTTACTTGATTTTATAAAAAAAAGTAATTTAAAATTTTTTGTGAATAGTGAAATTATGTAAAAATAAATATGCAAAAAATATACAATATACATTTACTTTGCTCAATTCGAGAATGCTTTTTGATTAAATTTATGTTTTCATAAAATTTTTCGATGTTCTTTAACGCTTATTTTCACGTTGTATAAGAAACAAAATGATAAAAGTTTAATTAAATTATTGAAAAAATAATCTTGTCTGATGAAATAGTGACAAAAAAGAGATACTTGATACGCGGAAAAAAGTTTGTTTTTCTAAAGGTGTACCTTGTATGTATATTTGTTTCTATGATATTAGCTACTGACAATATTAGCTTCATATTGTTTACTAAAAATGAATTGCGTTGTAATTTTTTTTCCCCAGACACTCCATCTTTGTTTTTAATATACTCGTTTAAATAAACTTGCTTGGCTACTAAAATTTTGTTAAAATAAAGTCTATATATAATCTAAATAATTTGATTAAAAATAATGTACTGCAATTATTTTGGAGACATGGTAAACATTAACATAAGTGCTAGTTTTCCAAAACTTGCAAATTAATGTTTTTTTTTTAGAAAGAGACATTTTAAAATTTTTGAGTTCTTTTTAAAAACGTGAGTTCATATAATTTCTTGAAAAATAATTAATCTTCTAGTTAACTTTATAATAAACTAATTCTTTTACTAGCACTTTAACCTGCTACTGAGACAAATTTTTAATTATTAAATCTTACAATTTGTAAAAATGCACTTAATATTAATTTTATAAAGTGTAGTAAAACATTTTCCTTAACAAATAAAGTTTTTTTCTGGTCTGTTTCTGGATTTCAGGAACTGCTTTTTGTGGTTTATTTTTATGAAGAAACTTTCACGATTTTTTTTAAAAGGAAAAATAATTATTCGGTTTTCTGAAAGTATACTTAGTAATATCCTTCTAATCCTTCTATACTTAGTAATATTCTTCTTATACAGTTGTCTTTGATGCCTTAAGACAAGAGCTGCACAGACGTTACTTACTTAGCACTACACAGGGGGGGAGTGTAGCTTGAAAATAAGCGACCCTCGCGGAGTAACAGTACCCCCGCATCAAGTTAGATCGGAACATACTGTTTAATGTGGATTCCGACATCAAACATCCATGGCACGGCAAGGACTCGAACCCGGAATTTATGTTACCGAACGTCAGTGCGCTAGCCACTCGGACATCAGGCCCATAACTTTCTCTTGCTAATTTCTAAAAAAGTATTGATAAAAGTTTATAATTAAAAAAATAACTTAACTTAATTATATTAATTTCTCATGCAATAATTATTTCCAATATAGTACAAAGAATAAGAGTAACATTTTATCTGAGTGAATAATTTCTTCTTAGTTTTAGAGATGTATTTTCAGTCAAGCTAAAAAAAGGAAGGCCTTTATATTTAATACAATAAAATTAAAAATTAAGTTAGCAAATATAAAATAATATGAATGAAAAATAAGATTCTGACTTATCACTCAGTTTGAAAATACCATCAAATAAGAGGATAAGTAATTTTTCACATATGATGTTTATAGAACCATATTATTACGAAAAATGTGAAGTAACTTGATTCGGGAAATAAATTCTCACGAAGAAAAAAAACAAATAACAATTTAATGATTTGTGAAATATTTTTTTGTGAAAATTACAAAACTTATTTTAAAATTTCAAAAAATATTAACATTCTACTATAGCTAGAAATTACACAATTAATTCAGACATGTTATATATGACATATAAATAATATGAACAAAATATGAATTAAAAATTGTAATTAAACTGAAACACGTAAAATATCAAGTTTACAGCCCAAAACTATTTCTGGAAGTTTACGAACACCCACATGAAAACAAAAAAATATACTAATATACACCCATATCACTTTAAAAGTAAAAGAAAAGAAATTTTATATTTGAGGCTGTTTAAAAGTGTATACTAAACATGTAAATATAATATATATGTGAGCAATAACTATTACATTTGTGTTATCAATACTAATGCATTTTCAATAGCACACACATATTTCTTGAATTTCTTGAATTATTCCAAACATCCAAGTCACTTTTAAAAGACTTAATCCCATCCATAAATATGCATTCTCATCTAGAGTCAAGCAACACAACTTTAAATTCTTCCTCCAATGTCATCTCCACGAGATTCTTTTTCTTCATTATCGAGTGAGTACACGGTCTGTCTCAATTCCTTAATCCATTTAAGTGTATCATGAAAACAAATGCCGGATCCGGAATCTATAATGAAGAAACAGAAGTGCTCACTTTGACGAATGCAAAGCCATGAATTACGCCGCGGGGGAAGGCAATTGGGAGGCACACGAGGTGAAAATGAATTCGGCTTTGCGGTCGTTCATCAGGCCGGAATGCCGGTGCTTTTAAATTTCCCAATTGTGATCGCTGGTTCCGGGGTATGAAAATCGGTTTATCCAGGCCCCACGTGAGTGAAATGAAACTTTCATTAAGGCATCCGGAACATTTCGACTTCGATCAGCAATCATTGTCCTTCTCTCCGGAATGTAGAGAACACTTTAGCCGGAAGAAAACGGGATCGCAGGTTAAGGGAACTGCTGAATCGTATTATAAATTGATTTGGAATTGATTTGGTGGTCTTTGCAGGTACGTGTTTTGAGAACTTAATGCAGAAATCAAATTAAAGCATGTACTCTTCACATATTTTGTTTTTATACAAGATTGGGTGCTTCCATACCTTCTGCGCTCTTCAAAATAATCTTCAGAATCTTCAGCAACTGCATTTTCCTAAGCATGTATCTCAAAAATGTTCAAAATAGATATCGATAAAATTTTGAAATAGTTATATGCCGAAAAATGAAGGAATAGTTATATGCCGAGAATATGTCTCATTATTTTTTAACAGTAAGTTAAAAATATTCCAGGGATATAACATCAAATTTTTTTCATGACGATATCTATCAATTTATCTAAATATATATTCCAAATTTTTCCGACATTATATCTCAAAATCATCCAATATATATCTTATATAGCCAGTTTTCTAAATGGACCTGAATTATGATAAAGGATTTGAAGCAACAGTAAATAACAAATTTGAAAAGCAGAAATCAAATTAAAGGTCGTACTTTTAATATATTTTGTTTCGATGCAAGTTTTGACGGCAAAAAAAAAATGTCGCCGGTTTTAGACTTGAGGTGGGCCATGACTGTTTGGCGAGCCATCTGCACCGCGTTGATATTTTTGATAGCTCAAATTGCTGGCTTTGTGTTAAAGATGAGATCACGCTATATTAGGAATCCCTGTCTTGCACGTGGAATGTATTGGAGTGGTAGAACTTTGCTAATGAACATTGCATTTTTTTTTCTCGTATTTTTTTCCTTTTTCTTCTGTATGTTTATAGTGTTTTGATCTCGTAAGAGTTTGTCATTATTTGACTCCAATTAGAAATCAAAATTCATTTGTCAATTCATTTGTTCAAAGCCATCATAACATTAATGAATATGTCATTTAATGGTGATATAAATTCAATAAGAAAATGTGATATAATACTCTTACTTCTAAAAAATAAATTTACATCGATCTAGTAAGTAAGTCTGTTAAATAATTCGGTAAACAACTTTTTAAAAGGTTTACCCTTCCTCCTTCCCTCAAAAGAAAACCCATCTCTTAGTTTAGAAGTCACCCTTTGTTTTATACAGAAGAAGGATCAATTATTTCTCCACGAGACATGATCTTTTACGCATTTCATTCTTATATAAATAGATAAAAGAAAAATTTTATCTCAGTTTTTTTGTCCACTTAAAGAATTTTTTTCTAATGCATTTATTTTTTTCATCAAAGTTTTTCAACATTATATATCCTTAACTCGTATTTACGTGTTATGTTGAAGACGAAAGAGAAATCACTTAAGATATAAAAAAAATATATTTCATGGCTTTAAAAAGTAACAGGACAAAAAAATATTGTTTGGAGATAAAAAAATGTTTTTATTTTTAAATTTTTTCTTGAAGGTTTTTTTTAAATTTTTTATTTCCCGATACAAAGCTAAAACTCCGATGCGCTTCGGTTACAGTCTTGAAGTTGTTAACGAAAAAATAATTATTTTTCAATTTTTTTTGCTCGAGAATTCTTTTCAAAACGTTCGATTCTCTTCAAGTTTCATGTAACGAAATTCGCAGTAAAAATATTCATAAAAGTAACTATCTACTCTGTCTTTGACTTTATTAACGCTAAACATTCTATAATTCAATTGTTTTATTTTTTTGTGAGTAATTATTTGTAATTGAAATCGGAGATCGGACAGTATTTTAGTGATACCCTTAATTGAGCAGTATGTAAATTTAACTTTATATAAAACGCAAAAACTTGATGTATGAATAAATTAACTTGATAATAAACGCAACTATCTTCTCTCCGATTGACTTTATTAATGTTAAACAATTTGTAATTCAAAATTATGTTTATTGTTAAACATTTTATATTTCAAAATTTTTTTGTGAGTAATCATTTTTATTTGAAATTGGAGATGCGCTGATAGTATTTTAATGATATTCTGTAAAGCGTAGTAAGTACATTTAACTTAATTTTATAAAAAGAATAATTTAAAATTATTCGTGAAATATAAAATTATGTACAAATCAGTATGCAAAAAATATATAATATACATTCACTTTGCTCAATTCAAGAATGTTTTTTGATTTAATTTATATTTTCATAAAATTTATCGATGTTCTTTAACAAATACTTTCACGTTGTACAGGAAATAAAATGATAAAAATTTAATCAAATTATTGAAAAAGTAATCTTGTTTGTTGAAAAAGTGACAAAAAAGCGATTCTTGAAACACGAAAAAACAATTTGTTTTTCTCAAGTATAAAGCTAAATATGCAATGTTAGTTACAGAAAAATTGTGATATTAGCTTCATTTTGCTTACGAAAAAGGAATTGCTTTGTATTTTTTTACCCACAACAACCACATCTCTAATTTTTATATTCTTGTTTAAAGACTTGTTAGGTTACTAAAATTGTTCTTAAAATGAAGTCTATATAACGTAATAATTTGATTAAAAAAATGTAATGTAATTTGCGGTTATTAAAATAATTTTGCAGACATGGTAAACATTAATGTAAGTGTTAATTTTTCAAAACTTGCGAAGCAATATCTTTTTTGCTTAAAAAGGGATATCTTAAAATTTTTATGGATTCCTTTTCAAAACATGAATTTATACATTTTCTAGAAAAATAACTAATCTTCTAGTTAACTTTACATTAAACTAATTATTTTACAAACATTTTAACTAACTACTCAGATATAATTTTAATTATTAAGTCATACAGTTTGTAAAAATGAACTTAATATTAGTTTTATGAAGCTGTAGTGAAACGTTTTCCATAACAAATAAAGTTTTTCAGGATCTCTTTCTGTATTTCCGGAAGTGAATTTTTTAAGTTGTTTTTTATGAAGAAACAGTGACGATCTTTCATAAAATGCCAAATAATTATACGGTTTTCAGAAAGTATACTCAGTAATCTTGTCGAAAGAATTTTCTGGGATAAATTCAGGGGATATTAAATATTATAGTTTTAAAATTATGTTTCAATATACACATTAGTCAATCATTTTTATAAAGTTAAATTCAATAAGTTATAATTCTTGTTAAAGCAATTAGAGAAAAGTAAATATATTATTAGTATAATGTAGTTATTTCTGACATAAATATTAATCTATGTGTGAGCAATAACTATTTCCTTTGTGCTATCAATGCTAAAGCATTTTCACTAGCACACACATATTTCATGAATTCATTGATTTATTCAAAACATCCCAATCACTTTTAAAAGACTTAATCTCACCCATAAACATGCATTGTCATGAAGAATCGAGCAACACAAATTTTGATTCTTCCTTCAATGTCATCTCCACGGAGTAAAAGATTCTTTTTCTTCATTATCGAGTGAGTGCACAGTCTCTCTCAATTCCTTAATTCATTTAAGTGCACCGCGGAAACAAACGCCGGATCCGGAATCTATAATTAAGAAACAGAAGCCCTCACTTTGACGAATGCAAAACCATCAATTAAGCCGCGGGGAAGGCAATTTGGAGGCACACGAGGTGAAAATTAATTCGGCTCTGCGGTCGTTTATCAGGCTGGAATGCTGGTGCTTTTAAATTTCCCAATTGTGATCGCTGGTTCCGGGCAATGAAAATCGGTTTATCCAGGCCACGCGAGTGAGATGAAACTTTCATTAAGGCATCCGGAACATTTCGACTTCGATCAGCAATCATTGTCCTCCGGAATGCAGGGGACACTGGAGCTGGAAGAAAATTGGATCCCATGTTAAGGGAACTGGATCGTATTATAAGAGGGAATTGATTTGGTGGTCTTCGCAGGTACGTGTTTTGAAGACTTAATGCAGAAATCAAATTAAAGCAAGTAGTCTTCATATATTTTTTGTACGAGTTTTGTTGGTTTAAGATCTTCAGTGCTCTTTAAAATGACCTTCATAATCTTGTGAAGGTATTTTATAAGTATGTACCCCAAAAATGTTAAAAAAAGATATCCTCAAAATGTATAACAAGTTATCTTCCTCAAAAATGTTTAATAGAATATACTTCAAAATTTTCAAAGGATTAATCCTAAAATTTTCCAACGGTTATATCACCAAACTCTTTCCAAGACGATATCCAAAAACGTTTCCGGTGTATGTCTGAAAATCACCTGATTATATTCGAAAATCTTTCCAAGAAGATATCTCAAACTTTTGCGGAGTATGTCTTAAAATCCCCTGAAACTGTGTTCCGAAATTTCCTGGCAATGCATCCCAAAATCATCAAATTTTTATCCCCAATTTTCTAGATGTACCTGACTTACGATGATGGATTTGATAAGACAGTGGATAGCAATTTTTTTTTTTAAATTTGCTGAAGCTCAGTTTGAAAAATTTATTTTGAAACAGAACAGTAAGGTATCCGGAATAAGTTTTATAAGTATGCTCATCTGAAAGATACATCTTTAAGCTAGAAGAAGAAAGAGAGTGATACATTCTTCCCAGATATCTTTCTCTGAAATTTTTTATTCCATATTAAGATCGTAAAATTTTGATATAATATAGCAGTTATCTTTTTGTCTTATAGTTCATCATAATTAACTTTGCGTCTGTTACGTATCTGTCGTACTATTGGCAAATGTCTCCAGGACTAAAGTGTAGCATTTAAAAACAAAACCACACTAAACTTTTAAACCCTGATAATTTGTATACACAAGCATTACAATAAATTTTATTGTCCAGTGTTGCGATAAACAGCATACACAATATTCAGAACAGAGTATTTAATATTATTTTCTGAAGTTTCCAATCATTAAGCATTCGACTTCCTTAATTATGTTACTGATGGATGCATAATATGAATTATACATTGGCATTATATTAATTCTTATTTTGCTGTCTGTCCGGATGACCATTTGAATTTAAAGTTGGGATCTGTACACAGCCTGATTCAAATTAAATGAATGAAATTTCTCCTGTCCATTAGTAGCGGAATATATTCCACAACGGATGGAATCGTCGGTCAACATCAAATGCTGCATGAGAAATCATGAATCATCAATGCTCACTTTGAAGAATGAAGGACAAGTCATAAATTAAGCCACGAAGACATCAATTTATAAGAAGAGTTTAAAATTAATATAAATTTGCGGTTGTTTATCTGTAGAAAATGTCAAAAAATGTCTTCTTTTAAATTTACTAATTGTGATGCTTTTACTAATTGTGCTGGTTCCAGGTAAATAAAAATTGATTTACACAAGCCATTTGACTGAGATGAAATTTTAATTAAGGCATCCAGATGATTTCGATAGATCGTCATTGTCCTTTCTCTCTTCCCACAATCCAGATACTATAAAGAAGAAAGACTTTCCTGGAAATTTGAATTAGATATATTGAAGACTTTCTGACTAAATCAAATGAAACATGCTTTTAACTGAGCTTTAATATCTGCAATTTTTAGTGATTTAATTCGTGTATTGCATAGTGTTAAATAAGTATATTCTATAACAGAGTTCCCCAACATTGTGGCATAAAGTCTGTTAAAGGAATAACATTTTCCTGGTAGATCTGTAAAATAATTAAAATAAACTATTCAAATGCCATCTTATCCATTTTTTCATTTCTTAGTAAAAATGGATAAGAGGACATATATATGAAAAGTGTACACACATATATACAAAGTGGGGATATGTATATTTATGATTCCCACATTATAGCCTTTTTTTTTGGTTGGTAGTAGTTAAAATGCATTCACGCATGTTTTTAATTTGATCAGTGAAATATTTCTGAAAAGTTTAAGAGTTTTTTTCCAGGCACAGGTTTTATTCTCCTTCATGCAAATATTTCGTCCATATTAGTCACTGCTATCAGAAAGATGAAAGCTGGATGCAGATTGTAATAATGTGCGTAAAGCATTTACCATACATAATCAGACTCGAGGAGTTTCCCAAGGTTTTCTCATATGACATGCAAGTGCTATAAATTTAACACTAAAAGAACTTTGTGGAGATCATTTCATGCCCTCTTCCCCATTGGTAGGTTATGCAATGCATCCACAAGAGGAACAAAATACCCATCGATGTTAAAACAGTGAATGATTGAATTCGTTGTTACAGATGATGCTTTTTTTTTTAGAAACGATGACTAATGTGACAGTACTGCTGCTTCTTCAACCTCAGGGGTAGCCATTGATAAGAGTTTTCCACAATTTTCCTTAATAACACCCAAGTATAACTATTCCTAAAATTCAGTGTGGATCCTTGTTCAGAAAGAGTGCGTGTTGTAGTATGCATAATTGCACGTGCTGTAGCACGCGGAATAGAAAGAACCTGGTATAAAAATGGTAATTAGAATATAGTTTGTCAATTTATGTCAGCCTGGTCGGAATGACAGATTTCTACCATTGTGTTCAAATGGAAATTTTCCGTACATGTGTAGATACGTTTCTGTGTCACGGGCACAACCAAAAAGATATTTTTACCACCTTTTAGTGCTATAGGCTGCATTTTTAAAATAGATTCAGCATTTTAAGTATTTAATATTCAAATTTTCAATTCATTAATTTCTTAATTATCTTAACAACCTTAAGGAATGAATATAAATGTTTTTATATAGTTTAAAATAATATAAAATTTTTTCCCAGAAACACAACATTTTTCTCAACATTTATCTATATTTATAAAATATAAAATAATTAAAAGGAAAATAACATTTAATTCATATTTTTTTACAATCAAAATTTTATTTAAATTTTAAATATCGAAGATAAAATAAATTGAATGAAATAGATTATATGAATAAATTGAAATAGTTCAGAATTTTTTTCCTTATAGTAAAATAATAATAATATTGTTTTTTATAGATTAATATTATTTCTGATGCAATTTTTTCTAATTAAATAACTAAAATTTAATTTAGGTAGTATTTTTTCTCTGTTCTTAATTACTTATGCACATATTTACTTCATTGCAATTTTAAATTCAAATAACCGTAACTTCAAATGAAAGTTAAATGTAAGTTTTGAAATTTAATTAAGGCATAGAAAAAGTTCAAAAATAATGAAAAGAATATTTAAAAATCTAATTCCGAAATATCAGATTATTTTTTCAATCGTTGTCTATTCAAATCAAAACCATTTCTTCCAAAATATTATTTTTTATTTTTTGCGATATCTCAGTCTCTTTTCCAAAAACAAATACTTTTATTAAAACCAAAATCCCCGTCCGCCGAGTCACATCCATTATCACTCGTTCATATCAAATGGAAAAGTATTTAAAAATTCCCCACATAGTATCGTATTCCGCGTCGCGATGTTTAGCATTAATTGCGTATACACACTTCCTACTGCTTCTGCATATTCCGAATACTTTCCACAAAGCCAAGGCCACACCGAAGCGAAAAATCAATTTAACTGCGACCGCATTCCGCAGAAGAAACAAAGGAAAACGATTTACCGCAACGAAACGTCAAAATGAGTTTTGCCCCGCAACTGTAACTGACGGCAGAAGGCAATTGGTAACACTTTCGAACTTTTATTGCCGTGTGTTCCCGGGCAATTTATACCGCTCGTGGCAAAAATGAAATATTTCAACATCGATAAACGTCACGCGAGAAGGCTTAGTGACAGACCATAAGGTTCGGATACGTTTTCCCTCTTCGCCATCTTTTATTGTCATTTGGCTTCAGGAATCCCAAGTTCCGAATGCTCGCCCACTGCAAACAGCTTTAGAAATAGTAGGAAACTGAAGTTTCTAAGCCCTCAAGAAAGATTTCTTGGCGTTTCTTTTTGCGACTATTTGTTCTGGAATCGCTCACTGTATTAAGATTACGATTTCCAGAAAGTAAATAAAAAGGAATACTCAGTCATTTATGAGTTCCTGGATTAGAAAACTAAAACATTTGTAAAGTTATACTAGTATTTTTTTAATCATGACGTTTTATTTTTATTCTTTGTTAATTCAAAATTTTTGTCTATTTTAAAATTGTTACTGTTTTTTTTTAATACCTTCTTTTACTGTCTTGAAATTTAACTTTATAATTATCATCTTTTAGATAAAATTTTTAAAATTATTACCTTTTAGTGTGCCATTCAAAATATTACCTTTTAGTGTGCCATTCAAAATATTACCTTTTAGTGTGCTATTCAAATTATTACCTTAATTAAATAACTAAAATTTCATCTAGTTAATATTTCTTATGGTTCTTAATTATTCATACACATATTTACTTACTTACAATATTAAATCCAGACAGCAATAACTACTAATGAAAGTTAAATTTAATTTTTAGAATTTTAATTAAATCATAGAAAAGTTCAAAAATAATGAAAGAAATAACTAAAAAATTAACTTCAAAATATTCCAAAAAAGCATATTTTTTTTTCAAACGTTGTCTATTCAAAACCATTTCTTTCAAAATATATTTAATTTTTTATTTTTGTGATATTTCAGTCTCTTTTCCAAAAAAAAAAACTTTTATTAAAACCAAAATCAACCTTCCTCTAGTCACATCCATTGTCACTCGTTCATATCAAATGTAAAAGTATTTAAAAATTCCTCGCATAGTATCGTATTTCGCGTCGCGATATTTAGCATTAATTCTGTATACACACCTCCTTTTGCTCTTACATATTCCGAATACTTCCCACAGAGCCAGGCCCACACCGAGGCGAAAAATCAATTTAACTGCGACCGCATTCCAGAGAGGAAACAAAGCAAAACGATTTACCGCAAGGAAACGTCAACATGAGTTTTGCCCTGCAACTGTAACTGACAGCAGCGGTAACACTTTTCGAACTTTTATTGCCGCGTGTTCCCGGGCAATTTATACCGCTCATGGCATAAATGAAATATTTCAACATCGATAAACGTCACGCGAGAAGGCTTAGTGACAGACCATCAGGTTCGGATGTGTTTTCCCTCTTCGTCGTCTTTTATTACCCTCTGGCTTCAGGAATCCCAAGTTCCGATTGCTAGCCGCGGCAAACAGATTTAGAAACGGGAAACTGAAGTTTCTAAGCCCCCAAGAAAGATTTCTTTTGCAACTGTTTGTTCTGGAATCACTCACTGTATCAAGATTGCGGTTTCCAGAAAGTAAACAAAAAGGAATACTCAGTCATTTATGAGTTCCTTGATTAGAAACTAAAATATTTGTAAAGTTAAACTGTGTTATTTTTTTAATTATGAACTTCTATTGTTATTCTTTGTTATTTTAATGTTATTGTCTCTTTTAACATTATTAATGTTTTTTAATACCGTCTTTTATTGTCTTAAAAATTATCTATAAAATTATTAGCTTTTAACTTAAATTTTTTATAATTATTAACTTTTAACTTAAAATTTTTATAATTATTAACTTTTAACTTAAAATTTTTATAATTATTAACTTTTAACTTAAAATTTTTATAATTATTACCTTTCAGTGCGCCATTCAAATTATTACCTTAATTAAATAACTAGAATTTAATCTAGGTAGTATGTCTCATGCGTTCTTATTTACTTAAATACAATTTTGAATCCATATAGCAATAACTATTAATGAAAGTTAAATTTAAAATTTTAAAATTTTAATTAAATCATAGAAAAAGTTCAAAAATAATGAAACCAATAACTAAAAATCTAACCCAAAAAGTCGGGTTATTTTTCCAATCTTTGTCAAATCAAAACTATTCTTTCAAAATGTATTTCATTTTTGCGATATCTCAAGTCTCTTTTCCAAAAACAAATACTTTTATTAAAACCAAAATCCCCGTCCGCCGAGTCACATCCATTGTCACTCGTTCATATCAAATGGAAAAGTATTTAAAAATTCCCCGCATAGTATCGTATTCCGCGACTGCGATATTTAGCATTAATTCCATATACACACTTCCTGCTGCTTTTGCATACTTCGAATACTTCCCACAAAACCATGCCACTGCGAACCGAAAAATCAATTTAACTGCGACCGCATTCCGCAGACGAAACAAAGGAAAACGATTTACCGCAAGGAAACGTCAAAATGAGTTTTGCCCCGCAACTGTAACTGACGGCATAAGGCAATTGGTAACACTTTTCGAACTTTTATTGCCGTGTGTTCCCGGGCAATTTATACCGCTCGTGGCAAAAATGAAATATTTCAACATCGATAAACGCCACGCGAGAAGGCTTAGTGACAGACCATCAGGTTCGGATACGTTTTCCCTCTTCGCCGTCTTTTATTGTCATTTGGCTTCAGGAATCCCAAGTTCCGAATGCTCGCCCACTGCAAACAGCTTTAGAAATAGTAGGAAACTGAAGTTTCTAAGCCCCCTAGAAAGTTTTCTTGTCGTTTCTTTTTGCGACTATTTGTTCTGGAATCGCTCACTGTATTAAGATTACGATTTCCAGAAAGTAAATAAAAAGGAATACTCAGTCACTTATGAGTTCCTGGATTAGAAAACTAAAACATTTGTAAAGTTATACTAGTATTTTTTTAATCATGACGTTTTATTTTTACTCTTTGTTAATTCAAAATTTTTGTCTATTTTAAAATTGTTACTGTTTTTTTTTAATACCTTCTTTTACTGTCTTAAAATTTAACTTGATAATTATCACCTATTAGATAAAATTTTTAAAATTATTAACTTTTAGTGCGCCATTCAAAATATTACCTTTTAGTGTGCTATTCAAATTATTACTTTAATTAAATAACTAATATTTCATCTAGTTAATATATCTTATGGTTCTTAATTACTCATGCACATGTTTACTTAATTACAATATTAAATCCAGACAGCAATAACTACTAATGAAAGTTAAATTTAATTCTTAGAATTTTAATTAAATCATAGAAAAGTTCAAAAATAATGAAAGAAATAACTAAAAAATTAACTTCAAAATATTCCAAAAAAGCAGATTATTTTTTTTCAAACGTTGTCTATTCAAAACCAGTTCTTTCAAAAGATATTTAATTTTTTATTTTTGTGATATTTCAGTCTCTTTTCCAAAAAAAAAAAAAGAAACTTTTATTAAAACCAAAATCCCCCTTCGTCTAGTCACATCCATTGTCACTCGTTCATATCAAATGTAAAAGTATTTAAAAATCCTCGCATAGTATCGTATTCCGCGTCGCGATATTTAGCATTAATTCCGTATACACACTTTCTTTTGCTCTTACATATTCCGAATACTTCCCACATAGCCAGGTCCACAACGAGGCGAAAAATCAATTTAACTGCGACCGCATTCCGCAGACGAAACAAAGGAAAACGATTTACCGCAAGGAAACGTCAAAATGAGTTTTGCCCCGCAACTGTAACTGACGGCAGAAGGCAATTGGTAACACTTTTTGAACTTTTATTGCCGTGTGTTCCCGGGCAATTTATACCGCTCGTGGCAAAAATGAAATATTTCAACATCGATAAACGTCACGCGAGAAGGTTAGTGACAGACCATCAGGTTCGGATGTGTTTTCCCTCTTCGTCGTCTTTTATTGTCCTCTGGCATCAGGAATCCGAGTTCCGATTGCTAGCCGCGGCAAACAGATTTAGAAATGGGAAACTGAAGTTTCTAAGCCCTCAAGAAAGATTTCTTTTGCGACTGTTTGTTCTGGAATCACTCACTCTATTAAGATTACGGTTTCCAGAAAGTAAACAAAAGGAATACTCAGTCATTTATGAGTACCTTGATTAAAACTAAAATATTTGTAAAGTTAAACACTGTTATTTTTTTAATTATGAACTTCTATTGTTATTCTTTGTTATTTTAAAATTATTGTCTATTTTAACATTATTAATGTTTTTTTTATTGTCTTAAAAATTATCTTTTTATTAGTTTTAACTTAAAATTTATCTTTATAAAATTTTTATAATTATTAACTTTTAAATTAAAAACTTTTTATAATTATTACCTTTCAGTGCGCCATTCAAATTATTACCTTAATTAAATAACTAGAATTTAATCTAGGTAGTATGTCTCATGCGTTCTTATTTACTTAAATACAATTTTGAATCCATATAGCAATAACTATTAATGAAAGTTAAATTTAAAATTTTAAAATTTTAATTAAATCATAGAAAAAGTTCAAAAATAATGAAACCAATAACTAAAAATCTAACCCAAAAAGTCGGGTTATTTTTCCAATCTTTGTCAAATCAAAACTATTCTTTCAAAATGTATTTCATTTTTGCGATATCTCAAGTCTCTTTTCCAAAAACAAATACTTTTATTAAAACCAAAATCCCCGTCCGCCGAGTCACATCCATTGTCACTCGTTCATATCAAATGGAAAAGTATTTAAAAATTCCCCGCATAGTATCGTATTCCGCGACTGCGATATTTAGCATTAATTCCATATACACACTTCCTGCTGCTTTTGCATATTTCGAATACTTCCCACAAAACCATGCCACTGCGAACCGAAAAATCAATTTAACTGCGACCGCATTCCGCAGACGAAACAAAGGAAAACGATTTACCGCAAGGAAACGTCAAAATGAGTTTTGCCCCGCAACTGTAACTGACGGCAGAAGGCAATTGGTAACACTTTTTGAACTTTTATTGCCGTGTGTTCCCGGGCAATTTATACCGCTCGTGGCAAAAATGAAATATTTCAACATCGATAAACGTCACGCGAGAAGGCTTAGTGACAGACCATAAGGTTCGGATACGTTTTCCCTCTTCGCCATCTTTTATTGTCATTTGGCTTCAGGAATCCCAATTTCCGAATGCTCGCCCACTGCAAACAGCTTTAGAAATAGTAGGAAACTGAAGTTTCTAAGCCCTCAAGAAAGATTTCTTGGCGTTTCTTTTTGCGACTATTTGTTCTGGAATCGCTCACTGTATTAAGATTACGATTTCCAGAAAGTAAATAAAAAGGAATACTCAGTCATTTATGAGTTCCTGGATTAGAAAACTAAAACATTTGTAAAGTTATACTAGTATTTTTTTAATCATGACGTTTTATTTTTATTCTTTGTTAATTCAAAATTTTTGTCTATTTTAAAATTGTTACTGTTTTTTTTTAATACCTTCTTTTACTGTCTTGAAATTTAACTTTATAATTATCACCTTTTAGATAAAATTTTTAAAATTATTAACTTTTAGTGCGCCATTCAAAATATTACCTTTTAGTGTGCTATTCAAATTATTACTTTAATTAAATAACTAATATTTCATCTAGTTAATATATCTTATGGTTCTTAATTACTCATGCACATGTTTACTTAATTACAATATTAAATCCAGACAGCAATAACTACTAATGAAAGTTAAATTTAATTCTTAGAATTTTAATTAAATCATAGAAAAGTTCAAAAATAATGAAAGAAATAACTAAAAAATTAACTTCAAAATATTCCAAAAAAGCAGATTATTTTTTTTCAAACGTTGTCTATTCAAAACCAGTTCTTTCAAAAGATATTTAATTTTTTATTTTTGTGATATTTCAGTCTCTTTTCCAAAAAAAAAAAAAAACTTTTATTAAAACCAAAATCCCCTTCGTCTAGTCACATCCATTGTCACTCGTTCATATCAAATGTAAAAGTATTTAAAAATCCTCGCATAGTATCGTATTCCGCGTCGCGATATTTAGCATTAATTCCGTATACACACTTTCTTTTGCTCTTACATATTCCGAATACTTCCCACATAGCCAGGTCCACAACGAGGCGAAAAATCAATTTAACTGCGACCGCATTCCGCAGACGAAACAAAGAAAAACGATTTACCGCAAGGAAACGTCAAAATGAGTTTTGCCCCGCAACTGTAACTGACGGCAGAAGGCAATTGGTAACACTTTTTGAACTTTTATTGCCGTGTGTTCCCGGGTAATTTATACCGCTCGTGGCAAAAATGAAATATTTCAACATCGATAAACGTCACGCGAGAAGGTTAGTGACAGACCATCAGGTTCGGATGTGTTTTCCCTCTTCGTCGTCTTTTATTGTCCTCTGGCATCAGGAATCCGAGTTCCGATTGCTAGCCGCGGCAAACAGATTTAGAAATGGGAAACTGAAGTTTCTAAGCCCTCAAGAAAGATTTCTTTTGCGACTGTTTGTTCTGGAATCACTCACTCTATTAAGATTACGGTTTCCAGAAAGTAAACAAAAGGAATACTCAGTCATTTATGAGTACCTTGATTAAAACTAAAATATTTGTAAAGTTAAACACTGTTATTTTTTTAATTATGAACTTCTATTGTTATTCTTTGTTATTTTAAAATTATTGTCTATTTTAACATTATTAATGTTTTTTAATACCATCTTTTATTGTCTTAAAAATTATCTTTATAATTATTAGCTTTTAACTTAAAATTTTTATAATTATTACCTTTTAGTGCGCCATTCAAATTATTACCTTAATTAAATAACTAGAATTTAATCTAGGTAGTATGTCTCATGCGTTCTTATTTACTTAAATACAATTTTGAATCCATATAGCAATAACTATTAATGAAAGTTAAATTTAAAATTTTAAAATTTTAATTAAATCATAGAAAAAGTTCAAAAATAATGAAACCAATAACTAAAAATCTAACCCAAAAAGTCAGGTTATTTTTCCAACCTTTGTCAAATCAAAACTATTCTTTCAAAATGTATTTCATTTTTGCGATATCTCAAGTCTCTTTTCCAAAAAAAAATACTTTTATTCAAACCAAAATCCCCGTCCGTCCAGTCATATCCATTGTCACTCGTTCATATCAAATGGAAAAGTATTTAAAAATTCCCCGCATAGTCTCGTATTCCGCGACTGCGATATTCAGCATTAATTCCGTATACACACTTCCTACTGCTTTTGCATATTCCGAATAATTCCCACAAAACCGCGCCACTGCGAACCGAAAAATCAATTTAACTGCGACCGCATTCCGCAGACGAAACAAAGGAAAACGATTTACCGCAAGGAAACGTCAAAATGAGTTTTGCCACGCAACTGTAACTGACGGCAGAAGGCAATTGGTAACACTTTTTGAACTTTTATTGCCGTGTGTTCCCGGGCAATTTATACCGCTCGTGGCAAAAATGAAATATTTCAACATCGATAAACGCCACGCGAGAAGGCTTAGTGACAGACCATCAGGTTCGGATACGTTTTCCCTCTTCGCCGTCTTTTATTGTCATTTGGCTTCAGGAATCCCAAGTTCCGAATACTCGCCCACTGCAAACAGCTTTAGGAATAGTAGGAAACTGAAGTTTCTAAGCCCCCTAGAAAGTTTTCTTGTCGTTTCTTTTTGCGACTGTTTGTTCTGGAATCACTCACTGTATCAAGATGACGGTTTCCAGAAAGTAAACAAAACGGAATACTCGGTCTTTTATGAGTTCCTTGATTAGAAACTGAAATATTTGTAAAGTTAAACAGTGCTATTTTTTTAATTATGAACTTCTATTGTTATTCTTTGTTAATTTAAATTTGTTGTGTATTTTAACATTGCTACTGTTTTTTTTAATACCTTCTTTTACTGCCTTAAAAATTATCTTAATAATTATTACCTTTTAGTGGGCCATTCAACTTATCACCTTTTAGTGTGTCATTCAAATTATTATCTTTTAGTGTGCTATTGAAATTATTACCTTAGTAAAACTTACCTTATTACCTTATTATAAAATAACTAAAATTTAATCTAGGTCGTATATCTCGTGCGTTCTTAATTACTTATGCACATATTTACTTAATTACTATTTTAAATCCAGACAGCAATAACTACTAATAAAAGTTAAATTTAAATTTTAAAATTTTAATTAAATCATAGAACAAATTCAAAAATAATGAAACCAATAACTAAAAATCTAATTCAAAAATATTCCAAAAAGGTGGATTATTTTTGCAATCGTTGTCAAATCAAAACTATTTCTTTCAAAATATATTTCATTTTTGCGATTTCCCAGTCTCTTTTCCAAAAACAAATACTTTTAATGAAAGCAAAACCCCCGTCCGTCGAGTCACATCCATTGTCACTCGTTCATATCAAATGGAAAAGTATTTAAAAATTCCCCGCATAGTATCGTATTCCGCGTCGCGATATTTAGCATTAATTCCGTATACACACTTCCTACTGCTCTTACATATTCCGAATACTTCCCACAAAGCCACAGCGAAGCGAAAAATCAATTTAACTGCGACCGCATTCCACAGACGAAACAAAGGAAAAACGATTTACCGCAAGGAAACGTCAAAATGAGTTTTGCCCCGCAACTGTAACTGACGGCAGACGGCAATTCGTAACACTTTCCGAACTTTTATTGCCGCGTGTTCCCGGGCAATTCATACCGCTCATGGCAAAAATGAAATATTTCAACATCGATAAACGTCACGCGAGAGGGCTTAGTGACAGACCATCAGGTTCGGATACGTTTTCCCTTTCGTCGTCTTTTATTGTCCTTTGGCTTCAGGAATCCCAAGTTCCGAATGCACGCCCACTGCAAACAGATTTAGAAATAGGAAACTGAAGTTTCTAAGCCCCCAAGAAAGATTTATCGGCGTTTCTTTTGCGACTGTTTGTTCTGGAATCATTTACTATATCAAGATTGCGGTTTCCAGAATGAAAACAAAAAGGAATACTCAGTCATTTATGAGTTCCTTGATTAGAAACTGAAATATTTGTGAAGTTGTGTTATTTTTTTAATCATGACCTTTTATTTTTAATCTTTGTTGTTTTAACATTGTTGTCTATTTTACATTATTACTGTATTTTAAATACCTTGATTTACTGTCTTAAAAAAATCTTTAAAATTATCACCTTTTAGTGTACTATTAAAATTATCCTCTTTGGTGTACTATTAAAATTATCAGGTTTAAGTGAGCTTTAAAATTATCACCTTTAAGTGTACTTCATTATTTTTTAAATTATCACTTTTAAGTGTGCTTCATTATTTTTTAAATTATCACCGCTTAGTGTGTTTCATTATTTTTAAATTATCGCTTTTTATTATGATTAGTATTTTTAAAAGTGCTTGATATTGTCTTTTGCTACTTCTAAAATGGAGACATTTTAATCTTTATTAAACATAACTTTTTACTATCGTCTTTTATTTTACATTCAGGAATCAAAATTTCATTTGCTCACCAGAAGAAATACTTTCAGTAAAAAGAAGGTTTTGTAAATTTTAAGAAAGATTTCCATGTTGTGATTTGCAAATATTTCTAAAATCACTCACTGTTTGAAGACCTATTACGAATTCAAAATAAACAATTATTTTTGAACACTAGACCAGCATCAATTGTTTCGAAACAAAGATTCAATAATTTTTTTTTTAAATTGCTAACTAGATATTGAAGAAATTGTTAACTATATTTTATATAAGCATATGTTAATCTTTTAGACAAGGCAATGCAAAAAATTTGGACTATTTATTTATAAATATTTTTCAAGTTATGATTCATTACGTTGCACTATTAACTTTATTTAGGTGCCGATTGGATTATAACTGATAACAATATTTTAACTTCTTTATTTATAGGTTTTATAACGTTAAAGTAAAAAAACTGATAAGCTTAAATTTTTCACGTTTTTTAATAATTTTTTTTTTTTTTATAATTTCATAGTTTATTCCTTAAAAAACTGTTAAATAATAAGCTAATTGAATAATATGCAGAAAAAGCAGAAACGAAATTTTTTTTTCGGGTGTGTTTCAATATTCATCTAGATGTTTAACAGATATAACAGATGTTTCACTGTATAAAGATTTTCAATAAGTAATACATTAAAAAAAAAACTGTTAGTCAAAATCAATTCCGTCAGTCAAATTTGAAAATCAGAATATTTTTAATTTGTCATAAATACCTTATTTTGGTATGTTTGTGATTATACATTATAAAGGAATATAAAAAAAAAAATAGACCGATAATGTGTTTTCTTAAAAGAAAATTTATTTTTACTAAAAAAAAAAAATTTTTTTAAGATTACGTATAACGAAATAACGAATCATCGCCTTCAGTTAATATAGAAAATATAAACTGAAGGCGCCTATTTTAAATGTAATATACACTGCAAAAATAGTGAGATAAAATAAGTTAAATACTCTTCAAAACATAAACCTACATTAAATAACATAAATGCTTAACCACAATGTTTTGATGTTTGCATAAATGTTTAATACATTATAATAAACATTTAAGTAAATATATATTAATTAACCACATTGCTCTTACAAATTCTTTATATCAATCTAAACATTTTGCATTGTTTCAACATTATCTTTCACAAGTGCAATGGATTCATTATTACAATGAAAGTATCTAAGTGGAAAAACAATGTAACAGAATATTATTGAAAATGTTTAATAGATCGTATATTTCTGACTCATTAAATTTAAAATGTTCACGCTGCAGTTAAATTATTATTAGCTAAATATATTATTGTAGCATTTAATGTTGCAAAAAGGAAATAATAAATTAATCGGAAATTGCAATCGTGAAATGTTTGTCCAGATGCTTGAATGAAATTAAGATTTATTTTAGATAAAACAAAATAATTAAAAACATGATCTTTGTTAAAGTAATAAAGTTTTTCTTCCTGTTTCACTTATAAGTCGTAAAAAATAAAGAAAATAGGTAATTCTTTACTAAGGGAAAAGTCTAGATAGTACTAACAAATTATTACCGATGTTGGTAAATTATTACTAGTACTGGTTAACTGAGTAGTGACATACTTAATCTTAGGCAAGAGAGATATAAAGGTAAATATTTGAAAACAATTGGTATAAATGAGTCAATTCTTATATATATAATACGATTAATACTCTTCAAAATATAAACGTCCATTAATTAACACATAAAATAAACATTTAAGTAAACATACATTAATTAACCCCATAATAATTTTCGTAAATTCTTTATATCAATCTAAATATTTTGCAAAGTTACAACGTTATTTTTCAGAAATGAATATAGCAGAAGTGGAAAAAGAATATTATCGAAAACGGTGAACAGATCGTATATCTCTGACTCATTTAAGTTAAAATGTTCACGATGTAGTTAAACAACTATTTGCTATATACGTTGTTATAAAGCATTTATTGTTGTAAAAATAAAAGAATGAGTTAATCTGAAATCGTAACAGTGAAATATTAAGCAAGATGCTTGAATGAAATTAAGATTTATTTTGGACAAAAAATAATTAGAAACATAATCTTTGTAAAAGTAATAAAGTTCTTACTATAATAAGTCGTAAAAGATGAATAAAACAGATAATTCTTTATTAAGAAAAAGTCTATATCGTACTAACAAATTATTATTGATGTTGATAAACTGAGTAGTGACCAATTTAATTTTTAGCAACAGAGACAGAAAGATAAATATTTCAAAATCATCAATAATTTTGATGCAACATATGTAGAACACGATTAATACTCTTTAAAACATTAATTATGTCCATTAATTATAATTAATATAAAAAGTAATAAACACTTAAGTAAACATATATTAATCAACCATAATGTTTCGATAAATTCTTTATATCAATTTAAAAATTTTGCATAGTTAAAATGTTTATTTTTCACAAGTGCAATGTATTCATTATTACAATGAAAATACATAAGTGGAAAAATAATAGAATATTATTGCAAATGCTTAATAGATCGTATATTTCTGACTACTTAAATTTAACATTTTGAATATGTTAATTATTTAACTTATGTTACATATGTTGTTGCAATATTTATTGTTGCAAAAAGCAAACAATGAATTTATCGGAAATCGCCACCGTGAAATATTTCTCAAGAGGCTTGATTAAAATTTAGATTTATTTTAGACCAAACAAAATAATTAGAAACATGGTCTTTGTAAAAATAATTAAGTTATTTCTATTTCCTTTATGAGCTATAAGATATAAGGAAAATAGACAATTCTTTATTAAAGAAAAGTCTAGATCCTGCAAACAAATTACTACTGTTGATGGTAAATTATTACTAGTTCTGATAAACTGATTTAACGGTTCAAAAATTAAAAAAATTAAAAGTTAAAAATATAAAGGCAAAAAAGGTAAATATAAAAGGTAATATAATGATTAAAATTTGAAAATCATTGGTACAAATAAATTCTTATCAATTAAAAAAAAAATCCAGTAATATATATGTGACCAACCACAACATTATCTCTTTTACTGATAAAATACACATCAAATTGCAATTTGAATAAAACACAAAACTTTCCTCGGGAAAAAAAAACACTTTCCAAATAACAGCCCCTCAAGTGTTCCCCACCCCCTTTTCTTAATCACCCTTGAAGTTCCCTCGGAGATGGGAAACGTATTGTTCCCCCTCAAAATAAATAGATCACTCGAGCGGTGTGGAATTGCTGCAATTAATCTAATAAGTGTCATTAGGCTTTAATTGCTGCCAAGAAATCCATTCGAAAGATATATGAATTGGCGAAGAATAAAAGACGGCCGCCAAACTTTTCGCGCCACAACGGACGCTTTTAAGGTTATTGGATAATTATCGTACGCTGACAGGTAGAAAAGAAATGGGGTTTAAGGCATCTTATGTAAGCCGTAATTATAAGTAGTGGTTATATGGCATTGGATAATGATTAAATATAAGATATTGGAAATGCATCTTTTACAAAAGGCAGATGAGTTATTTGTATAATAATGGAGAAACTCGTGATTTAGATGAGATATGACTTAAAATTTCTGTTTTATTTTCGTTTTTATTTAAATAATTTTCAGTATAAATAGAATAATGAATGATGTTGAAGTTTATGTTAGTCGAAATGTTATAACATGATTAAAAAATGTTTAATTATTAATAATGATAAATATAACAAATTTATATATATATAAATTTGTTATATTTATCATTATTAATAATTATACATTTTTTAAAAATTGAATAACAATTAATCTAAAATTTAATGATATAACAAATGCAGTACAAAACGAATGTCTTCTTTTGAAATGTTTCATATTCTTTTAAGTATCATGTTTCATAGGTTTCATATATGTTTATTGATAAATTTAGGAATCAATATTTTTTCTTTTAAAGGAATTTGTTAAATTTAAGTTTGAATTTTAATAAATACTATATACACATTACTTTCATATAAAAGCTTTTTACTACTAAATTATGTATTCCTGTAACATGGCCATCCCAAAATTGAACCTTATCAAGAAGTGAATAGCCTTATCCTTAGCCAAGAAGTTAAAAATAAACAAATCCTTTAAAGTAAGATAAAATTGAATGTCAACAAAGGAATTTGTTCACAAATGCGAAGTGATGCAAAAGAAGGAGATATCAGAATGAAGCTTTTTTTTCTTTTGACATTTCATGAATTGATAGGCAAATTATCGCTTGAATAAAAACTGAATAAGCAAGGAAAAAGGAACATCAAAATAGTCTGTATGCATTGCAAATGATGTTATTTGCATAATCTTAGATGACACAACAAAAGATGTCAGAAAAAATTCTTTCGAGTGATTTTTTTAACATATCAAATAAATGATAAAATTTGTCATGAAAGAGAAATTAAAAATTACCAATATTAAATTAAGATGAATTATGATAAAATTTACCTCTCAAAATTGTACTGTTTAGATAAATGTAAGAAGTTCGCATATCACAGGAACATTTTATATCGAACTTCTTGTTGCCTTTATTTATGCCAGGAACATCACTTTGATGGACAATGAGGTTAGGACAGTGCTTTAGGAAACCTTAGAGGATTGCGTACTGTGCTTTCACATTCATTTAACTGGTTCCGAACTGGACATCTAATTATACTTTTCCATAGTGAAATGAGGATACCTTTATCCGTAGGACAGAAAGCAGTTTTGGTTGAGGAGGAAAGGAACACGTGGATGCAACAAATGTCATTATTTAGAGTATTCATTCTCAATTGTGATTGGCAAATTTGGGTGCAATGTAGCAGGTGACATGTTGTAAACCTTGAATGACTTTGAATCTGTTGCTATTTTTCTGTTTTAGAGAAAATGTTATTAATCGAAAAGTCAAAATCAAAAGATAAAACACCATATTAATTTAAAAATTTTAATTTTTAAAACTGATATGATGACCCTATTTGGGCTAAGTAAATTATGTGATTCAATCCACTTGTATGATAAGTTACGTCCACGTAATGTTATTTAAAGTATAAACGCTTTATATGCATAGAAAGTTGCTAAATATAAAGTTAAATCTCAGAAGGTCTTCGACCTTTGTCTCAGACCTTTTGAAATGAGGCATAGTTTTTACATTTTGAACGACGACCGTCTTTCTAATTATTTTTTAAGCATGTAACTTTTTCATTTTGTTTTACAATTGGATTTTTTTTTGTGTAATACGACATGAATAAAACTATTAAATTGAATTTTTTTACTTACATGATTGTTCTACTTACATTAAAATATGATCAGTTTTATCTAATTTATACAAAAAAATATAGCCTGTGGTTTTATTTTTTTACAAGTGTCTCGCTAGAGTGAGGAAGCTTAACTTCAACTTCCAGATTTAATTTGAATATCTACATTGAAACAACACAATGAAAACTATTAAAAAGAAAACGTATTCGCGACTGTGTTGATGTACGAGTATGTTCTCTGTTTGAGTACAGGGATCAACCCAATGTTCACAAGTCTTCTTAACTCCAACAGGTGGCGCTAGGAGTGGCACATGTTTAAGAGAGTGTTACAGTTTAATCCTCTGGCTTCGAATAAGTCTCGGCGAGAAACCAGGAGAAATTTGGGCGCTTTGTTCACTGTTGCATAGAAGTTTGCATGTCTGTAAAACCGAAGTGAGATATGAATCGGTGATTACATATATCTTTAGAGAATGCTGGAGAAACAGGCTTGGTGATTGCATATATCTTTAGAGAACGCTAGCCAAGTTTAGCATAAAAGCTATCACATTGAAGTGCCAAATGACGTTTCTTGTTTGGTCTTATTATATTACTATTTTTTTGGTCACCTACTATCTTTTGGTCACTTTCTTAGTTACTATTTTTTGGTCTTCCTATATAAGAGGGTGTAAATTATACACGATCACTAATTATGTATTAAGGATTTAATTTACGCTCAGAGTGATTATAACATTAAATGTAATTAGAAAAACAATGTAATCAGAGTGATTACCACATTAAATGTAATTTTCCTAACTGATTAAACTTTTTAAAAATTACAAATAAATTAGCGATATTCATTAAGAAAAGAGATTTGAAAATGGATGCAGTTAATGGTCTAGGGTAAAATACAGCAAAAAATAATGATCATTGGTGTCTGTAATGCTAATAATAGTTCCTTTATTAAATTTAAATTTTTTAATTAAATTTTTTTCAGTCTGACAATTAGAGTTATTTCAAAGCGTAAAACATATTTGGCAATATAAATTTTAATTCATTTTTTAATATGTTTATAATATTTTGACTATTTTGAAGAGAGGGATGGTTTTTGATGGTCGAGTGACTAGCGTTCGGTGCCACAGGTTTCGGATTCGAGTCCCGCCGGTGTCATGGATGTTTCTAGTGGTTCGAAATCCACTTTAAACTTTAGGTCTCTGTCTAATATGACTGTTGCACTTAGGACTGACAATTCTACCCCTTAAAATGTAAACGGGTAGGCCCATCATGGGGCTGTTGCGCCATTTCGTAAGACCATTCTGTCATTTTTATAAAAAAAACGGTAGGAACTGAAAAGGTTAACACACGAATATTTAAGACGAAAATGTATAACACTAAATTAAATTTATTAGTAGTAATTTCTGAAATATGGAGAAAAGCATATAATATGTCATAAAATATCCATATATCATAACAGGGTATTCAATGCTAGTAATACTCAGTGACTTTGATTTGGTTTGATTTGTCCATCTACGATCAATTTTTGCACACTTTAGGCTAATTAGACCGGGACCTACAGTTTAACGGGGATTTCAAACCACTAACAAACATCCATGCCACGTCCAGGATTCAAACCTGAAAGCGCTAGCCAATTGGTCACCAGGCTGCTCAGTGACTACGAATACAACTAGCGTACAAGAAGAACCAAGTTCGAATCAGCTGGCTATGATCGTTGCAATTACTAATTTGGTGGCGATTGTGATAAAACATGTTAGGTGCCTAGCATTAATATCCAAGCTGGTTACTGTTAGCATTCCGGATTTTTCCCGTACAAAAAGCAAATGTGGGTTAGTTATTCCTAAATTAACGCCCTTAAAAAAGTTCATGGATCACAAAGGCCACTGATGTTCAATAAGACAAAAAAGAGGTTAGAAATAAATCTCGTTGACTGTTCATCAAAAATATTTAAAAAGTTATAAATTATTAATAATTATGGGCAATCGCAGCTTCATCATACAATGAGTTTTCTTTTTCTTTCAAGTGGTTTAAGTTCTTAATTTCCAGCGATTGCTTAGTTCTTCTTAACCAAAGACTTCCAGGATGATCAAAGTCTGAATATATTCTGAAAAGTATCATCATCCATCTTAAACGAAAATAAAAGAGATTGGGATGAAAAAGCAAAATAACTGAAGAAAAGATCAATCACCAACAGCACCTAAATTCTTTAGAGAGAGAAGAGAAAAAAAGTTATTCCCCACATACTTGAAGATTACGGCATTAAAACAAAAATACTTTTTCAAACATACACAGCTCCTCATCGCATCTTCCTCAATGACTCCTGTAACGAATGATTTACAATTTTACAATCAATTACAATAAATTATTCAATTACAAATTTAATATTTTTTAATTTTTTTTCAAAAAGAAATATGAAAGTTTTCTCTGTTATTCAAATTTCTTGTAATCTTTGGTAATTAAAATATTAAGACTTAAAATTTTTATAACAGTAATATCAAATACTATTGTTAGATATTTTAAATTATCCAGCTTAAAAACAAATACCGTGAAATAGAAATAGCATGACGGATGAAGAATTTCATTCATTATCTTAACAATGCATAAGATTAACACCATTCTACTTGTAAATATTTAAAATTCTTGTGTTTGTGTTTAAAATTAAATATACCACACACCATTTCACCATTGTTATACTATTCCATTTCACCCATCCATTTATAAAATAAACACAGCAAACAAAGCTACGCAAAAATACCCAAAACATCGCAATGTCGCACTTTGCATTTGTGTTTAAATTAAGCAAAAATAAAACGCTCCGGCAGTCACAAACAAGAGAAAATATTCCAGTCCCGTCACCTCACACAATAGATGATTAGATTACCATTTTTTATCACGTTTTTGTTATTGATATGTAAATGTCTCGTGCTCACCGCTGCAAATTCTCGTCTCTCCTAATTTAAATGACAATGCGCTCATTTGATATATACAGCTGGATGCAAGATGTTATTATGAGTCAGTTTTTTCGTCCTGCTGAGAGATTTACGTCTCCCCATGCGTTATTATTTCATCGGAAATTGCATCCATTATGATTATGCGTTGCAGAAGTGAGTCTGTTTCGTTCATTATCCATCAATGAGGAATGGTGTGCAACATCTTGGGGGATGGTGTTGGTGAGCAAATATGTGAGGTTCGTTTTCGGGATCGTTTTATTGAACTCTCTTTTTAGAGTCTCTTGGAGCATTGATTGAAATCGATGAAAATTTCATCGCTATCATCATCAGATAACGATGAAACTTTCATCGATTTTATTTCCTCGAATTTATTTTTTGTACCTTTCTTTCATTTTTACCTTTTTTTTTGTAACATTCCACTTTCTTCGTTTTTTATCTTTTATTCATTTTCTCTGCTTCCGAATCTTTTGGGGTATCAGTTGATATCGATGGAAGTTTTATGGTCTATCTGAAGATAATTTTTTAAACTTTTTTTTTCTTTTACTTTTTTTTACCTTTCCAAAGTGTGGTCTTGCTATCATTACTTTCTCTTTAACCAATGGATAGTTTCTTTTAGCTTACAACAGCTACTAATTAACTCAATGTAATGTTTCTTTGTAGTTTCTTATATTTTATCCGAGTACACAATAATTAAATTTATGAACAAAGATGCAAAATACTATATATTTTACGTTAAATACATAGAAGTCTTGTTTGGACTGATGGCGGATTAACTGGAGCTCGGTGCCACAGGTTTCGGTTTCTAGGCCGGTGGTGGTATGAATATTTGTAGCGGTTCGGTATCAATTTTAAGCCGTAGGTCCCGGTATAATGTGACTGTTGGGCGTAGATCTGACAATCCTATTCTGTAAAAAAGGAAATTTCGCTTGTTTCGAAATTTGCCAGTAGGCAGACTGCCTTGACCCACCATGTGGCTGTTGCGCCATTGAAGAAGAAGAATTGTACATTTAAAGCAAGTAAAATAAAGGTAATTTTTACACTTTTTTACTGTAGAAGTTGAAAGAAAAATTTTTAAATTGAATTTTAATCTACTGGAAATTATATTAATTTTTATTTGTGAACTTTCACTGTAGATTAAAATATATATAATAAAATCAACCACTTCTTTGACATATGATATAATATCTTTTTATTGATATTTATTAAAATATTCTACCCTTATACTATGTGTGCATTATATGTGAGGAATACTATTAACTTCTTCTAGGCGGCCTTTTTCAATGTGACACACATACACACGTTACCGCAGTCTCTACCCAGTAAAATTAATGACTGCAACGAAAGCCGCTAGATGATCGAAAAATGAGTACTATATTCATCCTAGTGTTATTATAACTTTAACCGTACACATAAAATAGATTGCAAAGTTAAGATATTCGTTGTTGTTGCTTCTTCCACTTGGTCGAAAGCAGCATCTAGACCAAGTCCATGAACACCTTGGGCTTATGACATTATACCATTATTGCGTGAGGCCTAATGTGGCAAAATGCTGAACCTGCTTGATCACCTGAGGTTCAATCCACTGGCGACTTTGTTGTGGACACTGGCTCAAAATGCCATCGAATCTTCTCGTTTTTGAAACAATGTCCACAACAAAGCCGCCAGTGGATTGAACCTCAAACCTAATGCTCACCAGAGGCGAACATTGCCACAGAGCAAAAGAATCGGGCTTATATCTCATTATATATTGTATATAAACAGTCCACTCTCGTCTAATTGCCCCATTCCTCTTGTTTATTAAACCGCTGCCCTTATTTAAGCCACCATTATCCTCATATTTTAACATAAAAAAGTATCGGTTTCATGTTGCTTCATATATGGTATACACATAGGCAATCCTCCTTACACTGTCCCACTGAAACTCTATAAGTCACCATCCTTATATCAATTCAAATAAAACAGGTGGTTTATTGGGGATTTATATACAATTCACTCTCATTAAATCACCATACTTTAAGGTTAAATTTAAGGATAACGGTTTAAAGGGCCAAAAAAGAAGAAGTTTAATTACAGTAGTTTATATATTATTTGTATTTTAAACAAAGATTTTTAAATTTAGAAATAATTATAGTTAAAGACTTTTAATACCAGAAGTAATTTGAAACAAACCATTGAAAAACGTGATTTATTTCATGTAGTGAGTTTCAACAACATCGCCCATTACTGATCATTTCAAGTGAAATATTTCATTTCAATTTTCTTCTATCGTTTATTATACCATAATGCTAATTTTTCTAATTTTAATTGATAATTTGAAAGATAATAAGGAATCTATCAAATTAAGATATATTGCAAATGCATTCAATAAAACACCGAAGAAAAATAACCTTTGTTAATACTAATAAAATTCACTTTCAATTTTTGGCATAAATCGATTAAACAGCACGCATTGCTCTACTGAAAATACCCGCATTCGGTAACAATCTTTGAAGTTTCAATTAATCTCATCGAATCTAACAATTTCAACTAATAAAGTAAAGAAAAAAAAATATCAAGTGGTTATATCTGCATTAATTTCATTTATCATAACGAACAAACGCAATAAGCGAAATATTAATACGTCATTCCTACAACGATTGACTCAACAAAGAAATCTAATTTCGCGAACAATCCCTCGAATCAATGACTGTTGACGCATCTGTGATTATTGGACGTTCGTTTGCATACTGAGGAGTAAATAGCTGACCCCTGTGATAGGACCCAGTGATTAAAGACGGCACCGCTCCCTTTTCAGCAACCAATCACCGACTGTCCTCCTCCCTTTTCAGAGTGGATAATAAGGATGCAGAAAAGGGGATAATTGATAACGATGATTGCGTGTCGAAGAAGGAGAGGTTGGACGATGGATGGACAAGAAGATGGAGAGGTTGGACACAAGTTGCCCCCCGAGGATCAACTTCAAGGGGTTTCGAACTAGAAAAACGTGATTTATTTCATAGAGTGAATTGCAACAACATTACCCATTATTAACAATTCCAAGTAAAATATTTCATTTCATTTTGCTGATTTTCTAATTTAAATTGATAATTTTAAAGAAAATCAGAAAGCAATTAAATTAAGATACGGAAATACATTTACCGAAACAGCGAGGAGAATAACCTTTGTTAATTTTAATTCACTTTACTTTCAATTTGTGAAACAAATACATTCAATAGCATGTATACCTCAATTAAAAATACCCGCATCCGGTAACAATGTTGCAAATTTCAATTAATTTCATCGAGTATAACAATCTGAAATAATAAAATAAAAATATATCTAGTCGTTATATCTGCACCCATTTCATTTATCATAACAAACAAAAGCAATAAACGAAAATATTAATACATCATTCCAACGTGTTTTAACTCAACAAAGAAATCCAATTTCGCGAACAATCTCTCGAATCAATGACTGTTAACGCATCTGTGATGATTGGACGTTCGTTTGCATACTGAGGAGTAAATAGCTGACCCCTGTGATAGGACCCAGTGATTAAAGACGGCACCGCTCCCTTTTCAGCAACCAATCACCGACTGTCCTCCTCCCTTTTCAGAGTGGATAATAAGGATGCAGAAAAGGGGATAATTGATAACGATGATTGCGTGTCGAAGAAGGAGAGGTTGGACGATGGATGGACAAGAAGATGGAGAGGTTGGACACAAGTTGCCCCTCGAGGATCAACTTCAAGGGGTTTCGAACTGGAAAAACGTGATTTATTTCATAGAGTGAATTGCAACAACATTACCCATTATTAACAATTCCAAGTAAAATATTTCATTTCATTTTGCTGATTTTCTAATTTAAATTGATAATTTTAAAGAAAATCAGAAAGCAATTAAATTAAGATACGGAAATACATTTACCGAAACAGCGAGGAGAATAACCTTTGTTAATTTTAATTCACTTTACTTTCAATTTGTGAAACAAATACATTCAATAGCATGTATACCTCAATTAAAAATACCCGCATCCGGTAACAATGTTGCAAATTTCAATTAATTTCATCGAGTATAACAATCTGAAATAATAAAATAAAAATATATCTAGTCGTTATATCTGCACCCATTTCATTTATCATAACAAACAAAAGCAATAAACGAAAATATTAATACATCATTCCAACGTGTTTTAACTCAACAAAGAAATCCAATTTCGCGAACAATCTCTCGAATCAATGACTGTTAACGCATCTGTGATGATTGGACGTTCGTTTGCATACTGAGGAGTCAATATCTGACCCCTGTGATTAGACCCAGTGATTAAAGACGGCACAACTCCCTTTTCAGCAACCAATCACCAACTGTCCTCCTTCCTTTTCAGAGTGGATAATAATGATGCTGAAGGGGGGATAGTTGATAACGATGATTGTATGTCGAAGAAGGAGAGGTTAGACGATGGATGGACAAGAAGATGGAGAGGTTGGACGCAAGTTGCCCCCTTAGGATCAACTTCGAGGGGTTTCGAACTGGAAGCAGAAAGGAGGAGGGGAATGAAATAAAATTCAAGGCACGGAATGGGTGTCCCATTTCGTGACAGCTGACCGCTCCTTCCAGTTGTAATGTGGAACTGGGAAACATTTGTGGCTGGTTGAAAGATTTGGGGAAAGTCAGGTTTCGTTATTTGAAATGTCTGAATTATACTGAATTGAGCTCTTTGGGATGTATAAGCTGAAATTCAGATATTCAAGCTTTCGATATATTACACTTAGATTAAATTACAGTACAAAACTGGTTTTTTTTCTTCTTATACTTAATAGTCCAGAAAAAGTATAAGTAATTATGCAGAAACAAAAAAATTAAATTACTAAATATTGTATACTTTGTTGATAGGTATTAGATTCGTCAATTTTAATGATGATTAAGAAAAGTATTCATAAATCTGAACTCACTTGAAATTTGAACTTGTTTTGTACAACTTACAAATAAGAATTTTTCTACCTAAAAAACTATAATTAATAATGTCAGCATGCTATGTTCTATAATCTGCATATCTGTATCTGTATAATTGTAAGTAATCGTCTCATAGCCGAGTGACTGGCGCACGGGGCCATATGTATCGAATGCCTGTACCTGCGGTACCATGGTTGATTGTAGTGGTTCAGAATCCCCTTTAGGCCCTAGGTTCCAGTCTAATGGGACTACAGAGCGTAGGCTGACAACCCTACACCGTAGAAAGAAAACATCTCCTGTCTCGATATCTATCAATAAACGAACGGCTTTGGCCCACCATGGGGTTTTTGCTCCAATATTCTAATGGAAAATGTCATTGCTGAAATAAAATAAAATTACTTATTTTTTTAATTTAGTAAAAGTGTGCAGTAGTTAATAAAATATAGTGTCAGATGTTTTAAAAATAATAACCACATTTATGCTTTAGAAAAATAAATATATTTTATCAATTTTAAGCTTTTTATTTGGAAAACAACATCATTCTCATAATTGGCGCAATATACCTAGGGTGTGTCAAGGCTGCACGCCTACAGGCAGATTCCGAAATAGGAGTTGTTTTCTTCTTGCGGAGTAAAATTGTCAGATCTACGCCCAACGCTCTACATGCATATCAGATCAGGACCTACAACCAAAAGTGGATTCCCAGCCGTTACAAATATCCATGAAAAAGAGCCACTATAAGCATCCGAGACTCGAACACGAAACCTATAGCACCGGGTACAGATCCACTAATGACTCGGTCGTCAAGCTCCATTCGGAAAAATATTTACTTTATTTTAACGACATTTTTTGCGAAAATTGCTAATGACACCCATAAATGCAATAGAAATTGTAAAATACAAAATTAGAATACGAAATCTTTAAGGTAACTTTCGATTTCAACAATAATTTCTGATACGAATAGAAATTAACAAATACATTTACATCCAACATATTTCTCAATGATACTCAGCTATGTTAAAGAAATCCATCCGCATGTAAATTGGCTCCTTCAAGATATGAAAGCAATCCCACCTCCAACTCTTCGAACCCTTCCTCCCAGTAAAGCCTTGTTACATTATCAGAACTGATAGACCCATTACATAAACAATTCCTCGCAGATTCCATAAAGTCTTCCATTTCATTTACCATAACAAAGCTATTCTCTTCTGGTATTAACTGGAAATGGCGCTTACTGCGATATTTCCACGCAATCGACCCTTCATTGACTAGCACCCGATTCATTTAGGGACCGGCCTAACCTTCGCGGCAGATGTGCGATTTTCTCGTGGGGATAGAGAGCGGGGGAGGAAGTATTCGAAATTCGAATGCCAAACGATTATTCGTGGATCTGCGTAGATAATTCCTCATTAGCGGAATATTAATGCGACATCTGCACATGCGTTAACAGCAGCGTTTAATTTGATTTACCTCCCTTTTCTGAGTCGGGCAGTCTCTGCTCAAGACAGCAGGACGCTCAGAGGCGGGCAAACACCCCGATTTATATTTAAGGGCTCGCACGCGCATCAGGTATGATGGCGAATGTTAGGGTGTTGTTCATGAGTGGGTGGGAGGAAGTGTGGGTGGTAGTTAAGGAAGACAGGGGATTGTGCATATACTGGTAATGTCCGATGATGAAGACTTATTTAAGGGATTCTATGGAATTGTCAAGTTTCAATTCTGATTAGGCAGAAATACCTTGGATACTTTTATTTTTTTCTTATAAAGTTTGAAGTCGCTTACCATCAAAATGGTACAGATTCAACAAATGCAGCGTTATCTATACACTGAGGTCTCCTACATTTCCGTCAATTCTCTACTACAAACTATAGAGCCTATTGATTTATTACTCCCGACAGATGAGATTTCGGTCCAGGTTTGTCGATTTGTTTTCAAAGTGGACCTCTAGTTTATAAATAATTCGATCTATTCAATACTAATCTCCAAATTAGAAATTTCTAAGTATTAAACTCAGCATGAAAATCTTTGGTACCACAGTACCACCGGTTTAAGGTTCTAATACATTTATGTTTGTTAGTTGTTCGGAATCCGCGGTAAACTGTAGTTCCAGGGCTAATTAGCTCAAAGCGTGCGCAATATGACAGTAGAGCGACAAACCAAATCCTAGCATGAACACATGAGATTCGGATTCACTGCAGTATCGGAAAAATATTGCAGTGAATCTCAATTGTATCCCCCTCCCTTTAAACTAATTACGCCTTGGTTTTCAACACTTTCCTAAACGCTATCATAGGCCAAAGGGAAACAGAAAGACAATCTCACCTACAAATTTAAAATGTGCCTATGCCCAACACAGATGCGGATTCTGTTCCCAGTCACTTGTTGAGATTTGAACCAAACAACATATAGTCGGATAAATCTGTATCAAACAATTTTTCCGTGGGTTTAAAAAAGGGAAATAGATAATTTTATCCATAAATTGCTTTTCAAATTTCAGGAAATTGAGTATAGAAGGTTCAATTACCAACAGTTGAGTCGAAACAGAAGTTCAAGAGTGTATGCTGGTGATAAAGAGGAAAAATCAGTAATAATAAATTATTTAATTTGGCTCAAAAAAAAAAAAAAAAAAAAAAAAAAAAAAATTCAAATGATTCAGATGCTACTAGGTTACTTTAAATTCAAGTGGTATAGGGAAATAATGTTGGCCCATAGAATATTCCCATCGCATAAAACCCCGAACGCATTCCCATCCCGAAACGAAATTCCAGTCCAGAATTAAAAACCAATTTAGAAATTAATTATAAATATTAGAAAGAATTTAAAAAGAACAATTAGAATTAACTATTTAGAAAGATAATATTTATTTCAGAAAATAGAGAAAAATGTACATTTTACCTAGATGCCACTTGTGAAGTTCTTCATTCCAAATTTCTAAGGAACTAAACAATTATCTTTAACCGCAGAAGATTCTTTTGCAAAATATCCATGTGGAAGCGTATACCATGCTTTGAAGCGTAATTTCTCAGTAATTTAAATAAACACTTTATTTTTTTTTTTCTATTTTGCGATTTAAAAATTTATTATTATTCATATGCATAGTTACTTTAATTTTCTTAAGCAGCATCTGTTTTCGGATAATAGTCCATTTGACAGGTAATCATTCGTCATTGAAACTGCATATGTACAGTACATTCTGGACTTACATGAGTATGCCAGGTTTTGGTTCCTTGCCGCTCTACGGTCATTTTTTGCATACTTTAGGCTACTTGACCGGGACCTACAGTTTAACGTAGATTTCGAAATACTAACAAAGATCCAAGCCACTGCCCGGATTTGAGCCTGAAGTCAGTGGTACAAAGGTCCGAGGGTCAGCCAATTGGACACAAGATGAAATCTTCCACGATGCAATCAGTTTTCGCTACCATACGAATTAATTGCAGTCGATTCCAGTATCCCTAGCAGAGTTTTTAATCTTGCCAATCTTCCATATTTTAGGCAACGAATTACAAATCACAACACTACATCTTCCGCATATAACTTTCACGCTAGTCAACTATGCTCAAAAGGGCCTTCACACCATGATATTGCTGGATGCAATTCATCCATAACTTCCCTCTATTTGCATAATTCTTGGAAATTTTAATTCTCATCATCCTATTCTTGGTTTGGTTTGTCTCTCTACAGTCATCTTGTGCACACTTTAGGCTAAACAGACCGGACGCGGAGTAATAATGCCCCGCAACGCTGTACGATCTTATTAGGACCGTTACCTACGGTTTAAAGTTGATTCCGAACCACTACAAACATCCATGACACCGCCGGGACTCGAACCCGAAACCTGTGGTACCGAGCGCCAGAGCGCTAGCCACTTGGCCATTCAGGCCTTCATCCTATTCTCGGAGAATGTTGTTCTACTACCAGTTCAGAAACACTGATTAATTCATATTTTAATATAATATACCAACATCCCCACTCAAATTACTCCAAATTATGCATCTTACTGATGTGCAGATGAAAATATTTAGCAAAATTTATCATACTTTATGCACTGTGATCACCTACCGATTCAGTTATTCCTTCGACTCATTTCTCCATAAAAAACTTGCAGGCCAATCATTATGTCTAAAGTTCATCATTTTTCTTCATGATCAACAGAATCTCTCTCGCACTTTGTATCATTTTCTAACTTACATTCTTTCTTATCACATGCTTTTTCTCTTAATAAAAACTATGAAATCCTGTCCAACCAACTTTTCCATGACGGAATACATAATGAAATAATTTTTTAGATCAGAAACGCTAACTTTTATATCAAATTAAATCTTAATTTTCACGTGTACTCTGGTTTTATTTACAACAAAATTTCTGCTAAACTTTATTGCTACATTTCACCGTTTAAAAGATTAATTGGGAGTTTGTCTGCACATCTGTTGGCTATAATGGCAAAAAATATAACATTATTAAAACAATTCATAATAGAGACAATTATCTGGCTAGCAATAAAAACTTCCATACTAGTATTAATGTGGTTGTTACAAATCCGAATCAAAAAGTTTATATGTTAGTAATTCATTTTAATAAACATACCAACCATCAATTTCTTGCTTTTGATCCATACGATGATTCCAATCAAATTTCTAATAGGCCTTTTATTTGCAGTGAACTCCAAGATGATATACGAGCTACTGTCAACATTCCTCTTTTTAATGATAGTATTCCAGCAAAATTAATTAAAATTCTCCCTGAGTATTAGTTATCTGAGTATTATCAAATCAAATTAAAATTATAAACTACAGTGAATATAAAGTAGAATCAATAGTACCGTCGATATATAGCTATAGAAACCATCTGAAATATTTTTAATTATTTAAATTAAGCTTGGAAGTTTAATATTCACCTTTTCTCTTTTAAACTTCAGTAGTTAAAATATTTTTCGTACCAATAGATTTCTCTGTGTATTGTAGAATTTTTCAGTGTGGCTTTGCACACAGAGGATGAATGATTATCAATTGCGGTATGAAGAAGAGTGTATTAGGTTTCATAATACATAAGACCTCGACTCACGATAGAGTGCCTGTTATTAAAAAAAAAGTTTTTATGGATGATGTGTAGATTTTAGATTACATTATGATTATACATAACACCAACAAAATTAATTTTTAATTCAAATTGATGAGTTGATTTTAAAAAAATTATTACATTGTCATGTATTACGGATTGATCAACTTTATCATATAAAACTGTTTGGTACAGACATTTTAAACTGGTATTAGACAGAATGTCGCCTAGCTATTTCCCTCACAATAGATTCCCCTTTATTTATTATTTTTTTTTTGCACATTTTTTCCCCATCTCTAAGTAGTAGTGTATTTTGACTCAATGCTTGCAAGCAGTTCTACTTAACTGTAAATTCAATTTAAACAATTAATGTGGTGCCTTTTTCTGTTCAAGCAAAATTTACAATCTGTACAAATAATCTGTAAATTTATTGTACAATCTGTACAAATAATCTGTAAATTTATTGTACAATCTGTACAAATAATCTGTAAATTTATTGTACAATCTGTACAATAAATTTACAATTATAGAAGATAAAAGTTACTACAACCTTTATTCACATAGTTATTTCATCCTAATATTAATGCCAACAATTTTTATTAAAAATAAAATATGAATAAATGAAACAAAAATTCTTTGTATTTCTTATCTTAATTTTGTGTGTTGTTTTTAAAATAAAAGAATAAGCATTTCGTTTTAACAAAATATTTTATTATAATGTTTATTTAAAATATGCTTACACAGTTTTGCCAATAACATTGAAATAGATATTAAAATATAGGAAAAAAATATATTTGAAAAACTAAAACAATTCCAAAAATATGACGAAGAAAAGTTTTTGAAATATTACTTTCCTTTACATATTTGTCGAGTATCTAAAAAATGGCCTTGTCTTATTTCCCAGCATCGCAATTACACAAAACACAAAATCCAGTTAATCTCTAGTCAATGCAGAACATCCGAAAACATAATTTGAAAAGTGCTAACAATTAAAATAAAATTCGCAAAATAAAGAAAATTTTCAAGGTCTTAATTTCCAATATGTTTCATAGATGCGTCGAGTATCTTAAAAGGTTCTTCCGTTCGCAATGGCCTGGTTTCATTTCCCAGCTTCGCAATTTCGCAAAACACAGCATCAACTTGATATCCAGTCAATGCAGAACATTCAAAAGCATAATCAACATTGAAAAGTATTTTATTAGAATGCGGCAAAGCATCGTTGTAGTTAGGGTTATTTATTTTAAAATTAGGATCATCTTTCAGATCTATTTTGTTTCCTAACATAACTGTTGCTACGGCCCAACGGAATGCCCTTCTCACGTACATTATCCATTTCATGTATAAACACTGGAAACCAACTAAATCGTCGATGGCATAGACAAAAAGGAAAACATGCTTCGCTTCTCGACAAACTTGAGAAATCTCTGGCAAGGACAACTGTTCTCTTTGCAATTCTAATAATCTCAATGTAACCATACCCTTGCCAGTCATGCGATCGGATTCGTTCACATGTTGAAAACTGGGAAGAAGAGGATCAGAAATATGTCTTGTCGTCAAAGAGTCGATGAGTGTAGTTTTTCCAGTGCCTTTGTCTCCAAACACGAATACATACACAATATCTAAATCAGACAATTTCAAAGAATGCAGAGATATTTCTTGTGGTGGTGTCTTATCAAATCCACTTTTGCACGCCATTCTAATCAATAACGTTCTTAAAAACCTTATAAATTGAATAAAAAAATGTCAAGCGACATTTAACTTCTATTCAACTTATATATCTTAAAAATTGAGAAATTTAAATAACACTTGTAAAACACTTTGCCAGAATCATGTAATTTTAAATATATTGTGGTGCTGTGGTGCGTTAACGCACTCAAACAGTAAAATAGTTCAATTTATGTGGATGGATCTTATTACACCAAAACTAACCTCATGTTCATTCCGTGAAAACTAATTGCCTATTTAATGGCTAATGCACAGGAAGGATACTCTACATTAAGAATAAAATCGGAGGACCGTGACAGAATTACATAAGTATAGTTCATGAGTATTGGGTAAGTTGGTCTTTGAACAAGTACAGACGTCCAGCTAGAGCTACGTTAGTTTAGTCTGAGTCGTTAAGAAATTGCAGACTACAGTAAAAAGTATATTACTATTAGTGATGTGGATATATTAATAGAAACTAGTTAAATTAAGGTAGGAAATCTGCAGCATGAAGTTCATTTTTTCTTTGCTTTCGTTATAACTGCTTTGAGTGATTTCCTGCGTGTTTTTGCATCCAGTAGAAGATGATATAAAAGTGAACTGATATACAAATGCAAAGATGTTTTCCTCACCTCATGGTGCAGTTCCTTTTAATAAAAAAAGTGTTCTTGTGACATGCTTAAATTTGTTATATATTAGAATGGTGTGTGCATTTTAGATCAAATTGTGTGATTTTAGTATTTCTTATAAACGTAGTGGCTTTAAATGTATTTCAAATTAATGGGGTTTGTGCTTTGTGTGATTTCTTGTGTGCTTTACCACACAGTGGAGTTTGAGATAAAAATGAATTGCTATGTAGATGGGAAGATGTTTTTCTCGACTCATAACATGTCCATTAATAAAAATAGATTTTTTATGGCATATTTTAATTTAGTATATGTTTGGAGGATGGGTGCATTTTAGGTAAAATTTTGATAAAAAATCACATCAAGATACTGAATTTATTTATCAAAAACGTTATTGTATTTCTTTAAATATTTTGAATCGGTGAGGTAGATGTTTGAACAAGCCATATTTGAGCCATATTTGCGAAATTTTTTTCTTCTTTCCAATGCAGATGGCAAACACAGACACCTTGGTGTTGGATGCCTTAAGGCAAGTGCTGCACAGACGTACTCACTTTGCATTACCCAGGAAGCGCGTTTAACTTGAAGATAAGCCACGGACGCGGAGTAACAATGCCCCCGCAACGCTCTACGATCTTATTAGACCGGGACCTACTTTTTAAAGTGGATTCCGAACCACTACAAACAACCATGGCACCGCCGGGACTCGAACCCGAAACCTGTGGTACCGAGCGCCAGAGCGCTAGCCACTCGGCCATTCAGGCCCATATTTGTGAAATATAATGTATTATCGTAAAATGTGATTTTTAAGATGTGGAATTGCTCCTTTATCGCTGTTTTTCCTCTATGAAGGCCAAAGGTTATCACACTCCACATTTAATCTGATCAAGCGCTTAGCTCAAATTTTGTTGCATTTTGAAGGCAAAAAGTAACATTAATTTTTTTTTCTTGTCAAAGTTGTAAAGTTAGCAACATATGTTTTAAATATTTTGTTCATCTTTAGCAGTAGTGGAACAGTTTTTAACTTCTTCTTCATTGGCGCAAACACCCAAAGAAAACATTTCCTGCCTACTGGACAGATTTCGCGACATGAGATGTTGTCTTCTTACGGGATAAAGTTGATAGTCCAACACCCAACGCTCCAATGTCATATTAGACACGGACCAAAGGTTTAAGGTGGATTCCGAACCACTACAAACATCCATGACACCAACAGGAGGATCAGAGCACCAGAGCTCTAGATACTCTGACAGCAGGTCCCACAGGTTTCAACTACTTCAATTGATTAAGATGATTATGCATTGATGATGATGTATTAATGTATCCATATATTAAGATGACATTTTCTTTTTCTAAGAGCAAGAAATTTTTTTCTTTTATTCATATTTCATATAATTTCTTCGTAATTAAAATATTAAGACGCAAAATTTTCTCCAGTACTAATATCAAATACTTATTCTTAGATATTTTAAAATAGTTTCCTTAAAAAGAAATGCCGCAAAATAGAAATGACATTATGATGGATCAAAAAAAAAAATTTTTCAGTATCTTAACAATGCATAAGATTAACACCATTCTACTCGTAATGATTTAAAATATCACGTGTTTGTGTATAAAATTAAATAAACCACCCAAATTTTCATCATTGTTTTTTTTCCTTCTAATGCAGCTGGCAAACACAGACAGCTTGGTCTTTGGATGCCTTAAGGCAAGTGCTGCACAGTCGTACTCACTTTGCATTACCCAGGGGGCGCGTGTAACTTGAAGATAAGCCACGGACGCGGAGTAACACTGCCCCCGCAACGCTCTACGATCCTATTAGACCGGGACCTACTTTTTAAAGTGGATTCCGAACCACTACACACAACCATGGCACCGTCGGGACTCGAACCCGAAACCTGTGGTACCGAGCGCCAGAGCGCTAGCCACTCAGCCATTCAGGCCCCATTTCATCATTATAAAACTATCCTATTTCACCCATCCATAGATAAAATAAACACAACAGCAAAAGCGACACAAAAATCCCCAAAACATCGCAATGGCGCACTTTGTTATTAAAATAAGCAAAAATAAAACGCTCTGGCAATCATAAACAAGAGAAAATATTCCAGTCCCGTCACCTCACACAATAGACGATTAGATTACAATTTTTTCATTACACTTTTGGCATTGATATGTAAATGTCTCCGCTGCAAATTCTCGTCTCTCCTAATTTAAATGACAATGCGCTCATTTCATATATGCAGCTGGATACAAGACCTTATTATGAGTCAGTTTTTTCGCTCTGCTGAGAGATTTACGTCTCCCCGTGCGTTATTATCTCATCGGAAATTGCATTATAACGCACTTATGATTATGCGTTGCAGAAGTAGAGTTTTTTTTGTTCATTATCCGTCGATGAGGAATGGTGTGCAACATCTTGGTGGTTTAAGTAGGCGATCAAATATGTTTTCAGTATGTGTAGCTCTCTTTTTTCGCATCTATTGGAACATTGATTGAAATCGACGAAAGTTTAAGTGCTATCTAATGATAATTTCTTTTTTTACCATTCTTTTTTTCTTTCTTTTATCTTTCTTCTTTTTTTTTTTTTTCTTTTCTTCTTTGTCTTTTTTCCCCGAACCTTTTGGGGCATCAGTTGAAATCGATGGAAGTTTTATGGTCTATTTGAGATAATTTTTCTAATTTTTTTATTTTTTTATTTTTCTTTATATTTCTAAAGTGTGGTCTTCCTATCATTACTGCCTCTTTAACCAATAGACAGGTTTGTTAATTAGACCAGCTTTTAATTAATTCTATGTAATGTTTCTTTATGGATATTTCATACAAAATATGAGCATTAAATTTGTAAACAAAGATTCGAAATAGAATATACAATTTATTTTACACACATAGATGAATTGTGGCGTATGATGCAAAAGTAACTAGAGCTCGGTGTCCCAAGTTTCGGGTTCTAGCCCCGGATTTTTTATGGATGTTTGCAGTGGTTCGGAATCCACTTTAAATCGTAGGTACCAGTCTAATATGACTGATAAGAGTATATCTGACAAGATCCTAACCTGTAAAAAGAAAACGTCTCTTGTTTCGAAAACTGGCAGTAGGCAGACGGCCTTGGTCTATCATGTGGCTCTTTCCCCAATGAAGAAGAAGCATTTTACATGTAAGGCAAGGGTCCCGGTCTAATAAGTTCGTAGAGCGTTGCGGGGGCATTGTTACTCCGCGTCCGTGGCTTATCTTCAAGTTACACGCGCCCCCTGGGTGATGCAAATTGAGTTCGTCTGTGCAGCACTTGCCTTAAGGCATCCAACACCAAGGTGTCTGTGTTTGCCAGCTGCATTAGAAAGAAAAAAAAAACATTTAAGGCAATCAAAATATACGTAATATTTACACTTTCTCATTATAAAAGCTTTCAGAAGTGTCTAGCGCGCGGTGCCACAGGTGTCAAGTTTGAGTACCAGCTGTGCCATAGATATTTGTAGTGGTTCGGAATCCACATTAAGCCGTAATTCCTGGTCTCATATGACCGTAGAGCTACACAGATCCCAGAATTCTCGCCCACATCATTCCCAAACTGTATAGGAGCAACTCAGCTCTAGGCACAATGATGTGGTTTGGTGTGGAGTGGTGTGATGTGGTAGTTATATAAAATTTTACAAAGAAAAACATTGAAATTAATTTGTATGGGGGAATTTTAACTGTAGATTACTCTTCATATACCTTTGTCGAAGTAAATATATACTATAAAGGCAACCCTTTTTTGATAAAATATATAATATATTTTTATATTGATATTTATTATAATATTCTTCCCACATACATTATATATGTGACGAAAGCATAAACGTCTGCTAGACAGCCGTTTTCAGTGTGAGACGCTTGTAAACATAGTTTCTACCCAGTTCTTGTTTTTAAAATTAATATCTGCAACGAAAGCCACTAGTGGATTGGAGCATTTTTTTCCCCTGGTGTTATTATTATGTTTTACTCCGTTTTACACTTTTATATCTGTCTTATTTCCTTCTTTATCTTTATTTCTGTATTATATATTCAAACAATTATACCGTTGCCCAATGTAAGAAATATTATGCATTTCTGATGAGAATGTCAGTACAAAAAATATAATTAAATTACATCAAATTTTGTGTTGTTAGAGGGTTAATAATATTTTTATGATGCAAAGCCGTGCGAAACATAATTTTTTCATTGTAATAATTTAATTTGTTCTTATTAATAAATTTTTGCTGTTCATGAATCTTTATGAATTTTCTTAAGTAATAAGCAATCGATCTGTCTTAAAATATAATCTGCAGCAAAAGTTATGAAAAAAAAATGTTATGAATATAACTTTTAAATTTACATATTAATTGTAATGTAAAGATATTCGTCATTATATATCTTTCTATATAATATATATACAGTCCACTCTTGTCTAACTGTCCCTTACCTTTTGTTCATTAAACAGCCATCCTTATTTAAACAATTATGTCACCATCCTAACGTTTCAATATCGGTGTCATAAGGTTTCTTATATGGCCAAAGCCACTCCTCATTAAACTGCCCAACTAAAATCCTATAAACCACCATCCTTATGTCATGCCAAACAAGTAACATAAAAAAAAAAATAATAATAATGTCAATTCCTTCTTTTTTTACATTATATTGCAGAAAGTACTTTATAAATAATTTTAATTCATTTTTTTAAGTTTACCTGGCGCCATCTATTGGTAGATACATGTAACTTAAATCTAAAAAAACTAAAATTCCTTAATTAAATTTAATTACTGAATTAATATTTGAAAAAACTGTATTAACATCAAGTGTCATCCACTACAAGTTCAAAAAAATGTATTTGAACTTAAATGGATGAATTAAAAATATTTTATGAACGATTGAAAATTTGAACAAGATATATATAGGGAGAGTGTAAGCTAATAGAAGGAATTGAAAAAAGAAGTTTGTTTATTGGGGATTTATATACAGCCAACTCACATTAAATCACCATATTTTTTGGTTAAATCTAAAGATAACGATTTTAAAGGCCAAGAAAAGATACAGTTTAACTAATGTAGGTTATATATTAAGCATAATTTAAAAAGAGATGTTTAAACTTGTGAAATAATTAATCAAATCTTTTTAAAACAGAGGTAATTCGAACCAAACATTGAACAACGTGATTTATTTCTTATAGATAGTTACAACAACATCCATTACTGATAATTTCAAGTAAAATATTTAACTTTTTTTTTATCATTATTATATCACACAGCTGATTATTTCCTTTATATATTGATGTTTTAAAAATAAACAGAAGTCAATTAAATTAAAAAATTAAAATACAATCATTAAAATACCAAAGAAAACCTTTGTTTATTATAATCCAATTTACTTTCAATTTCTGGTAAAAATCCATTAAATAGAACGTATTTCTCTATTGAAAATACACGGATTCGGTAACAATGTTTCAATTTTCAATTAATTTTATCGAACAATTTGAACAAACGAAGTAAAAACTAAGATATATCAAGTGGTTATACCTACAGCAATTTCATTTATCATTACAAACAAACGCAATAAACGAAATATTAATACATCATTCCTACGGGTATTAACTTAACAAAGAAATCTAATTTCGCGAACAATCCCTCGAATCAATTACTGTTAACGCATATGTGATTATTGGACGTTCGTTTGCATACTGGGGAGTAAATATCTGACCCCTGTGATTGGACCCAGTGATTAAAGACGGCACTACTCCCTTTTCAGCAACCAATCACCGACTGCCCTCCTTCCTTTTCAGAGTGGATAATAAGGATAACGATGATTGCATGTCAAGGAGATGGATAGGTTGCCTCCTAGGATCAACTTCAAGGTGTTTCGAACTGGAATCAGAAAGGAGGAGGTGGATGAAATAAAATTCAAGGCACGGAATTGGTGTCCCATTCCCATTTTGTGACAGTTGACCGTTTGTTCCAGTTGGAATGTGGGAAATATATGGGGCTGAGTTGAAGGATTTGCGAAAAGTCAGATTTCAATATTTGAAATGTCGAAATTCTACAATAGATTTCTTTGAGACGCATAAGCTGAAATTCAAATATTCAAGCTTTCGATATATTACACTGAGATTAAATTATAGTACTAAACTGTTTTTATTATAATTAAGAGTCTCAGAAAAATTATAAGTAATTATATAAGCTATTAAATAATAAATATTGTATGCTTTGTTGATAAGGATTAGATTAGTCGATTTTAATAATGATTAAGAAAAGTATTCATAAACATGAAACATTAAAAGTTGTTTGTACATAAGTATTAACTTATAAATAAGCTATCTTCTGCCTAGAAAACTACAAATAATGATGTCATCATGCCGTTTTCATATCTGTATAATCGTAGGTATTATTCTAATAGAGCCTGATGGCCTAGTGATTGGCTTCAGGTTTCGGGTTCGAGAACTATGATTGGTTGTTTATGGGGTGTCTGTAGTGATTATTAGTGTAGTTCGCAGGGATTATTATTATGTAGTAGTCATATTAGAACATTCACTATACTCAAAAGTGGATTCCGAACCATTACAAATATGCACGGCACCGAGCCACAACAAACATCCGAGCTAATCCGAACGCTAATCATTCGGCCATCAGGCCCTATGTAGAAAAATATTTTCTCTATTTTAACGACACATTTCGCGAAAATTGCTTATGACACCCATAACTGTAATAAAAATGGCAAAATAAATATTAGGATGAAAAAAATTTAAGGTAACATTCGACTTCAACAATAAGTTCTGATGCGAATAGTCATTAACAAATGCATTTAAATCCAACAAATTGCTCACCGTTTCTTAGCTACCCTAAAGAATTCCAACCAGATGTAAATTGGCTCCTTCAATATATGAAAGCAACCCCACGCGATAACTCTTCAAACCATTCCACCCAGTAAAGCCCAATTGTTATATTATCAGAACTGATAGACCCATTGCATAAACAATTCCTCGCAGATTCCATAATGTCTTCCATTTCATTTACCTTAACAAAGCTATTCTCCTCTGGTATTAACTCGAAACGGTGCTTACAGCGATATTTCCACATAATCGACCCTTCACATATATAGTGACTCGCACCCGATTCACTTACGGACCGACCTAACCATCGCGGCAGATGTGCGATTTTCTCGTGGGAGGGGGGAAAGTGAAGGGGTGGAAGCATTCGAAATTAGAATGCCAAGCGATTCGTCGTGGATCTGCATAGATAATTCCTCATTAACGGAATATGAATGCGCCATCTGCACATGCGTTAACAGCAGTGTTTAATTTGATTTACCTCCCTTTTCTGAGTCGGGCAGTTTCTGCTCAAGACAGCAGGACGCTCAGAGACGGGCAAACTCCCCGATTTATATTTAGGGGCTTGCACGCGCATCAGGTATGAAGCCGAATGTTATTCATGAGTGGGTGGAAGGGAGTGTGGGTGGTAGTATAGGGGGCAGACGGAGAAGGGATGTGATTGTGAATAAACTGGTAATGTCTGATGTTGAAGACTATATTAAGAGATTCTATGGAATTTTCAGGTTTGAATACCGAGTCAGCAATGTCTTAGGTACTTTTGTTGTTTATTAGAAAGGTGGCCTTTGTTTATCGCAAGAGTGGTACAAATTCAGCACATGCAGCATTATCTGTACATTGTCACCTCCTACAGTTCAAATCCTACTATACTACAAACTTTACACACTAGCCTACAGATTTATTACTCCCGACACATGAGATTTAGATTCGTGTTTGTCAATTTGTTTTCAAACGGATTTCTCTAGTTTAACAATTCTTCGATCTATCCAATACTCCTCTCCGAATTAAAAAAATTCCTTAGAATGAACGAACTAATGAATGAATAACAATGAACTTCCTTGAATGAATAACAATTCTTTCCTTTCCTGCTTGAAAATCTTTGGTACCATTGGTTTTAGATTCGAATAATGGCGGTGGTATGAATGTTTGTTAGTGCTACTGAATCCAGATCAAACTGTATGTGCCGGAGTAATTAGACCAAACTGTGGATAATAGAGCGACAGATCAAATCCTAGCATGAAAATTGTAAAATTATTGCACTGCATCTCAATTGTAACCCCCCGCCCCCTCCGCCCAAATTTTGAACTGATTGTGTCAATGTTTCAGTACTTTCCTACGTGCCCTCATAGGCCAAACGGAAGCAGTAAACAATCCGACCTACAGATTTAAAATGTGCCCATAGCCAACATAGATGCGGATTCTGTTCACACTCACTTGTTGAGATTCGAACCAAGCGCCATCCTTTCGAATAAATCGATATCAACAATTCTTCTATGGTTTTAAAAAAGAGGGAATAAGATAATTTTATCGAAAAATTGTTTTCCAAATTTTCGAAAATCCAGCATAAATTAATCAAGTTTCAATTACGAACAGTTTAGTCGGAACAAAAGTTCATGAGTTTATGCTGGAGACAAGCAGGAAAAAACAGTAATAACAAATTACTTCATTGTGCTCAAAAAAAGAAAAATCCAAATTATTGAGATGTCTCTAGTTCATTTATGTTGAACCATAGAAAATTCCAATCTCATGAACGAGCGGAAACGAAATTCCAGTTCAGAATTGAAAAGAAATTTAGAAAATAGAGAAAATATTTATTTCAGAAAATAGAGGAAAATGAACTATTTAACTTTACCTAGATGCGGGGCCTGAATGGCCGAGTGGCTAGCGCTCTGGCGCTCGGTACCACAGGTTTCGGGTTCGAATCCTGGCGGTGCCTCGGATGTTTGCAGTTGTTCGAAATCCACTTTAAACCGTAGGTCCCGGCATAATAGGATCATAGAGCGTTGCGGGGGCGTTGTTACTCCGCGTCCGTGGCTTATCTTCAAGTTACACGCCCCCCCCCTGGGTAATACAAAGTGAGTACGTCTGTGCAGCTCTTGCCTTAAGGCATCCAAGACCAAGCTGTCTAAGTGTTTACCAGCTGCAATAGAAAGAAAAAAAAATGTTACCTAGATGCTGCTTGTGGAGTTGTTCATTCGAAATTTCTATGGTAACTTAACAAATGTTTAACCATGGAAGATTCTTTTGTAAAATATCCATGTAGAAGCGTATACCATGCTTTAAAGTGCAATTTCTCAGTAATTTAAAAAAAAAAAACACTTCATATTTTTTTCTATTTTGTGATTTAAATATTTATTATTATTATTCATATGCATAGTTAGTCGAACTTTTTCAAGCAGCATCTGTTTTCGGATGATAGTCACTTTGACAGGTAATCAATTGTCATTGAAACTGCAGATATATATTATATATTCTGGACTACCATGAGTAGATTAGGTTTGGTTAAAAGATTTTCTTAAATACATCTCTGTTAAAGTTTTTGACACGCTTGTTAATCATGAAAATACTGCAATCCGAGAGATTGACTCTTACGTTCCCAATTATGATTTAAAACGTCCGCTCAAAATTTTAGTTTAGTTTCTATTTTTATGTTTATTTTTATTTGTTTATGATTGTCAGTTAAATTTTTTTTATTATATTTATAAATATATTCTGGGCAATTTCCCTTGTTTCAACTGTATTTACCATGTCATATCGTAGATGAAACTCCCAGGGGTTAAATAGCTCAAAAAGAATGCATCAACCAAAAAAGACAAGGTATAGTTTAGTTTGTCTCTCTACGATCATTTTGTGCACATTTTAGGCTGATTAGACCTGGACCTACAGTTTAACGTGGATTCCAAACCACTCACAAACTTCCATGCCACCGCCCGGATTTAAACCTCAAGCCTGTGGTACCAAAGGTCAGAGTGCTAGACAAATGGTCATCAGATTTCGCCACCACACATTTCAACGAAAGCAGCTAATCCAGACGTGTATCCAAATCCAGATGTGCATGCCTATTTCATACCTACGGATTTATAACTTCTAACCTGGATATCCACATGAAATTGATGGACCATGGAATTTCAATTTTCATTAACACATTGAAAATTACCCAGTTTTAATTTTGTAAAGAAAAAAAAGTATTAAAGCTGTAAGAAGGTTTTTTTTTAATTCACTGCTTCCGATTTTTATTGCAGCTTATAAATTAGGATGTCCTCCATTAATAATAGCTAACATCGGATCAAGATCACAATCTAAGCGACTTTATTTATTTCAATACTATTTGTTGCTAAAATCAAATACCAGTTTAAAGCCGAGCTATAATTAAATGAAGTTGTTGTTGCTGTCGTATTCCTCATGGAAGGAGAGAAGAGGGGTGTAACTTCTCTTCTGATGGAGCTGCCGTAGGTAGAAGTCTGACTTCTGCTCCGTGACACTCTTACAGTCATAGGAGACAAGGACCTACGGCTTAAAGTGGATTCCGAACCACTACAAACATCCATGGCACCGCCGGGACTCGAACCCGAAACCTGTGGCACTGAGCACTAGACATTTGGCCCTTTTGCCCCAAATGAAGTTGTTACAAAATTATATTAAAAAAATATGAAATCCTGTTTGAGTACATGAATACATACACATATTTATGAACAACTTTCTTTAGATATGAATATAAAAAAATATAAATAATTTGACTAATCGTTGGTGTTGTCATCGTCCTGGATTGTTGGCTTAGTGCTTATCTCAGTTTTTCCATTTGCTTTTTGGGTTATGTTTACCTGGCAGTATAGTTTATTTGATTCTTTTTCATTATGAATGTATTTTCAAATAAGTATACTGTATTAGTATTTAACTTCTATTTCATTATTAAATTATATTTATTTTTGTCAATTCATGTAAATATAGAAGGTCCTACAATCAGTATGAGTGGACATCGTCTAAAATCTTAATTTAACTGCCTATACTTCAGACGCTGGATCTTAGATTCAGACATCAGACTTATCTATAATCATATCATCCTTAAATATTTACTTATCAATAAATAACTATTACATTACTACAACGTATTATTACATTTATGATTTTCATAATCCTTAATTACGTATAAATTTTCTTATGACCCTTTTAAATTTACAATTAGCATATCAACATGAAACTCGTTCCTTCATCATGATGCCTTTTGTTGTTCAAGCAAAATTTACAATCTTTGTGTAAATGACTGAAAATTATACAAAATAAAAGTTACTACAACCTTCATTCACATAGTTAATTTTCTAATTTTAATGCCAAATTTCTTTATTAAAACTAAAATATGAATAAATTAAACAAGAATTATTTTTATTTCGTATCTTAATTTTGTGTACTGCTTTTAAAATAAAATAAGCGATTCGTATTTACAAAATATTTTTATTATAATTTTTTTATTTAAAATATGCTTACATAGTTTTGCGAATAGCATTGAAATATATATTAAAATATCTATTTGTAAACTAAAACAATTCTAAAAAAATATGACGAAGAAAACTTTGACATATTGCTTTCCTTTACATATTTGACAAGTGTCTGAAAATAGCCAAAAACCTCCAGTTAATACCTAGTCAATGTAAAACAGTCAAAAACATAATTTTAAAGTGTTTACAATTAAAATACAATTCGATAAAAAAGAAAATTTTCCAAGATGTTACTTTCCTTCAAGTACGCTTCTTAGATAGGGTGACTATCTTTCTATCTCGCCATTCCACAATTGTCCGCAATGGCCTGGTTTCATTTCCAAACATCGCAATTTCATAAAACACAACCTCAACTCGATCCCCAGTCAATGCAGAACTCTCAAAAGCATAATCGACATCGAATTGTCTCCTATAACGCGACAAAGCACCAGGGCCGTAGTCAGGGTTTGGGATCTATTTTTGAGATCTATTTTGTTTCCTAACATAACTGTTGCTACGGTCCAACCGAAGATCTCTCGCAATTTAAACCGAACAAACTACATAAATTGCATTAAAGAAAAACATACTTAGCTGCTCGACAAACTCCAGTTAATACTAAAATAATCCAGTTAATACCTAGTGAATGCAGAACATTCAAAAATATAATTTGAAAGTGTTAACAATTAAAATACAATTCTAAAAAGAAAAAAGAAAATTTTCCAAGACGTAACTTTCTTTCAAAACAACTTCTTTAATCTGGCGACTCTCTTAATATAATCTCTCCATGCCAATGGCTCAAACAATGGCCAGGTTTCATTTCCAAACATCGCAATTTCATAAAACACAGCCTCCACGTGGTCCCCAGTCAATGCAGAACACTCAAAAGCATAATCAACATAGAATTGTCTTTTATAAGAGCAGTAGTCATGGTTATCATTTTTAAGATCTACTTTGTTTCCAAGCACAACTGTTGCTACGGTCCAACCGAAGAACGCTCTCACACGTGATATCCAGTCGCAATCTAAAGTGAAAAAAGTACATAAATTGCCGTGGGAAAAAACAAAAAGGAAAACATGCTTAGCTGCTTGACAAACTTGCAAAATCTCTGGAAATTCCAAATGATATCCTTTCAATTCTAATAATCTCAACGTAATCACACCTATGTCAGTCATGCGGTCGGATTCGCTCACATATTCAAAACTTGGAAGGAGAGGATCATATATACGTCTTGTCGCTAAAAGGTCGATGAGGTGAGTTTTTCCAGTGTATGGGTCTCCGATCACGAATACATACACAATATTTAACGCGTACAATTTCACAGCTCGTCGCGGCCGTTTTATTTGTGTCCGTTTCTTATTAAATCTATACCTGCATTCCATTCTAATGAGCAATCTTAAGTTACATTAAAAAACCTTGCAACTTGAATAATATTCCTATGGTTTTTTTAACTTCAGTTCAACTTTATATCTTTCACAAAATTGAGAAAATTAAATAATATCTGGAAAAAACACATTGCCAGTATTATGGAATTTAAAATATGTGGTGGTGTTGTGGTGCGTTAGCGCACTCGATCTACTGAAAAAGTTCTGTGCATTGAGCGTATTATTCAACAACCTCATGCATATCGAGAGAAAACTTTTTTTTTTCAATGCAGCTGGCAAACAGACATGGACGTCTTGGATGCCTTCAGGAAGTGCTGCACAAACGTTACTCACTTTGCACTACCCAGGCGGCGCGTGTAACTTGAAGATAAGCCACGGACGCGGAGTACCAATGCCCCCGCAACGCTCTACGATCTTATTAGACAGGGACCTACGGTTTAAAGTGGATTCCGAGCCACTACAAACATCCATGACATCGCCGGGACTCGAACCCGAAACCTTTGGTACCGAGAGCCAGAGCGCTAGCCACTCGGCCATTCAGGCCCCTCGAGTGAAAACTAATTGCATAATTATTTAATAACGCACAGGAATGATACTGTACATTAAGAATAAAATCGGAGGACTGTAAAAGAGTTACATAAGTATAGTTCATGAGTATTGGGTAAGTTGGTCTTTGAACAAGTGCATCAGAGTTAAAAGTGAAAACGTCGAGCTAGAACTATGTTAGTTGTTGTTGTTGACTAATCCTCAATGTCCTGCAGTGCGGGACGGACATTCCATGAGTGATCTACTCATGGATGGAGGGAAAGGGGCAGCTTCTGTTATGATGGAGCTCCTGTAGGTAGAAGTCTGACTTTTGCTCCGTGATGCTTTTACAGTCATAGGAGACCGGGACCTACGCCTTAAAGTGGATTTTGAACCACTACAAACATCCATGGCACCACCGGTACTCGGACCCGAAATCTATCATTCGCCATAGCGCTAGCCACTGGACCATTCAGGCCTCACTATGTTAGTTTAGATTTGTGTCGTTAACAAATTGAAGAAAGTGTGCAGACTCCGATAAAAAGTTTATTAGTATTTGGATGTATTAATAGAAACTAGTTGAAGTATATTTAATGGTTTCAATTAAGGTCGGATATCTGCATTATGACGATCATTCTTTCTCTTATAACTTTAGGGTTTAAATATATTTCGAAATAATGCTCTTTTGAGTGTTGAGTGGTTTTTTGTGTGTTTTTACATATAGCAGAAGAGGAGACAAACGTGAATTGCTGTTTTGCAAGTGAAATTGAATATGTTTTCTCGACTTGTGGTGCAGTGACAGTTGATAAGAAAAAGTTTCTTGAGGTATGCTTAATTTTGATAAATAGTTGAGTGGTGTTTTGCAATTGAAGTAAAATTGTGATTAAAAATCGCACCTAGATATTGATTATATTTATGAAAAACATTACTGTCTTTCTTTAAGTATTTTGCATCAGTGAGGTAGATGTATGAACAGAATCATTTACTCCAATCAGAAGTCCGGTGAATTAACTGGTGGTCACAAAACACTGAAGAAGAAGTCTGGTGAAAATATGGTGGTCGCAAAACGCACCAAATTAAAGTCATAGTTCAGAATTACATGGAATATTTTCTTTCTAATGCCGCTTGGCAAACACTTAGACAGCTTGGTCTCGGGTGTCTTAAGGTAAGCGCTGCACAGACGTTATCCAGGGGGCGCATGTAACTTGAAGATAAGCCATGGAAGCGGAGTACCAATGCCCCCGCAACGCTCTACGATCCTATTAGACCGGGACTTACGGCTTAAAGTGGATTCCGAAACACTACAAACATCCATGGCACCGCCGGTATTCGAACCCGAAACTTGTGGTACTGCGCGCTAGAGCGCTAGCCACTGGGCCAGTCAGGCCCTATTACATGGAATATACAAAATATAATATATTGGATCAGGAAATCTGTTTTGAAAACTGGAAATGCACACAGAAGGTCAGACCGAGAAATAGTATCCAATTAGTACTGATGCTTAAGGACAGGGGTCTCCAAACTACGGCCGCGGGCCAAATCCGGCCCATCAGTGTTTTCAATCCGGCCCGCGACCGCGAATAACTTATTGTTGCTGTAATAAGTTGGATAAAAAAACCACAGAATGATATTAACTCGGTTTTATTTACTTGCTAGGTAAAGCTTAATGACAAGCATAGTATGCAAGAAATCTAATTTAAGCATAACAACTAACAAATAATTGAAATGTATTCCACCAACATTATAAACTAATGAACATCCCGCCATACTCGGCGACTAGTCTAGAAATTATAGATAATGGCAGAAAAATTAAAACGGTTTTGGACCTCGGTACTTACTGGAGTAAACAATATGGCCCTAAGGCTGGAAAGTTTGGAGACCCCTGCTTAAGACTGACGGACAGAAGAAAAACAAAACAATAAACGACATTGTTCTCCAAGTACCTCTTCCCTCATCAATCATTAGATACTGACCCCACGTTGCAGCTCTGTTGATTCATAGATTTATTCTTTGTGTTTTTAACAGATCGACAAGAGTTGGAGAAGGCATAAACGAAGAAATGCCCTTTTCGGCAAAAAGTTTCATTTCACAGTCTATTTTTATAATAGCCATATTTTTTATCTACATGTAATGTAGAATTCTAGACATATCTTTATAGATCCAAAGAAGTGTCATATTTGGAGCAGGTGGAATGTTTTTCTGATTTTGTATGCTCTTTAATGATGTCGCCGAATTCTAAACTATTAGAAATGGATTCATCAACAGTGAAAGGTACAGAGATTAGATGTCTTTTATAGTTCTTTACGCTAAAGCGGTCAAATATATAATTTTATTTTAATGGACGAGGGGCCTGAATGGCCGAATGGCTAGCGCTCTGGCGTTCGCTACCACAGGTATCGGGTTCAAATCCCGGCTTGCCATGGTTGTTTGTAGGGGTTCGGAATCCACTTTAAACCGTAGGTCCCGGTCCAAATAGGATCGGAGAGCGTTGCGGGGGCATTGTTACTCCGCGTCCGTGGCTTACCATCAAGTTACACGCACCCCTTAGTAATGCAAATTGAGTAACATCGGTGCAGCTCTTATGGCGAAGATCACGGTCTAATTTGCCAGCTGCATTAGAAGAAAAAAAATTTTAATGGACGATGATTGAATGGATTCATCAACACTCAACGGTGTAGAGATGAGATGCTTATATCTTTTATAGTTCGTTACATTAAAGCGATCAAATATATAATTTTATTTTAATGGATGATGATTGTAAGTGACATCGTATTCAGTTGAGAATGTTGGGATCCTATTGGATCTAAGATAAAAGTATCATACGAATAATACACCTTCTCACCACAGGAGCCCAATTGAACATGTTTGGAACGAGCTGGGTAATCAGGCTGTTGCTTGCTTATCGCCAGAATTGGTTCCACAGCTGGAGCGACTTCTTACTGGGAGTGGCAAGGAATATTCCTGACACAGTGCAAGCACAGAGTTTCTTCATCATAGATATCTGTCATTGAAAGACATATCGCTATCAAAATAGTTCTTTGTCAAAACTGTACACATTATTGGTTGTTTTCTACTAATACACGGATGGTATATTCTTCATTTTACGCCAGAAATCTCAAAAGATGGTTTTATTTGCGTGTGTGTTAGACTGAGTATTGTATCAGCCAACAAAAAATTTACTGCAATTTATATTAAAAATGATAATATCCCTTGAATTTTTGTAGGTGTATTTGTATGCATTGTTTACATTCTGTTCTTCATAAGTATAAAATGCATCACTTTAGTATTGTTTACGCCTTGTTTACCTATTGATCTTTCTGAATATATCTATCTTTCTTTATTATTATTCTTAAGCATTGTATACATACAGTTCTACTTAAATATAAAAGGCTGTATTTATTAAATTACAACCGTGCATTTGCTGTTCAATCATTCGATTCTTGTCTTGTTATCAAAATTAATTAGTATATAACTAAAAATTAAATCAGAAGAAAAAAAAAACATTACATGTTTTATTAATGATATAGTAAACTTTTTATAATCTTAATTACAACATTTTAAATTAAAATAAATGTTTTATGACATTTAGTTTAATACTGTTTACATAATAATAATTAAAATGTGTTTTTGTAATTAAATAATTATCTCCTTTTTTTTAAATTCAGCTATAATTATCCAACACTTACATAAAAAAATATTAAAATTTTCCGCACATTGTAATAATATATTATGTATTAACCCCTTAACTGCCGCCGGCGTATATATACGCCTCACTCAACCGATGCGTTCCCTGCCGCCGGCGTATATATACGCCTTTCCGAAGTACGATCCTTTGCATTGCGCTGCTATAAAGAAAACTGTTCCCAGGGTCTTGGAATGCCACCTTGACAATGTTTGAAACGGATTTTATTATTTCATAGAAAAGGGATAGGGTATTGGTAAAGGAGATGTTTCTGAAACGGTGAGTCGTAGCTGTGCAGTTTTTGTTTCTGTTTGAGTAGGTCGTGCTTTTTTTATTCTTCTTTTGCTTCCGTTTCGTCGTGAAACCAGCTATCAATGCAATGAATGCGATTTTGATTTATGTGACTTGGTATATAAAAAAAAAGTTTAGACATTTTAAATAAATAATTATTTTTCCTATCATATTTTATATATGAAACAATAAAGAATTCTTGTTTTAGGAAATATCACACAGCAGATAAGTTCTAACATCTGTTTTATTATACTGTTATTCTATACTTCAAATTTAGAATTTTTGGTTTTTTTTACATTTTATTTTTTCTGTGAAAGTAAAAAGGTTTTATGTCGCAAAACGCACTTCTTTTTTTCCTCCAATACATGGCATAACTACGCGCGCCTGTATGAAAAACGGTGGCACTGCGGAGCGCATCTCGTAAGTTTTCCTCGGCAGGTAAGGGTTTAAGTAGTTCCAGTATTTTTAATATTAAGAAAATAATTAATGATTAATTTCATATTTTAAGTATACCGTTGAATAAGAGCTTTAAAAGAAATTTCTAAAATACCATTAATTATTTCATAAATACTGCAAAATTTTAGAACTTTTAATTTATTTTTAATTTTTGTTTTAGTGTTAAATTTGGTTTGAATGTAAATAGACCTATACTGGTTTTATTTGAATAAAATTTGAAAGTTAAATAAACCGAATAATCAGTACATATTTACGGTTATAAAAATCAATAATTTATGAGTTTTCAAAAGGCTTTGCAATATTAAATATACAAAAGGGTTTTTGTTTGCTATGTTGGCAATAAAATGTCTTGACGTTGTTTTTTAAAATCTTTTCATTAGCGACGGATTAATATTTTTCTTTTACTTCTGCTTTGCATATAAAAGACGTTTTTTACTTGTTTACACCTTAATTAAATAGTTTGAAGGATTTTTGTTTGGACTGTTTTCATAACAATAAAAATATTTCCTTTTTTTTCGCGGTTTACTATTAAAGAAAAAAACAGACATTTGACAAAATTTGACAGCTATTGCACTATTAGTATGTGAGTTATAGCATTTTTAGTGAAGCAACTTTTATTAGTTTGAAAAAGTGGATAAAAAGGAATTTCGTGTGTTATTAAAGCATTGCTTTTTGGCGAAAAAAATACTATTGAAGCCAAGGCTTGATTTGATAATCCAAGAACCTTTGCACCCGTAAAGTGAAGTTGATTGAGATAGCTGAGACCCTAAAGATATCAAAGGAACAGGTTGGACATATCGTGAATGAATATTTGGATATGCGAAAGCTCTGTTCAAAGTGGGAGCCGCACGAGCTCACAATCGACCAAAAATAACAAAGAATTGATGATTCTAATCAATGTTTGGAGCTGTTCAATCGTAATAAACCCGAATTTTTGCGTCGATATGTGACAATGGATGAAACATGGCTCCATCATTTCACACCGGAGTCCCATCGACAGTCAGCCGAGTGGACTGCACGTGATGAACACTAAAAATGCTATAACTCACATACTAATAGTGCAACAGCTGACAAATTTACACACGTGTCTTTTGAAGGTTAGGGCTAACTAAAAATTATATGGATTTAATGCTAGTAGTGCCATCTATGTGACAGCCTACGAACCTTTCAGCCCTCCTGTTATTTGAAGTTTTATATTTAGTTAGTCATTTGTTTTGTTTCTTCAGAAACTTGAATTTGAAATGAAATACATCTGATTGAAAAATAACGTGTAGAGGATGGGCATTATAATTCTTAGGCCAGGATATCCCTGAATTAGTTTTTAGGAAGTGAATGCTAACCTAATCCTGGATGCTCTTGTAGTGCACTTGAAAACCTTTTGAAGAAAATTGTGAATCCAGTGTAGCAGGTATGGTTTATCTTCGGAAAACTAGAAACTCCTACATGTATGCATATGTAGTAGAAATTCATCATTGGCCATTGAAAATAACAACAAAAATTACTTTAAATAATAAAACATTAAACTAGTTAGTTTTTACTTTTTAATAGCTTCTTTGAAAAAAAATTAAATTTTAAAATATAAGATATATCATGATGATAGAAATCTGCATAATTAGATGCTTGACTTGTTTTTATTAGCTGCATCATAGTTTACGATTGGCAATTCCCATAAATCCTTTCTGAACTCGTGTTACAAGGAAGTAATCCATGCAATTTTTTCTAATAAAGGTTCAAGTAATAATAACTATAATTAACAATATTTGTGAAGTTTTTAGTGTTTTTTATCTTGGTATAACTGCTAGTTATTTCTCTCCAATTTTAATAAGGACAGCATTTTTAACTAAAAAATAAATATGAATAAATTAAGAAATAAGATAATTGAAATATTTTAGTGTTTTATTTTTTATCATGTTCTAATAAACATTCAAGCGAATACATTTTAAATCACTTTGTATTTCACTGGATATCTCCGAAAAACCTTATACTTCAACAACAAAAAAAAAAAAAAAAAAAAAAAAAAAAAACAGCATAGATAAAGCAGCCGAACAGGGTACAGTTGAAAAATAGGCTCAAGAATTCAATCATCTAGATAGTATTAAACCTTCTCATAGACTTCTTCTTGTTCCTCAACAAGACATTCTACTGGCTAAGTTTCGCTCAAAAACATATATTTCGAACTCCGAACTAGCAATAAAACGTTAAACTCATCATATTTTCTATTTTTTAAAAGACTAAGCGAAAAAAAAAAATCCAAGTTTTTAAATATAACATAATATATCATACTGATAAGTAATCCACATAATTAGATGCCTGGCTTCTTTGTATTAATCGAATCATAACTTACGGTTGGCAATTCCCATAAATCATTCTAAACTCCTATTAAAAGAAACTAACCCATGCAATGTTTTCTACTAAACGATCAAGGAAATAAATACAGAAGCCACTGCAATTTTTCACTGAATATCTCTGGAAGACCTTATATTTCTACAAAAAAAGAAAAGTAGATAAAAGCAACAGAAAAAACTACTGTTTAAAGTGGATTCCAAACCACTACAAACATTGGCAATTCCCATAAATCCATTCTAAACTCCTATTAAAAGAAACTAATCCATGCAATGTTTTCTACTAAACGATCAAGGAAATAAATACAGAAGCCACTGCAATTTTTCATTGAATATCTCTGGAAGACCATATATTTCTACAAAAAAAAGAAAAATGGATAAAAGCAACAGAAAAAACTACTGTTTAAAGTGGATTCCAAACCACTACAAACATTGGCAATTCCCATAAATCCATTCTAAACTCCTATTAAAAGAAACTAATCCATGCAATGTTTTCTACTAAACGATCAAGGAAATAAATACAGAAGCCACTGTAATTTTTCACTGAATATCTCTGGAAGACCTTATATTTCTACAAAAAAAAAAAAAAAAAAATAGATAAAAGCAACAGAAAAAACTACGGTTTAAAGTGGATTCCAAACCACTACAAACATTCATGACACCGTCTGGACTCGAACCCGAAACTGTGGTAAAGAGCACCAGAATGCTGGCTATTTGGCCCCTAGGGTCACGGAATACCATACCGTTTAATAAAAAGTTTTTCTGTTTAAAATCCCATACAACATATTTTCTATTAATACAAATATTGGTTTGTTTTATATCAAAAAACTCAAACAACATTTTTATTTTTACCTTTCTAGAAATTCATTTTTTAAGGTACACTAAGTCTGGATAATGTATTAAAATATGTGAAAATGTCATTTTTTTTGCATTGTTTGCAAATTGTTCGACTTAAATGTAAAGTGAATATATTTATTAATTTAAAATAGTGGTTTATGCTGTTCAATCATCGGTTCCTTCGTTTGTATTCACACATCATCATCATCAGCACAAATATCTATACTTATGAAGGCTGTAGTATTTTATATCTTGCATAATTGCTAGTTATTTCTTTTAAATTTTAATAAAAACATTTTTAATTAAAGAGTAATTATGATTAAGTTAAGAAATAAGATGATAATTAAAATGATTTAGTGCTTTAATTTTTACGTTTCAAAAATAAAACAAAAAACATTTCGTATTAATAGACAACTTCAGTTTAATAATCATTATTTAAAATGTCCTTACATAGTTTTTCCAATAACTTTTTATTACATTTTGAATTTTGAATTCAGTCTACTTGTAAACTAAAACAATTCTAAAAAAATAAAAAGTAAAAAAATTTTAAAAAATACTCCTTTTCTTTAAATATTTGTCGAGTGTCTAAAACAGTTTCTGATATTAATGTCCACTTGATGTAATGTCTTTCTTCCCAGAATCGCAATTGCGCAAGAAAAAAGTCAAGTAGAACAAAGAAAATTACCTTTGAAAAGATCTAACAATTAAAATACCATTCTAAAAATAAAGGTATTACTTTCCAAGGTATTACTTTCCTTTAAATATGTTTCATAGATTGCTTGAGCATCTTAAAATGTTCCGATAACAATGGCCTGGTTTTATTTCCCAGTTTCGCAATTTCGAAAATCACAGCATTAACTTGATACCCAGTGATTGCAGAACATTCGAAGACGTGATTAACTTTGAAAAGTGCTTTGTAAGAATGTGCCAAAGTATTAGTGCAAACAGAGTGTTCTTCGTTAAATCCAGGAATATTCATGAGATCTACTTTGGTTCCTAACATAACTGTTGTTGCGGTCCAACCGAATGCATTTCTTACATATATTATCCAGCTCGTATGCAAGCAGCGTAAGCTATCTAAATCGTCGTAGGCATAGACAAAAAGGAAAATATGCTTTGCTGCTCGACAAAGTTGCAAAATCTCTGGCAAGAACAAATGTACTCTTTTCAATTCTAATAGTCTTAATGTAATCATATTCATGCCAGACCCTTCAGGGATGGATTCGCTAACATATTCAAAACTGGGAAGAAGAGGATCACATATACGTCTTGTCGTCAAAGAGTCGATGAGAGTAGTTTTTCCAGTGCCTTGGTCTCCGAGCACGAATGCATACACAATATTTAACTCGCACAAATCCAAAGCTTGCAGAGTTAGTTTGGGCGGATCCTTATAAAAACCACTTTCGTATGCCATTCTAATCAATAACTATTTAAGGTATGCTTAAAACCTTGCGTCTTGAATAAAAAATAAGCTGTAACTTGAGTTCAACTTATATATGTTCAAAAAATTGAGAAATTTAAATAACATCTGGAAAAACACATTGCCAGTATGATAAAATTTAAAATATGTGGCGGTGTTGTGGTGCGTTAACTCACTCGATCTACGGGAAAAGTTAGATAGTACAATTTCTGTGGATTGAACGTATTAGCCCAAAACTAACCTTACGTCCATTGCTTGAAAAATAATTGCATAATTTAATTTAATAATGGACAGGAATGATACTGTACATTAAGAATAAAATCGGAGGACTGTAAAAGAGTTACGTATAGTTCATGAGTATTGGGTAAGTTGGTCTTTGAACAAGTACATCATATTTAAAGTTGAAAACGTCCAGCTAGAACTTCGTAAGATTAGATCGGGGTTGTTAAAAAAATGAAGGAAGATAGTCAACTACAATAAAATGTATGTTAGTTATTAGTACAGTGGATGTATTATTAGAAACAAGTTAAAGTATATTTAATAATTTCTATTAAAGTTGAATATGTGAATTATGAAGTTTATTCTTTCTCTTATATTAGTAGGTGTTTAAATATAATTCGAATTAATGAGCGGTTTTGTGCTTTGAGTGATTTGTCGTGGGCTTTTCGACACAGTAGAGTATGAGATAAGTGTATTGCTATGCAGATGCAAATAAGTTTTACTCGGCTTGTGCCCGTAAATAAAAAATGTTTTTTTTTATTTTATTTATCAAAATAAATACTGTCTTTCTTTAAATATTTCGCATCGGTGAGGTAATTACATGAACATATCTATTTTCTCAAATCAGTAATCTGGTGAATTGTTGTTTGGCTTAAATGTACAAAAGAAATCCCTTGAGGCAAAATATATGGTATTATCACTAAATATGGATGCTAGCAACTGGAATCGTTTATTGAAAAATTGAAATGCACACAGAAGGTCAGAATGAGTAACAGCATTTATTTAATTCTGATGCTTAATGCTGAAGGCTAGGAAACAAATTAGCCATATACGACACTATTCTTCCAAAACAACTTTGCTCATCAACTTTCACCATAGTTTTATGTCTAAATATCCTCGTACTGTATTAAATATCATCATACTGTGTGAGAAGAGTAGATTAAACAGAGTTGGATTGATGTAGATATACATTGGGATATGGGTTACTTAGCCAGCATATCTTATGGCATTGAACATATTTAGTATGTTTGTGATGCTCTAGGTGAATTTAATGTCGCATTTAACCTGCTTACCACAACCCTTTAGAATCTTCGAACTTCCTTGACACAGCGATAGGCTCTGTGACAGACAGAGATTATTACGTTTAATGTGATCACACCCTGGCATCAGCTTATGCATTTTCAAGGTAACAAGTAACAATACTCTTTTTATTCTTTGTCAAATATATAAAGTTAGCAATATCTGTTTTAAATATCTTTTTCATCTTTAGCAGTAGTGAAACAGGTCATAACTTCTTCTTATTATTATTATTGGCGCAACATCCCCAAATATCCCCTGCCTACTGGGCAGATTTCGAGACGTGATATCTTTTCTTCCCAACCCTACACTGTCATATTAGACCCGGCCTTACAGTTTAAGGTGGATTCGAACCATTACAAACATCCCTGGGCGGATCAGAGCATCAGAGTGATAGTCACTCTGTTAGCATGTTCCACAGGTTTTAACTACATGAATAAATTCTATATTTAAATACTATATTATATTAAATTTCAAAAATTTAATATCTGAGTTTTGTTTTCAAAAAGAAAGATGAAATTTGTCTCTACTAGTCAAATTTATTTTATTTTTTTGTAATTAAAATATTAGGACCTAAAATTTTCGCTAGCAGTCAACATCAAATACAATTGTTAGATATTTTAAATTATCCAGCTTAAAAACAAATACCGTGAAATAGAAATAACATGACGGATGAAGAATTCCATACAGTATCTTAACAATGCATAAGATTAACACCATTGCACGTGTAATGTTTTAAAATTTCCTGTGTCTGTGTTTAAAATTAAATAAACAATACACCATTTCACCATTGTTAAACTATCCCATTTCACACATCCATGGGTAAAATAATCACAACAACCAAAGCTAAACAAAAATCTCCAAAACATCGAAATGTCGCACATTGTTATTAAAATAAGCAAAAATAAAACGCTCCGGCAATCATAAACAAGAGAAAATATTCCAGTCCCGTCACCTCACACAATAGATGATTAGATCACAATTTTTTCATTACACTTTTGGCATTGATATGTAAATGTCTCGTGCTCTCCGATGCAAATTCTCGTATTTTCTAATTTAAATGACAATGCGCTCATTTGATATATGCAGCTGGATACAAGACCTTATTATGAGTCAGTTTTTTCGTTCTACTGAGAGATTTACGTCTCCCCGTGTGTTATTGTGCCATCGGAAATTGCGTTCATTATGATTATGCGTTGCAGAAGTTGAGTCTGTTTCGTTCATTATCCATCGATGAGGAATGATTTGCAATGTCTTTGTGGATGGTGTTGGCGAGCAAATATGTGTGGTACTTCGTTTTCGGTATGTGGAACTCTCTTTTTCGAATGTATTGGAGCATTGATAGAAATCGATGAAAGTTCCAATGCTATCGGATGATAATTTCTTTTTTTACCTTTCTAACTTTCTTTTTTTTTTACCATTCTTTTTTTTTCTTTCTCTCTTTTTTCGAATCTTTTGGGGCATCAGTTCAAATCGATGGAAGTTTTATGGTCTATCTAAAGAAAAAAAAATTAATATTTTTTTACCTTTCTAAAGTGTTAAAGTTAAATTTCTTTACCATTCTTCCTATCATTACTGCCTTTTAAACCAATAGGTAATTTTTTGAACTTAAAACATGTCTATGTGATATTTCTTTATGAATATTTTATACATAATAAGGACACTAAATTTATAAACAACGTTTCAAAATAGTATGTATTTTATTTTAAATACAGAGATCGGTTTGGTTCGGTTTGTCACTCTACGATCATCTTGTGCATACTTTAGGCTAAACACACCGGTACCTACAGTTTTAAGTGTGGATTGCGAACCACTACAAACACCCATGGCAACGCCGGGACTCGAACCCGAAACCTGTAGTACCGAGCGCCAGAGCGCTAGCAACTCGGCCATTCAGGTTCATTGAGTCCTGATGGCCGATTAAATAGTGCTAGGTGCCACAGGTTTCTGGTTCACATCCGGGCGGTGCCATGGACGGTTGTAGTGGTTCTGAATCCACTTATCCACTTTAAACCGTAGCCTCAATCTATGACTGTTGAGCGTAGAGCTGAAAACCCTACTCTTTAAAAAAAACCTAACCTACTGTGTTGTTTCGAAATCTGCTAGTAGGCAGACGCTCTTGGCCCACCATGAGGCTGTTGCGCCAGTGAAGAAGTAATGCATATTTAAGGCCAACATAATATATAAAATTTTTACCCTTCCTTATTATAAAAGTTCAATGAAAAATATTAAAATTGAATTTTAATCTCAGGGGAATTTTAACTATAGATAAATTTTACTATAAAGGCAACCGCTTCTTTCAAGGAACATGTGATAGAATATTTTTATATTTATATTTCTTATAATATTTTTCTTACATACATGACTGTTATATAAAAGGAATTATAAATTTCCACAATGTCTCCTTTTTATATTGTGTAAATATTACTCTTTTTACTGTCTCATAATTGGAAATTTATATACTGCCATCATACTTTATGGTTAAATTTAAAATAACGGTTTAAAAGGCCAAGAAAAGATATAATTGAACTAGTATAGTTTCTATATTATGCATATTTTAAACCAAGATTTTTAACTTGGGGAAATAAATATAGTTAAAGTCTTTTATTACCAGAAGTAATTTGATACAAACTACTGAAAAACGTGATTTATTTCATAGAGTGAATTGCAACAACATTACCCATTATTAATAATTCCAAGTAAAATATTTCATTTCATTTTGCTGATTTTCTAATTTAAATTGATAATTTTAAAGAAAATCAGAAATCAATTAAATTAAGATACGGAAATACATTTACCGAAACAGCGAGGAAAATATCCTTTGTTAATTTTAATTCACTTTACTTTCAATTTCTGAAACAAATACATTCAATAGCATGTATACCTCAATTAAAAATACCCGCATTCGGTAACAATGTTGCAAATTTCAATTAAATTCATCGAATATAACAATCTGAAATTATAAAATAAAAATATATCTAGTGGTTATATCTGCATCCATTTCATTTATCATAATAAACATAAGCAATAAACGAAATATTAATACATCATTCCTATTTGTATTAACTCAACAAAGAAATCCAATTTCGCGAACAATCCCTCGAATCAATGACTGTTAACGCATCTGTGATGATTGGACGTTCGTTTGCATACCGAGGAGTCAATATGGGACCCCTGTGATTGGACCCAGTGATTAAAGACGGCACTACTCCCTTTTCAGCAACCAATCACCGACTGACCTCCTTCCTTTTCACAGAGGATAATAAGGATGCAGAACGGCGGATAGTTGATAACGATGATTGCATGTCAAGAAGATGGAGAGGTTGGACGCAAGTTGCCCCCCGAGGATCAACTTCAAGGGGTTTCGAACTGGAAGCAGAAAGGAGTAGGTGGATGAGATAAAATTCAAGACACAGAATTGGTGTCCCATTTCGTGACAGTTGACCGTTCCTTCCAGTTGGAATGTGGAAGTGGGAAATATTTGTGGCCCAGTCGAAGGATTTGGGGAAAGTCAGGTTTCATTATTGGAAATGTCTGAATTCTACAATTGTGGTCTTTGAGAGGTATAAGCTGAAATTCAGATATTCAAGCTTTCGATATATTGGACTTCGATTAAATTGTAGAACTAAACTATATTTATATGCTTTATAGTCTCAAAAAAAAAGGATAGATTATTATATAAGTATTATGAATTAAATTAAACATTTTAATGGGAAGGATTAAATTCGTCGATATTAATAATGTTTTAGAAAAGTATTCGTAAACTTGAAACATTCAAAGTTGTTTTGTACACAAGTATTAACTAACAATAAAGCATATTTCTGCCTAAAAACCTGCAAACAATGATGTCATCATGTCGTATTCATATCTGCATACTTGTAAGTAATAATTGGAACTGATGGCCAAGTAACTGGTGCTTGGGGCCACATATTTTGGGTTCGAGTTCCGGCCAAGCCATTGATGTTTGTAGTGGTTCACATGACTGCAGAACTTTGGTAACCTAGTCAAATAGGAATTGTCGATATATAGTTTAATGTCTATATCTATATTTGGTATATAGTCTACATCCTGGTTTAATATGACTGTAGGGTGTTAGGCAGACATCCCAAAACCGTATAAAGAAAACATCTCATGTCTCGATTAAGTCTCTCTTAACATCTCGGACTTGGCCGCCAAATATAGCTATTGCACAAATAAAGAATACTCTAATGGAAAATGCAAATGCTGCAGTAATCTTAAATTACTATATTTTTTTTAAATTTAGTAAAAGTGTGATCTAGTTGATAAAATAAAGTGTCGCGTTTCCTTTAATAATAAGAACATTTATGCTTTAAAAAATGTATAGATTTTATGAATTATAAAGTTCTCTATTTTGATAAAATTTATACTTTATTTCAATGACAAATTTCACGGAAATCGATTATGAAAACCATAACGGCAATAAAAATAGCAAAATAAAAAATAAAGAAATAGGATATAAAATCATTAAGGTAACTTCAACAATAAGTTCTGATACTAATAGAAACTGACAAATACATTTATATCCACCATATTTATAGATACGAATATGAAGAAATCCTTCCGGATGTAAATTGGCATCCTTCAAGATATGAAAGCAATCCCCCGCCATAGCTCTTCAAACAATCCCAACCAGTAAAGCATTGTTACATTATCAGAACTTATTACATAAACAATTCCTGGCAGATTCCATAACGTCTTCCATTTCATTCACCATAACAAAGCTATTCTCTTCTGGTATTAACTCGAAACGGCGCTTACTGCGATATTTCCACCTAATCGACCCTTCACATGCACATTGATTCGCACCCGATTCACTTAGGGACCGGCCTAACCTTCGTGGCAGATGTGCGATTTTCTCGCGGGGAGAGGGGGGGGGGCAGAGCGAAGGGGTGGAAGCTTTGGAAATTCGAATGCCAAACGATTCGTCGTGGATCTGCGTAGATAATTCCTCATTAACGGAATATTAATGCGCCAACAGCACATGCGTTAACAGCAGCGTTTAATTTGATTTACCTCCCTTTCCTGAGTCGGGCAGTTTCTGCTCAAGACAGGAGGACGCTCAGAGACGGGCAAACACCCCGATTTATATTTAGGTTCTTGCAAACGCACCAGGTATGAAGCCGAATGTTAGGGTGTTATTCATGAGTGGGTGGAAGAGAGTGTGGGTGTTAGCATAGGGGGCGGCCAGACGGAGAAGAGATGTTGATTGTGAATAAACTGGTAATGCCTGATGATGAAGACTATATTAAAGTATTCGGGCCTGAATGGCCGAGTGGCTAGCGCTCTGGCGCTCGGTACCACATGTTTCGTGTTCGAGTCCCGGTGGTGCCATGAATGTTTGTAGGTTCCGGTCTAATTAGTCGTAGGTTCCGGTCTAATAGGATCGTAGAGCGTTGCGGGGGCATTGTTACTCCGAGTCCGTGGCTTATCTTCAAGTTGCAAGCGCCCCCTGGGTAATGCAAAGTGAGTAACGTCTGCAGCTCTTGCCTTAATGCATCCAAGACCAAGCTGTCTAAGTGTTTGCCAGCTGCATTAGAAAGAAAAAATATTAAAGTATTCTATGGAATCTTCAAGTTTGAATTTTGATTAGACAATAATATCTTTGATAATTTTGTTGTTTCCCGTCGTTCGCCACAAGAATGGTACAAATTCAAGACATGCAGCAGTATCTATATGTTGGCACCTCCAACATTACTATACTGCAAACCTTATAACCTATAGATTTATTACACCCGTTTCGAATTTGTCAATTTGTTTTCAATCATGACTTCTCTAGTTTTTAATACTTCGAGCTATCCGCTATTCCTGTCTTATTCCCAGCGGCCTGGTGGTCAAGTGACCAGCGCTCTGGTCTTTGGTTCTATAGATTCAGGGTTTGAATCCTGGCTGTGGCATGGATGTTTGTGAGCGGTTCGGAATCCACGTTAAACTGTAGGTACCGGTCTAATTAGCCCAAACTGCACACAAAATCACCGTAGAGCTACAACCAAACCAATCTCTGATTTCAACCTATTTGAATATCCTATAAATAATGCATTGCATCCAAATTGCCTCCTCCCAATTTTGAACTGATTGTTTATTGATGTTTTCCTTATTTTCTAACCGCCATCATAAGCCAAAAGAAGCGATAGGACAATCCGACTTAGAGATTTACAATGTGGCCATACCCAACATAGATACGGATTTTGTTTCACGTCACATCTTGAGATTCGAGCCAAGCACTTTTGAATCGTAATAATTCTGTATGAACCAACTTTCGCATTGGTTAAAAAAGGGAGAAAAGACACAGTTTATCGTAAAGTTACTTTTCAAACTTCAGAAAGTCCATGATATTAAATATAGCATCTACAATTACAAACAATTGAGTCAAAACAAATTCACGTGTGTACGCTGGGGATAAGCAGGAAAACTGAGTAATAAACATTTATTTCATTGTGCTCAAAGGCAAGAAAAGAAATACTCAAACTACTCAGATGCCACTAGTTCGTTTTAAATTCGAGTGGTATGGGGCAGTGGTCTCCAAACTTTCCAGCCTTAGGGCCATACTGTTTACTCCAGGAAGTATTAAGGGCCAAAACCGTTTTAATTTTAGCAAGCAAGTAAATAAAACCCAGTTATTATCATTCTGTGTTTTTTTATCCAACAATAAGCTATTCGATGTCGCGGGCCGGATTGATGACACTGGCAGGCCGGATTTGGCCCACGGGCCGTAGTTTGGAAACCCCTGGTATAGGGAAATGATGTTGAACCTTAGAAAATTAAAAACCCATAAACGAATTGTAACGGAATTCTAGGGCTAACCAACATGATGAATCAGACCTAAAAAAACAATTTTTCCATTTATTTCGGAAAAGGGAGACAAATGTATGTTTTACTTAGATGGCTTGTGGAGCTTTGCATCCCAGTTTTATATGGTACCGAAAAATAATTTTTAACCCCAAAAGATTCTCTTGTAAAATATCCATGTAGCTTCATTGGAATTGCTCATGCTTTGAAGATTAACTTCTCAATAATTAAAAAAATTTTTATTTCTTTCCTATTTTGTAATTTAAATATTTTTTATTTTTCATATGCATAGTTACCTAGAGTTGATTTTTTTTGAAGAAGCATATGTTTTTAGATACTGGTCACTCTGACAGGTAATCATTCATCATTAAAACTGCAGATTGTGAAGTCTCGGTCTATAACGGTTTCAAGAAGATGAACACTTTCAGGATCATGGGAAAAATTTAATTTTTTATTTACAAGCATTATTATAGTACACAACTTTGGGTTAATACAATTTATTGTTTATTAAAAAATTTAAATTAAAGATTTAAAATTTGTTTCACAAGTACTGTTCACTCCAAGAATGAAGATTTCAGAGTTCTTGAGTCCACGACGAATCTAATATACCCTGTCTGCGGCAGACTTTAATTATCACATGGTATGATACACGAAACCAAAAGAAGCTCACTTTGGAAAAAGGCGGCAAATCCGGCTTGTTCAGTTACTTCAGAGGAATAGAGGAAAACAACTCTTCTTGTTGACTTCACAGAACACTCTTTCTCTCCTTCTCCAAAAATCTCCCTTTAGAAAAAATCTGTCAATAGGGGTGAGTCAGCATTTCTTACTTATCATTGGAGTATAAATTTTCTCCGCCTAAGGGATATCACCAATCCCGATGGAACTACTCATGTTGTAATCCATATTCCATCTGTAATTGTTTCACAGACAATAGCTATCATCAAGAGGTTACATTATCCCTGACACTGAATATCTGTTATCCGATTTAAGTGACAAGTTGTTTTTATTAGTACAAAACACAAATTACATATGTAATACAAATATCCGTAGCACTTATCTGCTGTCAAATTTGAATGATAGGATTTTATTATGCACTTGTTAAAGAATATATGTATATTCCTCTGTTCTGGGAGCGAATGCTACAATTTTTCTCGTAGGAAAAATGCTACAATTGTTCTCGTAGGAAAAATGCTACAATTTATTCTAAATAACAAAAGTTTTTGACTTTTTTATATTTCCGAACTTGTCAATTTTGAGGAATCAAATGTACTAAAATATAAATTTGTTACTTTTTAAATTTCATGTCATTTCTTATTAATATTTCAAGCAAAAAACATTCTATTAGAAAGTGTTAACAAACTAAAATACTAAGAATTCAAAATATTCCACAACAAATTTCAATGATATATGCACAACACTGCTTGTCTCTTTCCGCGGGAAAAATGCTACAAGATCTTGGCAGTATATTCAGGACTATCATGGGCAGACCTACATCCAAATTTCGCCAACACAGATTTCAAAGAAAACAGCCTAATCCGAATGTGCATCTTTGAATTCCGCACTCTCTCCCTCAAAAAGAAAGAAATGATTTCATAAAAACTTTCATACCTACTGATTTATCACTTCTAACCGGTAATAGACACACAGTATTTCGCTTTGATTTCATTTGTTGCTCGAACCTCAGCTCTCCAGTTTAAAAACACATCTGGTTATACTGTGATATCTGACTCTGATTCCAACTTATAAAAGGCTCCGAATCAACGCGTTTCAAGTTTATATTTTAAAAGTTTTCAATCAAGCAAACATTATTTTTAAAGGTACTCCAGAACCTATAAATCTGTCAAAATATTTGTAATGTTTCCTAAGCTTATGAAAATGCATGGTTACGAAAATATCGGAAACATTCAGCTAAAACAATAAGAGAACCGAAGATTTTAGACAGTAACAGACGGTCGTAAATATAAGACAGTTTAGTACATTTTTTCGATAAAATGTTTTCCAATATATGAAAACTAGAAATAAAAGAAAAAAGACAAACTGGAACATTCTCGAAGAAATTACCCAAACAATAAACATTGACAGAAATATGAAGTTCTTGAGGATGTTGCAAAAGAATTTGGCAGGTTCATTCCTTACGGGAATCATTGAGGAAGAATCGACGAGGGGTTGTAAAGGTTTGAAAAAATATTTTTGTTTTAATGCCGTGATCTTCAAGTATGTGGGGCATTTCTTTTTCTCTCAAAGAATTAGGGTGCTATAAATGATAGATCTTTTCTTCATATATATATTTTTTTTCATCCTGGTTTTTTTATTTTTGCTTAAGATGGATGATGATACTTTTCAGAATATATTTAGACTCTGATCTTCCTGGATGTCTTTCGTTCAGAAGAAATAAGCAATCGCTAAAAAGTAAGAGCTTAAACTGTTTGAAAAAAAAGAAAATTCATTGTATTAAGTTGAGACTGTCCGTAATTTTTAATAATTCATAACTTTTTAAAAATATATGAAGAACAATACGAGAATATACGAGATTTATTTCTAGCCTTTTTTTGTTAAACATCACTGGTTCGAACCTGTGCTCCACAAATTTTTAAGGACTTTTATTTAGGAATAAAAAACACAAACTTACGTTTTGTATGGTAAAAAAATCCGGAACTCTACCAGTTACCAGCCTGAATATTAATTCACTAATGTTTGGTACTTCGCCGTAATTGACACCACTTCCTGTAGTTTCTGAAATTAATGACGACTATAAATGCCACTAATTGATTCGAACTTGATTCTTCTTTTACGCTATTTGCCTCCGCAGCAGCAGGTTTGGTTGGGGTTGTCGTTCTACGGTCACACTTCAGGCTAATTAGACCAGGACCTACAGTTTAACGCGGATTCTGAACCACTCACAAACATCCATTCCACCGCCATGATTGAAACCTGAAGTTTGTCATATCAAAGGCTAGAGCCAATTGGCCATCAGGCCCAGGTATACCATGAGAATTCTTCCACTCTGCAATCAGATTTCGCCACCGCAGATTTCAATGAAAACAGCAAATCTAAATGTGCGTCTCTGAACCCCGCTGAGATTGTCCGTAATTTTTAATAATTCATAACTTTTTAAAAAGCTCTAAAGAACATTTAACGATTTTTTTTCTAGCCATTTTTTTGGTGAAACATCACTGGCTGTGTTCCACGAACATTTTAATGACATTTAATTAGGAATAACAAAGACAGACTTGCGTTTTGGATGGTAAAAAAGTCTGGAAGTCTACCAATTAATAGCCTGAATATTAATGTTCTTCACTTAACATATTTTGCCATAATTGCTACCAAGTCCTGTAGCTTCTGAAATTAGTGACTACCATAAAGGCCACAAACTTATTCGAACTCTTCTTGTAAGCTAGTTGCACCCGCAGTCACAGGTTTGGTTGGGTTTGTCGTTCTACGGTCATATTTCGCACACTCCAGGCTAATTAGACTGGTACCTATAGTTTAACGGGGATTCTGAAAATAAAAAACATCCAAGCCTCCGTCAGAATTTGAACCTAAAGCTTGTGCTTGTTCTTCACCTGAAGTTAGTTCTTCCACGCTGCAATCAGATTTCGATACTACGGATTACAACGAAACCAGCTAATCCAGATGCGCATCTTTCAACTCTGCATTCTCTCCCTCAAGAAAAAAGTAAAACTTCCCATTTCTTCCCCATTTAGAAATACATCTGGCTATACAATAGTTCTCTCTAACCATGACTCATAAAAAGCTCCGAATTAATGCATTTCGAGTATATATTTTAAAAGTTTTCAAGCAAGTAAACGTTATTTTAAAAAGTACTCCAAAACCTATAAATCTTTCAAAATGCTTCCGAAGCATATGAAAATGTACAGAAAATTCAATGCATGGTTACGAAAATATTGGAAACATTCAACTAAAACAATAACAGAACCGAAAAGAGTTCAGCCTGTAAGAGGCGGTCGTAAATATAAGACAGTTTAGTACATTTTTTCGATAAAATGTTTTCCAATTTACGAAAACAGCAAATAAAAAAAAGACAAACTGGAACATTCTCGAAGAAATTACCCAAACAATAAACATTGACAGAAATATGAAGTTCTTAAGGTTGTTGCAAAAGTATTTGGCACATTCATTCGTTACGGGAATGGTTGAGGGAGAAGCAACGAAGGGTTGTAAATGTTTGAAAAAAGTATTTTTGTTTTAACGCCGTGAGCTTCAAGTACGTGAGGAATATTTTTTTCTCTTCTCTCTGTAAAGAATTAGGGTGCTATCAGTGATTGATCTTTTCAGCAGATATTTTGCTTTTTCATCCAAATCTTTTTATTTTCGCTTAAGATGGATGATGATACTTTTCAGTATATATTTAGACTTTGATATTCCTGGATATTTTTCGTTAGGGAGAAATAAACAATCTCTGAAAAGTAAGAACTTAAACTACTTGAAAGAAAATTCATTATATTAAGCTGGGATTGCCCATAATTATTAATAATTAATAACTTTCTTAAAATCTTTAAAATACATTCAATGAGATTTATTTCTAGGCTTTTTTTTTTCTTGCTGAGCATCACTGGCCATTGTTCCAGAACATCTGGAAGAGCTTTTATTTAGGAATAACTAATCCACATTTGTGTTTTGTATGGGAACAAAGTTACAAGTAACCAGCCTGGATACTTATCACCTTTTGTCCCAATCGCCACCAAGTCTTTTAGCTTCTTAAATTAGTGACTGCAACGGACGCCGAAAGTCGATGCCGCCGCCGATGCAACTAGCATACAAGAACAGCCAAGTTCAAATCAGCTGGCGGCCTTTATAGTCACTAATTTCAGAAGTTACAGGACTTTGTGGCGATTATGATAAAATGTGTTAAATGCAGAACATCAATATTGAGGCTGATAACTGAATCCGGATTTTCTACCTACAAAATGTAAGTTTGTCTTCATTATTCCTAAATAAAAGTCTTTAAAAAGTTCGTCAAACGCAGGTTCGAACCAGTTATATTCAACAACAACAAAAAAAGACAAGAAAGAAATCTCATTGAATGTATTTTACAGATTTTTAAAAAGTTATGAATTATTAAAAATTACGGGCCATCGCAGCTAAATGAGATGAATTTTCTTTTTCTACCAAGTACTTTAAGTTCTCACATATCAGCGATTGTTTATTTCTTAACGAAAGGCATCCAGGAAGATCAAAGTCTAAATATATGCTGAAAAGTATCATCATCCATCTTAAGCGAAAATGAAAGAGATTGGATTGAAAAAAAAAATATCCGAAGAAAAGATCAATCACCGATAGCACCCTAATTCTTTAGAGACAGAGGAGAAAAAAATATTCCTCACATACTTGAAGATCATGGCACTAAAACAAAAAGTACTTTTTCAAATCTTTACAGCCCCTCGTCGCTTCTCCCTCAACCATTCCCGTAACGAATGAACCTGCCAAATACTTTTGCAACAACCTCGAGAACTTCATATTTCTGTCAATGTGTATTGTTTGGGTAATTTCTTCGAGAATGTTCCAGTTTGTCTTTTTTCTTTTATTTGTAGTTTTAGTATATTGGAAAACATTTTATTGAAAAAAATTTACTAAACTGTCTTATATTTACGACCGCCTCTTACTGGTTGAACTCTTTTCAGTTATCTTATTATTTTAGTAGAATGTTTCCAATATTTTCGTAACCATGCATTGAATTTTCCATACATTTTCATATGCTTCGGAAGCAGTTTGAAAGATTTAGAGGTTTTGGAGTATCTTTGAAAATAATGTTTGCTTGCTTGAATTTTTTTAAAAATGTAAACTTGAAATGATTTGATTCGGATTTTTTTTTAGTTTTATTCGGAGTCAGAGACAGAGACAACTACTGTATAGACAGAAATATTTTTAAATTGAGGATATGCAGTTAAATGAAGTCAGACCAATATGTCATGTGTTTATCACTGGTTAGAAGTGATAAATCTGTAGGTATTAAAGTTATTCTATGAAGTCTTTTTGAGGAAGATGGTCCGGAATTAATGATACACACCTGGATTGGCTGTTTTCGTTTAAAACTGGTGGCTAAATATGGATACAGCAGAGAAGATTTTTTGTTGTCTACTCATGGTAATCCTGAAATAGACATTTATCTGTAGTTTCAATCACAAATGATTATCTGTCAAAGTGACCAGCATTCGAAAGCATATGCTGCTTCAAGTCCTGAAAGTGCCATGAATGTTTATCACTACAAACATCTATTGTTCTGAATCCACTTTGAACCTGTCTAATATGACTGCAGCGCGTTGGAAGTAGGGCTGATAATTCTACCCCGTAAAAAGGAAAACATCTTCTGTCTCGATGATGATTTATTTCTTAGGATTTCCTAATAGATTAGAATCGGAGAGGAATATTGCATAGCTTGAAGTATTGATAACCTAGAGAAGTCCACTCCAAACAAATTGACAAAACGAACCGAAATGTGTCGGAAGTAATAAATCTGTAAGCTATAAAGCGTGTAGTATAGTAGGGCTGCAAGTGTAGGAGTTCCTAATGGTTAAATAACGTCAGTGATGCCAATGATGTGCTGAATTTATACCTGTCTTGTGGTGAATTTATATTATTTATGTGCTGAATTTTTACCATTCTTACCCCTTAAAAAGAAATGTCTCCTGCTTCAAAATCTGTCTGTAGGCTTACGGCTTTGGTCAACCAAGAGGCTGTTGCGCCAATGATAATGATGACTATTTTCCAAATAAAAAAGTTTAAAATTGATAAAATCTAATTATTTTTCTAAAGCATAAATGTGGTTATTATTAAAAATTATGACACTATATTTTATCAACTACTAATCACTTTTACCAAATTTAAAAAAAATGTAGTAATTTTAGATTATTTCACTATTTTTCCATTAGATAACTCTTCTTCTTCATTGAAGCAACAGCCCCAAGGTGAACCAAGGCCGTCCGCCTAGTGACATAATCAAGGCAAATGTTTAGCTTTTACTGTGTAGGGCTGTCAGCTCTACGCTAAACACTCTGCAGTCATGTTAAACCGGGATTTATGGTGTAAAGTGGATTCCGAAATAATACAAACCCACCTGGCACCGCCGATACACGAATCCTGAACAAGTGGCACAGAGCACCCGTCACTCGACCATTGGGCTCCATTAGACTATTACTTACAATTATATAGATATGAACTCGGCATGATGATATCATTATTTATAGCTTTTTTAGTTAGAAAAATGCTTATGTGTAAGTTAATACTTACGTACAAAACAACTATGAATGTTTCAAGTTTATGAATTCTTTTCTTAAACATTATTAAAATTGTGGAATCTAATACTTATCAACAAATTATACAATATTTAATTTAATTTTTAATAGTTATATAATAACTTATAATTTTTCTGAGACTATTAAGTATAAAAAAAAATAGTTTCGAACTATAATTTAATCTAGGTATAGTATATTGAAATCTTGAATATCTGATTTTTAACTTACATATCTCGATATTCTCCATCATAACTGTAGAATTCAGACATTTCCAATATTGAAACCTGACTTTCCCCAAATCCTTCAACCAGGAAACAAATATTTCCCACTTCCACATTCCAACTGGAAGGAACGATCAACTGTCATGAAATGGGATACCCATTCCGTGTCTTGAATTTTATCTCCTCCCCCTCCTTCTTCCTGCTTCCAGTTCGAAACCCCTTCAAGTTGATCCTAGGGGACAACTTGCATCCAACCTCTTCATCTTCTTGGCATGCAATCATCGTTATCAACTATCCCCCGTTCTGCGTCATTATTATCCACTGTGAAAAGGAAGGAGGACAGTGGGTGATTGGTTGCTGAAAAGGGAGTAGTGCCGTCTTTAATCATTGGGTCCAATCACAGGGGTCAGATATTGACTCCTCAGTATGCAAACGAGCGTCCAATAACCACAGATGCGTTAACAGTAATTGATTCGAGGGATTGTTCACGAAATTGGATTTCTTTGTTGAGTTAATACACATAGGAATGATGCATTAACATTTCGATAATTGCTTATGTTTGTTATGACAAATGAAATTGAGGCCACGTGGCATATTTTCATTATACTTTATTAGTTTAAATTATTTTATTCGATAAGATTAATTGAAATTTGAAAAATTTTAGAGAATGCGGGTATTTTCATTAGAAGAAAACATGCTATTTAATGGATTTATATCAGGAATTGAATGTAAATAGAATTATAGTTCACAAACATCTTCGCTTGTATTTTAATGATTGTATTTTCTTATTTTAATTCAACAAATTTCTGATTATCTTTAAAACTATGAATTTAAATTAGAAAAAAAATCAACAGTCGCTTATAATTAAGGATAGAAAACAATTGACATGTAATATTTCACTTGAAATTATTAGTAATGGGCGATGTTGATGTAAATGACTATATGAAATAAATCACGCTTTCCAATTCTTTTTTTTCAAATTACTTCTGATATTAAAAGCCTTTGACTGTAATTATTTCACAAATTGAAAAATTATCAAATTTATTAGCCAAATTTTATTAATTAATATTAGCAAATTTATTATCAAAATATGTATCTTTCAGATGAAAGACGCTGACTGGTCATTTGTTAATGTGCAGTCTCTAAAATAGAAAATAAAATAATTTTTAGTAACTGAATTAAGGTAATTTAATTACAATATAAATTAAAAAAGCTGCGTCATACCTTTAAATAAGACGGAAACATATTTATAAAAATAAAAAATATTGCATTAAGGAGAATCTATTGCAAATTTATCGAATTTCGAGTAGGATAATATTTTGACCTAATCCAATATATAAATATAATATCCAATTATTTTTCTTCTTCATTGGCAGAACAGCCCCATGGTGGGCCAAGATCGTCTGAATACTGGCAGATTTTTAAACAATTATTTTTACAGGGTAGGATTGTCAGCTGTATTAATTATTATTATAAACGTCTAACTGTCATATTATACCGGGATCTACGGTTTAACTGGAATTCGGAACTATTACAAACATCCATGGCCCACTACAAACTCCTACTACTCCTCCTACAAACTACAAGCTCCTTTGGCTCCGAGGGCCTGTTACTCGACCATCAGGTCCCGCAATTCTTCTATGTATTTTACATAGAATATAAACTATTTATAATCTTTTTATAAATTTAATACCCTTATTATGTATAAAATATCTATAAAGAAACAACAGAAACTAAATTTATATGAAGAAGCAACTAGATAGAGTTAATTAAAAGCTGGTGTAAGTTCCAAAAAACGCCTATTGGTTAAGGCGGTAGTAATGATAGGGATACCACATTTTAGAAAAATGATGAAAAGTAAAAAAATGTTTAAAAAAATATCTTCAGATAGACCATAAATGTCCCATAGCTTTCAATTGAGGCCAAAAGATTTTTAAAAAAAGCTACAAAGAAGAAAAGATGAAAAAAGAAGAAAATAACGAATAGTAGAAAGAAAAAAGAAAGAATAGTAAAAAAAGAAATTATCATCACATAGCAATGAAACTTTCATCGATTTTAATCAATGCTTCAATACATTTCAAAAAGAGCGCTTCACATACTTACACGTAGTACATCACACATTTGTTCACCAACACCATCTACAAAGCAGTTGCACACAATTTCTCATCGATTGATAATGAACGAAACAAACTAAACTTCTGCAACACATAATCATAATGGATGCAATTTCCGATGTGATAATATCGCACGGGGAGACGTAAATCTCTCAGCAGAACGAAAAAACTGACTTATAATAAGATCTTGTATCCAGCTGTATATATCAAATGAGCGCATTGCCATTTAAATTAGGAGAGACGAGAATTTGTATCGGAGAGCACGAGGCATTTACATATCAATGCCAAAAGTGTAATGAAAAAATTTAATCTAATCTTCTATTGTGTGAGTTGACGGTGCTGGAATATTTTCTCTTGTTTGTGATTGTCAGAGCATTTTATTTTTGCTTATTTTAATAACAAATGCAAAGTGCGACATTGCGATGGTTAGGGGATTTTTTCGTCGCTTTGGCTGCTGCTTTTATTTTAACCACGGATGGTTGAATTGTGATAGTCTAACAATGGTGAAATGGTGCGAGGTTTATTTAATTTTAAAATCAAACACAGGATATTTTAAAACATTACATGTAGAATATTGTTAATATTAGGCATTGTTATGATACTGAATAAAATTCTTCATTCGTCTTATTCTTTCTATTTGAAGGTATTTGCTTTAAAGCTGAATAATTTAAAATAAAAAAAACAATAGTATTTGATATTAATTCTAGAGAAATTTTTAAGACCTAACATTTTAATTGCAAAAGTATATAATCATAGAAATCAATTTTATCTTTCTGTCTTTTATGACAAAAATCTCAAATATTATACATTTGTAATTGAATAATTTATTAATTTAGTCTCATTTTAATGCAAAATTAATTCATGTAGTTAAAACATGTTTCACTCTTGCAATAGGTAAATAAGATATGTATTTCATTCCGATCTGTAAAATACCAGACTGCCCTAGATCCACCACTGTAGCGGACTTCCACGTGGAGAATAGACATGATTGTCATGCTAAACAGCTAGAAAGCATTGGCATATGTAATAGTCCTTTTTGCAAGATGGACAAAGATCATTTGCTAATTTGTTTTTCATGGAATGAAGAAAACTATCGAAGATTTTTATGCAGTGTTTAATTCTTAATAATTTCTAATTTGGAGAGGAGTATTGGATAGATCGAAGTATAGATAAAATAGAGAAGCCCAGTTTGAAAAGAAATTGACAAACAGAAAGTGAAATCTCATGTCTCACGAGTTATAAATCTGTAGACTATAAAGTTTGTAATATAGTTGGGTTGGAAGTGTAGGAGGTGCGAATGTATAGATAAATCTGCATGCGTGAATCATGGGTGTTCATACCATTTTGGTGGTGAAGAAAATCGACCTTATTAATAAAGAACAAAAGTACCAAAGATATATCTGCCTATTGAAAATTCAAACCTGAAAATCCCATAGAATCCCTTAATGTAGTCTTCATCAACAGGCATTACCAGTTTATTCCAAATCACATCCCCTCTCCGCCTGCCCTCCTACACTACCAACCGCACTCCCTTCCACCCACTCATGAATTACTCCCTAACGTTCGGCTTCATACCTGACCCTCAATATAAATCGGGGTGTTTGCTCGTCTTGTGAGCGTCCTGCTGTCTTGAGTAGAAACTGCCCGACTCAGAAAAGAGAGTTGGATCAAATAAACGCCGCTGTTAACGCATGTGCAGATGCCGCATTAATATTTGGTTAATGAGGAATTATCTATGCAGATCCACGACGAATCGTTTGGCATTCGAATTTCGAAAGCTTCCACCTCCTTCGCTCTTTCCCTCCCACGAGAAAATCGCACATCTGCCACGAACGTTAGGCCGACCTCCTAAGTGAATCGGGTGCAAGTCAATGGGTATGTGAAGGGTCGATTAAGTGGAAATATCGCAGTAAGCACCGTTTCGAGTTAATACCAGAAGAGAATAGCTTTGTTATGGTAAATGAAATGGAAGACGTTATGGAATCTGCAAGGAGTTGTTTATGAAATGGGTCTATCAGTTCTGATAATGGAACAGGGCTGTACTGGGTGGAATGGTTCGAAGAGATATCGCGTGGGATTGCTTTCATATCTTGAAGGATGCCAATTTACATCCGGATGGATTTCTTTATAATAGCTATTGTAATGGAGAGATATATGTTGGATATAAATGTATTTGTTAATTTCTATTAGTATCAGAACTTAATGGTGGAGTCGAAAGTTACTTTAAAGAATTTATATCCTAATTTTTTATTTTGCTATTTTGATCAGCAGTTATGGGTGTCTTAAGCAATTTTCGCTTAATTTGTCATTGAACCAAAAGTAAATATTTATCCAAATATAAAAAATTACATTTTGTAAAATCTATTTATTTTTCTTAATAGCATAGTGTGGTAATTCATAACGCTTATTGTATAATGTAATAATGCACGATGTAATAATGCATAATGTGTAATGTAATAATACATAATGCAGTAATGCATAATGTTAATAGCATAATAGCTTAGCATAAGTCGATATTAAAAAAAAGATACTATATTTTATCAGCTACTGCATACTTTTACTAAATTAAAAAAAATGTATATGACTTTTATATTATGTCAGCATTTACCTTTTTCCATTAGATAAATCTTCTTTATTGGGGCAACAGCATCATGGCCATGCGCCTAATAGACCTAGACAGGAGATGTTTCCTTTTTGCAGTGTAGGGTTGTCTGCACTAGGCCAACACTCTGGAGTCATATTAGACCGGGATCTATGGTTTAAAATGGATTCTTAATCACTACAAACATTCATGGCACAGCCGGGACTCGAGACCGAAACCTGTGGCACAGCCGGGGCTCAAGAACGAAACCTGTGGCACCGCCCACCAATCACTGCTCACAGACCCCATTAGACCCCCAGCCCTTCCGCCGAAACCTCATGCCGCATTAGAGTATTACTTACAATTATACATATATAAACACAGCACAACATTTTATTTTTTAAGCAGAAAAATGCTTAATAGTAAGTTAATAAATAGGTGCAAATAAACTTTGAATATTTCAAGTTGACGAATATTTTTCTTAATTCTTTTTAAAATCGATGAATCTATTATCAATAACTCATACAATATTTAGTTTAATTTGCAAAGTTAGAAAAACAAACAATTTAGTACTATAATTTCATCTAAGTGCAGTATATCGGAAGTTTGAATATCTGAATTTTACGTTATACATTACAAAGATCTCCATTGCAGGTTTCAATAATGAAACCTGACTTTCCCCAAATCCTCGAACCCGACCACAAATATTCCCCACTTCCACATTGCGACTGGTAGGAACGGTCAGCTGTCATGAAATGGGACACCCACTCCGTGCTTTGAATTTTATCTCGGAGAGTGACATATTGAAAAAAACTAACTGTTCATATATATAGTGATTAGGGGATTATAGTCCTTGTTGCTTCACATCCCCATATACCACTTCATTCATTCATTCAACTCTGAAAAGGACGTAGGACAGTTGGTGATTGGTTGCTGAAAAGGGAGTCGTGCCGTCTTTAATCACTGGGTCCAATCACGGGGGTCAGATATTTACTCCTCAGTATGCAAACGAACGACGAATAATCACAGATGCGTTAACAGTCAGTGATTCGAGGGATTGTTCGCGGAATTGGATTTCTTTGTGCAGTTAATACACGTAGGAATGATGTATTAATATTTCGTTTATTGCTTATGTTTGTTATGATAAATGAAATGGATGCCGATGTATAAATTTGATATAGCTTTATTTTTACTTTATTAGTTCAAATTATTATATTCGATGAAATTAATTGAAATTTGAAACATTGTTACCCAATGCGTGTATTTTCACTAGAGGAATGGATGCTTTTTAATGAATTTAAGCCAGAGAGTGAAAGTAAATTGTATTAAAATTAAAACAGTATATCTTTCTTTGGTGTTTTAATGAATGCATTTCCGCATTTTAATTTAATAAATTGCTGATTCTCTTTAGAAAGATGAATTTTAATTAGAAAAAAACAGCAGTCTTGTATAATAAATGATAGAAAAAAATTGAAATGAAATATATTACTTGAAATTAATGGTTGTAACTCACTATATGAAATAAATCACGTTTTTAGAGGATGTTGCAAATTACTTCTGCTATTAAAAGTCTTTTATTGTAATTATTTCACCAATTTTCAAATCTGTGTCCTAGTTAAAATACACACTAGTTAAACTGTACTTTTCTTGTCTCTTTAAACCGTTATCCTTAAATTTATCCATAAAATATAGTGATTTAAGAAGTGCCAGCTGTAAATAAATCCCCAATAAACCGAACTCTTTTTTTTTTTTTTTTTTTTTGGCAGGACATAAGGATGGTGGTTTATAGGATTTCAGTTGTGCAAGTTTAATGAGGACTGGCTTTGGCCATATAAGGAAACTTATGATACCGATATTGAAACATCAAGAGGGTATTATAAGGTGGAGATATAATTGCTTAAATAAGGATGGCTGTTTCATAGTTTCCTCACATATAATGTATGTGGGAAGAATATTATAATAAATATCAATACAAAAACAATACATCATATATGTTATTAAGGAGGCGCCTGAATGGCCGAGCGGCTAGCGCTCTGGCGCTCGGTACCACAGGTTTCGGGTTCGAGTCCCGGCAGTCACATGGATGTTTGTAGTGGTTCGGAATCCACTTTAAACCGTGGGTCCCGGACCTAATAGGATCGTAGAGCGTTTCGGGGGCGTTGTTACTCCGCGTCCGTATCTTTAAGTTACACACGCCCCCTGAAAAATGGTAAAAAAGAAAGAAATTTAGTAAGGTAAAAAAAGAAATTATCGCCAGATAGCAATGAAACTTTCATCGATTTCAATTAATGCTTCAATACATTCGAAAAAGAGAGCTCCACATACTGAAAACGAAGTACCTCATATATTTGCTCACCAACACCATCCACCAAGATGTTGCAAACCATTTCTCATCGATGGATAATGAACGAAACAGACTTACTTCTGCAACACATAATCATAAGGGATGCAATTTCCGATGTGATAATAACGCATGAGGAGAAGTAAATCTCTCAGCAGCACGAAAAAACTGACTTATAATAAGATCTTGTATCCAGCTGTACATATCAAATGAGCGCATTGTCATTCAAATTAGGAGAGACGAGCATTTGCTGCGGAGAGCACGAGACATTTGCATATCAATACCAAAAGTGTGATAAAAAAATTATAATCTAATCATCTATTGTGTGAGGTGACGGGACTGGAATATTTTCTTTTGTTTATGATTGACAGAGCGTTTTATTTTTGCTTATTTTAATAACAAATGCAAAGTGCGACATTGCGATGTTTTGAGGATTTTTGTGTCGCTTTGGTTGTTGTGTTTATTTTATCCATGGTTGTGTGAAATGGGATAGTTTAACAATGGTGAAATGGCGTGGGGTTTATTTAATTTTAAACATAAACGCAGGAAATTTTAAAACTTTACATGCAGAATGATTTTAATCTTATGCATTGTTAAGATACTGAATGGAATTCTTAATCCGTCATGTTATTTCTATTTCATTGTATTTGTTTTCAAGTTGGATAATTTTAAATACTTAACAATTGTATTAGATATTACTGGTAGAAAAAATTGTATGTCTTAATATTTTAATTACAAAAGAATATAAGAAATTTCATCTGAACTGTTCCATCAACTGTTTTTGAAATCCGATATGAAATCTAATAAAGCCTCCCATCTGATTTAATCTTTTGTGAATATAATATAGCTTGATTAACGTTGAATCTGTTATATGTCTAGCATTAACGGAGCGACTGACTTTGCATTACGAATCACCAGTGCTGGAGTTTCTTAAGAATTTATAAAGTATATTTGTTGTAAGATTGATTTAATCAAACACTGTAACGGTATTTCAGTTTTATTTATACATTTTCCCTCCAATTTATATTTATCAACTTTTTCCTAAGATCTCATAAACATTAAAAATTATAATTAATAAAATTATAGTATATCAATGATTTTATACCACTTACGTTCCTATAGCATTGCGTAGTGAATTTAAATATTTGTGGGGTATTTAAAAGTAATTATCAGCTTATATAATACATTAAGTTAATTTTCACACATTACTAAATTGAAATTTTTAATTTGGCGTCGTGATTGCCTCATCAAGTTTAATAAAATAAGTTGCCAAGTTATAAAACATAATTTTATTCTTTCAACCAATATTTGCATAATTTCTACTCATGAATATTTGTTGATATCTTCATATCATTTCAATAAGAATCGTTTTTAAAAGTAATAAAACAACCTTTAAACATCATTATTAAGATGAAAAAAATATCCTGATCTGCTAATTAGTATAATTACATATATTTCTTTTTTTCCGCCTTAAAACGGTTTAAAAAGTAGTTTTTATTTATCAGGAATAAGTGATTAAATTTACATAATCAGTAACTATTAATTTCACAGTACAAAAAAACCATATATTACTAGTTTCTGATTTCATTTAGTTGCAGAATTTTATTTATAGTTCTGAGAAATAATAATTTTTTTAAATATCGATTCCAGCACTTTATAGACACATTTTAAATTACATTTACATCAACTATTTCAAACTCTAGAATTATTTTTATTTTTTTCCTTTCAACGATTCAACATTTCATTTCAGGGAAGTCAAGGACCCTTCAACTGAAACTAAAGAAACATCTTTACTGCATTTGACAAATAATATTTTTTTCACTGAAACATTATTACTTTTGCTTTACTTTTTACATTCATCCAAATGTTAATAATATTGATTGTTTATTATGTTGCCTACGTAAGCGTAACGAACTACAAAAGGCATAAACATCTCATTTCTGTACTGTTAAGTGTTGATGAATCCGTTAGTTTTACTTGGAATGCGTAGAGATCATTAAAGGGCATACTACATTCGACAAGCATGCCTTCTCCTCCAAATATGACTCTACTTTGAACGATAAAGGCTTATTTAGAATTCTACGTATTCATATAGACGAAAATACGAGAATTATAAAATTGGAAAAAAAAATAAAATGAAACAAAAAAATAAAATGAAATGATTCATAAATAAAATGAAACTCGTCGCAGAAGAGGGTGATGAAACTGTGGTGCAAGTTGATGTTTTGGGAGAATAGTGTCGTATATGGTTCATCTTTTTTTCTAGCCGTCAGCATTAGCCATCAGTAATAATTAGACGTTGTTACTCGTTCTGATCCTTTGTGTGCATTTCCAGTTTTCAATAAAAGATTTCAGATCCTAGAAATCATATTTGGTGATAATATGAATAATTCACCAGACTTGACCAATGAATAATTCCCCAGACTTTTGATTCGAGTAAATGATTGTGTTCATATGTCTACCTCACTGAGGCGAAATACTTAAAGAAAGACAACAATTTTTTATAAATAAAATCATTATCTTCCGGTGATTTTTTTATCAAAATTTTACCTAAAATGCACATACCAATTTAACCTATACCAAATAAAAATATGCCATAAGAAACATCTTTACTTCTACATAGCAATTCATTTCTATCTCATAATCTACTATGTGCAAAAAGACACGAGAAATCACAACAATTCCACAATTTGTAATATATTTTGAACCCCTAAGTTTATAAGAGAAAGAATAAACTTCATAATTCAGATATCCAAACTTAAGAGAAATCATTAAATACACTTTAACTAGTTTCTAATAATACATCCACATAACTAGAACGAACATGCTTTTTATCAGAGTCTACACACTTCCTTCACTTTGTAAAAGACCCAGATCTAAGCTTACGTAGTTCTAGCTGGGCGTTTTCAACTTTAAATATAAGGTACTTGTTCAAAGATCAACTTACCCAATAATGAACTATACGTAACTCTTTTACAGTGTTTCGGTTTTATTCTTAATGTACAGTATCATTCCTGCGCATTATTAATTAATTATGCAGCTATTTTTCAAGCAATGGACATGAGATTAGTTTTGAACTAAAACGTTCAATCCACAGAAATTGTACTATCTAACATTTTCCGCAGATCGAGTGAGTTAACGCACCACAACACCTTCACATATTTTAAATTTTATGATACTGGCAATGTGTTTTTCCAGATGTTATTTAAATTTCTCAATTTTTTGAACATATATAAGTTGAACTCAAGTTACAGCTTATTTTTTATTCAAGACGCAAGGTTTTAAGCATACCTTAAATAGTTATTGATTAGAATGGCATGCGAAAGTGGTGTTTATAAGGATCCGCCTAAACTAACTCGGAAAGATTTGGATTTGTGCGAGTTAAATATTGTGTATGTATTCGTGCTCGGAGACCAAGGCACTGGAAAAACTACTCTCATCGACACTTTGACGACAAGACGTATATATGATCCTCTTCTGCCCAGTTTTCAATATGTGAGCGAATCCATCAATATGTCTGACATGGGTATGATTACATTGAGATTTTTAGAATTGAAACGATTTCAATTGTTCTTGCCGGAGATTTCTCAAATTTGTCGAGCAGCGAAGAATATTTTCCTTTTTGTTTATGCCTACGACGATTTAGATAGCTTACGCTGCTTGTACACGAATTGGATAATACACGTAAAAAATGCATTCGGTTGGCCCGTAACCACAGTTATGTTGGGAACCAAAGTAGATCTCATGAACATTCCTGGTTTTAATGAAACGCACCATGTTTGCACTAATGCTTCGGCACACTGTTATAAAGCACTTTTCAAAGTTAATTACGTCTTTGAATGTTCTGCATTCACTGGATATCAAGTTGGTACTGTCTTTTGCGAAATTGCGAAGCTGGGAAATAAAACCAGGCCATTGTTATCAGAAAATTTTAAGATGATCAAGAAATTTAATTCTATTCTAGAGTCTAAAAACATATTTGAAGAAAACTAATACCTTGGAAAACTGTCATTATTTTCAGAATAGTATTTTAATTGTTAGCGCTTTTCAAAAGTAATTTTTTTTAATGTTCTGCATTGATTGTTCTACTTGATTTTTTTTTCTTGTGCAATGGCGATGCTGGGAAGTAAGACATTACATTAAGTGGACATTATTGTCAGTGACGTTTTTAGACACTCTGCAAATATTTAAAGAAAAGGAGTATTTTTAAAATTTTTACATTTTATTTTTTTAGAATTGTTTTAGTTTACAAGTAGACTTTATTACATTTTGTATATCGAATTCAAAGTTATTGGAAAAACTATGTAAGGAAATTTTAAATAAAGATTATTAAACTGAAGTTGCTTATCAATACGAAATGTTTGTTGTTTTATTTTAGAAATATGATAAAAATTAAAGACTAAATCATTTTAATTATCTTATTTCTTAACTTATTTAGAGTTACTCTTTAATTAAAAATGCTTTTATTAAAATTGGAAAGAAATAACTCACAATTGTGCAAGATAAAAACAATACAACCTTTTATGAATATAGTAATTTTTGTTGAGAACACAAACGCAGGAAATGATCATGATGATTGAAGCAAAAGGCACTATATTAATTTAATAATAAAAAATTACTTTAAATTTAAGTTGGCCAATTTGCAAACAATGCGAAAAAATTCACTGCTGAAAAATTTAAAGGATTTTGAGGTATTTTGATCCATTATTCACACTTAGTGTACCTTACAAAATGGATTTGTATAAAGGTGAAAGAAAAAAAAATGACATTTGTTTTGAGTTTTCTTGTATGAAAAAATACCTGTATTAATAGAAAAGATGTGTATGAGATTTTAACAGAAAATCTTTTTATTAAGCGGTATGGTATTTACCTGACGGAAGAGGCCTATTCTCTGTACCACAGTTTGGGGTTCGAGTCCGGTGATGTCATGAATGTTTGTAGTGGTTCGGAATCCACTTTAAACCATAGCTTTTTTCTGTTGCTTTTATCTACGCATTCTTTTTCTGTTGAAATTTAAGGTCTTCTGCATATATCCAGTAAAGTATAACAGTGACTTCAATATTTATTCAATAGAGCTTTTAGTAGAAAACATTGCATGGTTTATTTTCTTGTAACAGTGGGGTCTGAATGGCCGAGTGACTAGCGCTCTGGCTCTCGGTACCACTGGTTTCGGGTTCGAGTCCCGGCGGTGCCATGGATGTTTTAGTGGTTCGGAATCCACTTTAAACCGTAGGTCCCGGTCCTAATAGGATCGTAGAGCGTTTCGGGGGCATTCTTACTCCGCGTCCGTATCTTCAAGTTACACGCGCCCCCTGGGTAATGCAAAGTGAGTAACGTCTGTGCAGCGCTTGCCTTAACGCATCCAAGACCAAGCTGTCTAAGTGTTTGCCAGATGCATTGCAATAAAAAAAAAATCTTATAACATGAGTTTATAAACTATTTATGGGAATTACCAACCGTAATCTATTATGCGATTAATAAAAGCAAGTAAAGCATCTAATTACGTGGATTACTTATCAGTATGAATATTATTTTATATTTAAAAATGTGGATTTTTTTTTCACTGAAGCTTTAAAATTTTTTTTTTCTTTCTAATGCAGCTGGCAAACACTTAGACAGCTTGTTCATGGATGCCTTAATTCAAGCGCTGCACAGACGTTACTCACCTTGCATTACCCTGGGGGCGCGTGTGACTTGAAGATAAGCCCCCTGACGCTGAGTAACAATGCCCCCGCAACGCTCTACGATCATGTGTGGCCGGGACCTACGGTTTAAAGTGGATTCCGAACCACAAAATACATCCATGGCACCGCCAGGACTCGAACCCGAAACCCGTGGTACCGAGCGCCAGAGCGCTAGCCACTCGGCCATTCAGGCCCTCTTTTAATAAATAGAAAATATGTTAAGTTTAATGGTTTACTGTTCGAACTATATCTTTATTGTTATTTTCAATGACCGATGAATTTCTACTGCATATCCATAAGTGAAGGAGATTCTAGTTTTCCGAAGATAAACCATATCTGCTACACTGCATTCACAATTTTCTTCAAAAAGGTTTTTAGTGCACTATAACAGCATCTGGCAGGTTAGCATTCTCTTGATCACACCTAGTCATGTCCATAACCTGAACGTTATTTTTTCATTGGATGTTGATATTTCATTTTTAATTCAGGGTTTCAAAGTTCAGAAACTACATAATGAAACGTCAAATTAAATGTTTTTTCTTCAGTGGTAAACCACAGAAAAATGTAATATTTTTATGAAAAAAATCCTCCAAATTCAAACTACTTAATTAAGGTGTAAACAAGTAAAAAGCATATTTTATATACAAGCAAAAGTTTTTTTTTTTCCTTTCTAAAGCAGCTGGCAAACACAGACAGCTTGGTCTTTGGATGCCTTAAGGCAACCCGTAACCCTCTACGATCCTATTAGACCGGGGCCTACATTTTAAAGTGGATTCCGAACCACTACAAACAAAAATGACACCGCCGGGACTCGAACCGGAAACCTGTAGTACCGAGCGCCACAGCGCTAGTCACTCGGCCATTCAGGCCCACAAAGCAGAAGTAAAAGAAAAATATTAATCAAAATATAATGAAAAGATTTTAAAAAGTCTAATCGCTAACATCAAGACATTTTGTTGTTGTTTCTTATAACACTTGGTTGGCCAATCCCACGAGCCCATATGGACTCATGATTGAAGGGGAAGGAAGCAGCTTCTGTTGTGATGGAGCACCCGTAGGTAGAAGCCTGACTTTTGCTCCGTGACGCTCTTACAGTAATAGAAGACCGGGACCTACAGCTTAAAGTGGATTCCGAACAACTACAAACATCCATGGCACCGCCGGGATTCGAACCCGAAACCTGTGGCACCGAGCGCCAGAGCGCTAGACACTCGGCCATTCAGGTCCCAAATTTGCCAACGGCCGCAGTGTTCCCAGGTGGTCACCCACCCAAGTACTGACCGTGCCCAATGATGCTTAACTTCGGTGATCTAACGAGAACTGGTATATTCAGCATGGTACGGCCGTTGGCTCAAGACATTTTACTGCCAACATAGCAAACAAAAACCCTTTTGCATATTTAAGTTTTCAATGCGTTAAATACTGTTTATTTTTTTTATTGACAGTAAGATGCAAAACATTTTTGAAAACTCATAAATTACAGATTTTACTAACCATAAATACATATTGATTATTTGGTTTATTTAACTTTCAGATTTTATTTAAATAAAACCAGTATAAAGTCTATTAATTTTGAAACAGAAATTATAATTAAAGGAATAACTGAAAATAAATTTAAAGATATAAAATTATGTAGAGTTTATAAAATAATTCATGATATTTTAGAAATTTCTTTTGCAGCTTTTATTAATTCCTATACATAAAAAAGAAAAATGTTCATTGTAATTACTTAATTTAGAATATATAATTACAATACCATGGAAATTTCAATATTTTTATATAAATGCGGAATAATTATTGCTAAAAATAAGAAAATGAGATAATAGTTAGAAGAATACATTGTAATTATGATTATTTTTATTTAATCAGTATTAAACTAAATTTTATAAAATATTCACTTTAATTAAAAACGTTGTAGTAAAAATTAGAAAAAATTAACTATATTATTAAGGACGCCTGCTGTGTTTCGTATTTAATTTTTAGTTAAATAATAATTAATTTCCAAAACAAGACAGGTACAAAATGATTGAACAGAAAAGGTTCAACATTTAAGTAGAACCATATGTATACAATAAAGAAATACATTTTGCATTAAAAAAAACCAGTATGAAAACATGGAATGAAAATAATAATAAAGAAATGCAGATAATATATATTCAACGATCATTAGGTAAACAAGGCGTAAAAATAATAATAAAAAAATACATTTTATATTTATGTAGAACGGAATGCAAACAATGCATAAAAACACACAAAAAGAAATTACTAAAAAATTAAAAAATTATTTATTAGATTTGGTAGCGGCTGAAGCATTATTCACAGACAAAAAAAAAATCACTTTTTATTTTCTTTCTAATGCAGCTGGCAAACACAGACAGCTTGGTCTTTGGATGCCTTAAGGCAAGTGCTGCACAGACGTACTCACTTTGTATTACCCAGGGGGCGCGTGTAACTTGAAGATAAACCACGGACGCGGAGTAACAATGCACTAACGTTGTAAAGTTTGGAGACCCCTGACCTAGACAAAACTAACGCAGCTCTAGCTGGACGTCTGTGCTTGTTCAAAGACCAACTTACCCAATACTCATGAACTATACGTAATTATTTCAGAGTCCTAAGATTTTATTCTTAATTTAGAGTATCCTTCCTGCGCATTATAAATTAAATAGGCAATTAGTTTTCACGGAATGAACATGAGGTTAGTTTTGGTGTAATAAGATCCATCCACATAAATTGAACTATTTTACTGTTTGAGTGCGTTAACGCACCACAGCACCAAAATATATTTAAAATTACATGATACTGGCAATGTGTTTTCGAAGTGTTATTTAAATTTCTCAATTTTGAAGATATATAAGTTGAATGGAAGTTAAATGTTGTCTAACATTTTTTTCTATTCGAGCAACAAGGTTTTTAATAACGTTATTGATTAGAATGGCGTGCCAAAGTGGATTTGAAAGCAAACCATCCCAAAAAATATCTGATTTAAATATTGTGTATGTGTTCGTGTTTGGAGACAGAAACACTGGAAAAACTACTCTCATCGACTCTTTGACGACAAGACGTATTTCTGATCCTCATCTTCCCAGTTTTCAACATGTGAACGAATCCGATCGCATGACTGGCAAGGGTATGGTTACATTGAGGTTATTAGAATTGACAAGAGAACAGCTCATGTTGCCAGAGATTTCGGAGGTTTGCCATGCAGCGAAGCATGTTTTCCTTTTTGTTTGTGCCATTGACGATTTAGTTGGCTTCAAGAGTTTATACGAGAAATGGATACCGTACGTGAGATGGACATTCGGTTGCACCGTAGCAACAGTTTTGTTGGGAAACAAAATAGATCTCAAAAATGATCCTAATTTTAAAATAAATAACCCTGACTACGACGATGCTGTGTCGCTACTTCATAAAGGAATTTTCGATGTTGATTATGCTTTTGAGTGTTCTGCATTGACTGGGGATCAAGTTGACGCTGTGATTTGCGAAATTGCGAAGCTGGGAAATGGAACCAGGCCATTGATATCGGACGAAAATTGTTTGATGCTCAGCGGAAATGAATTTGTAGAAAATTAATATCCTGAAAACTTTCATTATTTTTAGAATTGTATTTTAATTTTTAGCACATTTTAACGGTAATTTATGCTTTTGAATGTTCTGCATTGTCTGGGGATTAATTTGAATTTTGTGTTATGTGCAATTGCTATGCTGGAAAGTAAGACAAGGTCATTTTCAGACACTTGACAAATATGTAAAGGAAAGTAATCTTTCAAACTTTTCCTCGTCATATTTTAAGAATTGTTTTAATTTACAAATAGATTTTTTTCTATATATTTTAATATCTATTTCAATGTCATTGGCAAACCTATGTAAGGATATTTAAATAAACATTATAATAAAATATTTTATTAATAGAAAATGGTTATTCTTTTATTTTAAAAACGATACACAAAATTGAAATAAGAAATAAAAATTAAAATTTGTATACATTAAATAATAATTATTTTTATTAAATTATTTTGCCATTAATATCAGAAAGAAAGAACTATGTGAATGAAGGTTGTAGTAGCTTTTATCTTCTATACTTTTCAGTCATTTACACACAGATTGCAAATTTTGCTTGAACAGCAAAAGGCACCACAGTAATTGTTTAAATTTAATTTACATTTAAATAGAACTGCTTGCAAACTTTAAGTAAAAATACACTGCTCAAAAAGATTTGTAGGGGTTTTGAGATATTTGGTAAATTATTCGCAGTCATAGTGTAATTTTAAAATTGAAGTCGCTTAGAGATGGGAAAAAATGTGTAAAAAGAAATCTGAACCAATTGTGAGGGAAATAGCCAGGCAACATTCTGCCTTCCTAGCTTGTTCCAAACAGTTTTTATGTTCACTTCGTGACAACATACTGGACATTTTACGCATATGGATTCATTTATGGTCAAGGTGATTAATCCGTAATACAGAAAAATGTTATAATACTTTGCATTATGTATTCTACTACGTAAGAGTTGGTTGGGGGCCTTAATGGTCGAGTGGCAACGCTCTGACACTCAGTACCACAGATTTTGGCGTCGAGTCCCGGCGGTGCCATGGATTTTTGTAGTGGTTCAGAATCCACTTTAGACTGGGGGAATCGCCTTTAGGATCACAACAGTAGTTGTTTTCTTTCCCTTCAACCACGATTCCATACGGATTCGTGGGCATGGTCTACCTATTTTATATCTACCAAGTGGGATAAGTAACAACAACAACAAAGTTGGTTGGTCAGGGATTTCATAGTTTTTCTTTTTAAGAGAAGAAGCATGTGATAAAAAAGAATGTAAGTCAGAAAATAATGCAAAAGTGCGAGCAAGATTCTGTTGATCTTGAAGAAAAAGACGAACTTTAGACATAATGATTTGCCTGAAAGTTTTTTATGTAGAAATGAATTGGAGGTGATCACTGTCAAAAGGATCATAGTGCATAAAGTAAGATAAAATTTGATAAATATCTGTATTTGTGATGGATAAATCAATAACAGACAGATCAATAATTTCTATTAATTTGAGTGCGGATGTTGGTATTAATTATATTTAAATTATTTTCAAAAATCGAGTTAATCAGTGTTTCTGAATTAGTAGTAAAACAAGAGGAATCCGAGGATAGGAGGATGTGAATTAAAATTTCGAAGAATAATGCAAGTAGAGAGAAGTTATTGATAAATTGCATCCAGCAATATCAAGGTGATAATACCTTTTAAGTACAACTGACTAGTGTGAATGTTATATGCGGAAGATGTAGTGTGATGGTTTATAATTCGTTGTCTCTATGTAGAAGATTGGCAAGATTAAAAGCTCTGCTAGGGATACTGGAATCGACTGCAATTAATCGCCTTTCTCTTCGTGTATTTTTCGAGCGTTCAGTTCCATAATTTAGTTTACCTGGTAAATAAAACTAATCTTGGGAATGAAGAAATATTTCTCGCATTGCTTGAACTGACGCAGAAGGCAAAATGTTGAATCAGAGAGGGTAGTTTGGCTCTACTATGATTGTAACATGTTAAATCTTGTATTGAACATGAAAATAAAAGTTTGAAAAATCAAAGAATATATATTGAATAAGATATATATTGCCTAAATCACTTATTTAGTCCTCCCGATAAGTAGTTATGATGATGAGATGTAAAGACAGATGAATGATTTCTGTAATCTGTCAATTTAGTCGCTGTACTATCAAATCGAATCCTAATTTTTCGGTTTCTGTATTTTTTTTTTAAACAGAGAAATTTGAGAAGTAAACCGTAGAAAAAGAGAGTTCTTCTTACTGTAGATAATTACGGAGATCCTTGGCCGCGTAGCGGCCTCTAGCTCCTTCTTTGTAAAATGTTGAAACATAGCGGTGGTCTCATGCCCTTCGAGTTAATAAGCAAAATAGATAAAAAGAGAGTTCTTATATATCTTAACTTAGGAAGGTGATAGTTGCAGTTACATTGTCTGCGAGTGTTTTAAGAAATTACTGAAATGTAGAGGCCTATACACAACTGAATTTTAAAAAAAAAATTGGCATGTTTCCAATGCTTGTCGTGGAAGGTAGATTACTAAGGAATTTCATCCTTAGTAATCTAAATGGAAGTAGTATTGGCATTTAATTTAGATGAAAAAGAATCTTTCTTCGGAATACGCTACAGTCTCCGAGCTTCAACAAAATAAAATTAAATTGAGAATTTTAAGTATTAAAACAATTTCTTCTGTTTTTCTTTCTATGACAATTGATGTTTGAAGTTAAGAGGCCTGATGGCCGAATGGCTAGCGCTCTAGCGTTCGGTACCACAGGTATCGGGTTCAAGCCCCGGCCTTGTCCAAAGGTGTTTGTAGTGGTTCGGAATCCACTTTAAGCCGTAAATCCTGGTCCTATAAGAGCGTTGCGGGGGCATTGTTACTCCGTGTCCGTGGCTTATCTTCAAGTTACACGCTGCCCCTGGGTAATGCAAAGTGAGTACATCTGTGCAGCGCCTGCCTTAAGACATCCAACACCAAGCTGTCTAAGTGTTTGCAAGCTGCATTAGACCAAAACAAAATGTTTGAAGTTTTGTGATTTACACTGCAATTGAAAATTTGGACCGAGATTGATTCTATAAAATGTTGGGCACTGCAATATTTACGAATGACTGAAATTTTGCAGTTGGTGAGTATATTTATGACATTTTTTACACTGTTGAGGTTTATCCTAAAATAGAGTAATTTTTGGTAATGTTAGCCATAATCGAACATAGTCTGACAAGATTGTACAGTATTGTATTGTACTAATTGTAAATTGACTAAAACTGGAGAAGAAAGGGTAGGCGTACATTTGGGAATTTGAGCCGAGAGCGATTCTCATATAATGTTTGCATTGCATACATAGTTTGGCAAAATTGCACCAAAATAGTAACTAAAACTGGAGACGAAGAGGTAGTCGTTGTTCTTTTTTTCCTGCAAATCGCCGAAGTTCTGTGACTGAGAAGTTATTTTGCTCTTTCAATTCCGTCGCAAGTTCTGCGATTTAATATCTGTGGGTGTAATATGAAGTAGAAATCTGGTAGAGATATTTTCAGGGTAAACAAATGCTTCGTTCTTGAAGCCCAGGACGGTTTCAAGTTGTTAGTTTTCTAGCAATATCAAAGTTAATAATGGATAGATCTGGCTTTCCTTGTCTACGCATATAGTCAATATGTCTGAAATTGATGACTTTTTGACGCTATGTTATTCTTGAGAAGTCTGTGGTGTGCTTTAGGTATTGCGCTTTTAAGAACTTATATAATGATGAAGAAACGAGCTCAATGCTGATATGCTAGTTGTAAATTTAAAAGGGTCATAAGAAATTTTATAAGTAGTTTAGGATGATGAAAATCATAAATGTAATAATAAAATATAGTAATGTAATAGTTATTTATTGATAAATTAATTTATAAGTATTATAAGATACATAAGTAAGGTCTGATGTCTGAATTATAGTCCGTCAAATTATGATTTTAGGCGATGTCCGCCCATACTGATTGTAGCACCTCCTATATTTACATAAATTGACAAACATAAATATAATTTAGTATTAAAATAGAAATTAAATACCGATACAGGATACGTACCTGAAAAAACATTAATAGTGAAAACGAATCAAATAAACTATACTACTAAGTAAACTTGACCCCAAAACAAATGGAATAACTGAGATAATCACTAAGTAAACAATCCAGCGACGATAACAACAACCAACGATTAGTCAAATTGTTTACACTTTTTTATATTCATATCTAAAGAAAGTTGTTCATAAATATATATTCAAACATGATTTCACATTTTTTTTTATATAATTTGTTTAGCTCGGTTTTAAACAGGTATTTAATTTTAGATATAAATATTTTTGAAATAAATAAAGTGACTTATATTGTGATATTGCCTCGACGGTATATTATTGACGTAGAATATCCGAATTTATAATCTGCATAAAAATGGGAAATAGCGAATTAAAAAATGCTTCTTACCGTTTTAATGCGTATTTTTTTACAAATTTAAAGATGGGTAATTTTCCATGTGTTAAAGAAAATTCAAATTCCCTATTCCATGTGTCTATCTCCGGTTAGTAGTTATAAATCCGTAGGTATGAAAGTTTTTCTTTCTTCTTGAGGGAAAGTGTGAGGAATTCAAAGATGCACATCTCGTTTAGCTGCTGTTTTTGTTGAAATCTGTGGCGGCGAAATCTGACTGCAGAGTGGAAGTATTCTCATGGTCTACTCATGGCCTGATGGCTAATTGGCTAGTACTCTGGCCTTTGGTAATACAGACTTCAGGTTCAAATCCGGGCTGGGGCTTGGATGTTTGTCAGTAGTTCTGAATCCACGTTAAACTGTAGATCCCGGTCTATATATACAAAGGGTGTGTGGTTTACTCATGATAGTCCGGTATGTATTGTATATCTGTAGTTTCACTGACGAATGATTACGTGTCAACGTGACTATCATCCAAAAACAGATGCTGCTTAACAAAAATTCAACTAGTTATGCATATGAATAATAATAAATATTTAAATCACAAAATAGAAAAAAAAATAGTGTTTTTTTAATTACTGATAAATTACGCGCTTCAAAGCATGGTACACGCTTCTACATGGTAATTTTACAAAAGATTCTTCTGTGGTAAACATAATTGCGAAGCATCATAGAAATTTGAAATGAACAACTACACCAGCGGCATCTAGTTAAAACGTACAAAGGCAAAAATACAAACGTTTTTTCTTAAATTGATTTTTAATTCTAATTTATCTTGGTTATCACCGGAATTTCGTTTCGGCTTGTTTATGGGATTAAAATTTTCTATGGTTCATTATTTCCCTATACCCCTCAAGTTTAAAAAGAACTGGTGACATCTGAGTAGTTTGAGTCTTTCTTTTCTTGTTTTTGAGCACAAGGAAATAAGTTTTTATTACTGGTTTTGCCTGCTTATCCACAGCACACACTCGTGAACTTTTGTTCCAATTCAACTGTAAGTAATTGAAACTACTAATCTTAATTTCCTGGATTTTCTGAAATTTGGAAAGCTATTTTTCGAAAAAATTATCCTTTTTTCTTTTTTTAAACCCGTAAAAAATTGTTTGATATCGATTTATCCGAATCAGTGGTGCTTGTTTCGAATCTGAACAACTGACTAGGAACCGAATCCCCATCTGTTTTGGGTATGGGCACATTTTAAATCTGTAGGACAGATTGTCTTTCTGCTTCTGTTTGGCTTATGATGGTGAGTAGGAAAGTAAGGAAACATCAAGGCATAATTAGTTTAAAAGGGGGTGTACAATTGAGATTCTGTGCACGCTTTGGGCTAATTAGCTCGGGACTTACAGTTTAACGTGAATTCTGAACAACAAACAAATATAAATGCCACCTCCAGTATCCGAACCTGACAGCTATGTTACCAATGATTTTCATGCAGTGTTTAATACTTAGGAATTTATAATTCGAAGAGGAGTATTGAATAGATCGAATTATTTATAAACTAGAGCTCCAGTTTGAAGGCAAATTGAGAAACCTGGACGTAAATATCATGTGTCGGAAGTAATAAATCTATAAACTCTAAAGTTTGTAGTATAGAACGATTGGATATGAAGGAGACCTCAATGTATAGATAACGCTGCATTTGTTGAATCTGCACCATACTTGTGGTATACGACGCCAAAATTTCTGGAAAACAACAAAAGTATCATAGGTATTACTATCCACTGAAAACTAAAATCTGAAAATCCCATAGAATCCTTTAATATAGTCTTCATCATCGGACATTACCTGTTTATACACAACGATATCTCCTCTCCGTCTGCTCTCCTATAAAACAACCCACACTCCCTTTCACCCACCCATGGATAACACACTGACATTGGCTTCATACCTGATGCGCGTGCAAGCCCCTAAATATAAATCGGGGTGTTTGCCCGTCTCTGAGCGTCCTGCTGTCTTGAGCACAAACTGCCCGATTCAGAAAAGGGAGGTAAATCAAATTAAACGCTGCTGTTAACGCATGTGCAGATGGCGCATTAATATTCCGCTAATGAGGAATTATCTATGCAGATCCACGACGAAACGTTTGGCATTCGAATTTCGAATGATTCCACCCCCTTCACTCTCCCACCCGAGAAAATCGCACATCTGCTGTGAAGGTTAAGCCGGTCTCCTAAGTGAATCGGGTGTATGTGAAGGGTCGATTACGTGGAAATATCTCAGTAAGCGCCGTTTCGAGTTAATACCAGAAGAGAACAGCTTTGTTATGGTAAATGAAATGGAAGACGTTATGAAATCTGCGAGGAATTATTTATGTAATGGGTCTATCAGTTCTGATAATGCAACAAGGCTTTACTGGGTGGAATGGTTTGATGAGTTATCGCGTGGGATTGCTTTCATATCTTGAAAGATCTCGATTTATATCAGGGTGGATTTCTTTAGGATAACTACGTTGAATTATGTTGGATATAAATGTATTTGTTAATTTTTTTAGTATTATTGTTGTTTAGAAATTATTGTTGAAGTCGAAAGTTACTTTAAAGATTTTATATCCTAATTTTTTATTTTACTATTTTTATTGACGTTATGAGTGTCATAAGCAATTTTCGAATACTTTTTTGTTGAAATAAAATAAATTTTCTTTCAAATATAAAAATTTACAATTGTGAAAATCTGTTTATTTTTCTAAAGCGTAAATATGCTTATTAAAGAAAAATCACAGTATTTTATCAATTACTGCTCACTTTTACCAAATTAAAAAAATAGTGTATTAATTTTATATTACTTCAGCATTGGCATTTTCTGTTAGTGAATTCATCTTTTGCATTGGCTCAACAGCCTCACGGTGGGTCTAGGCCGTCCGCCTCAAGGCAAATATCTCACTGGGGATGTTTTCTTTTACGGAGTTGTCGTGTACAATCGACGAATCTAATCCTTGTCAACAAACTATACAGTATGTAATTTAATTTTCAACAGTTATATAATAACTTCTATTTTTTCTGAGACTATTAAGTATAACAAAAAACTGTTCAGCATTATAATTTAATGTAAATGTAGCCTATCGAAAGCTTGAATATCTGAATTTCAGCTTATATATCTCAGAGATCTCAATTGTAGAATTCAGATGTTCTCAATAATGAAACTTGACTTTCCCCAAATCCTTCAACCCGGAAACAAATATTTCCCAGTTCCACATTCCAACTGGAAGGAACGGTCAACTGTCACGAAATGGAACACCAATTCGGTGCCTTCAATTTTATTTCATTCCCCTCCTCCTTTCTCCTTCCAGTTCGAAACCCCTTGAAGTTGATCCTAGGGGGCAACTCGCGTTCAACCTCTCCATCTTCTTGTCATGCAATCGTCGTTATCAACCATCCCCCGTTCTGCGTCATTATTATCCACTCTGAAAAGGAAGGAGGACAGTCGGTGATTGGTTGCTGAAAAGGGAGTAGTGCCGTCTTTAATCGTTGGGTCCAATCACAGGGATCAGATATTGACTCCTCAGTATGCAAATGAGCGTCTAATAATCACAGATGCGTTAACAGTAATTGATTCGAGGGATCGTTCGCCAAATTGGATTTCTTTGTTGAGTTAATAGAGAGTTTTTGCATATCGTACGTTAGTTACCGTACGACGTCCGTTAGCTTTTTCTCCCTAGCGCGCATGCTCAGTTTCCTATGAGCATACGCGCTAGGGAGAAAAAGCTAACGGACGTCGTACGTTAATTAACGTACGGTATGCAAAAACTCTCTACTATACGAAGGAATGATGTATTAATTTTTCGTTCATTGCTTATGTTTGTTATGATAAATGAAATGGTTGCAGATATAATCACTTTTTGAATTTTTTTTTTATGAGTTTAAATTGTTAGATTCTATAAGATTAACTGAAAATTGAAACATTGTTAGAGAATGCTGGTATTTTCAGTGGATGAACACAAACTTTTTGCTGGATTTATACCAGAAATTGAAAGTAAATTGTATCCTATTCTTCAGTATTTTAAAGAGTGCATTTTCGTATTTTACTTTAATAGACTTCTGATTATCTTTAAGATTATCAATTTAAATTAGAAAAATTAACGGTAATAATAAATGATAGAAAAACAATTGAAATCCATATTTTACTTGAAATTATCAGCAATGGTTGTAATTCCCTATATTATACAAATCACATTTTCAATGGTTTGCTTCAAATTACTTTTTTAATTATTTCACTAATTTGAAAATATCTGCTTAAAATATATCTTTTCTTGGCCTTTTAGACAGCTATCTTTAAATTTAACAAAATATGGTAATTTAACGAGAGTGGGCTGTATATAAATCTCCAATAAACCACCTCTTTTTGAAATGTATAAGAATGACATGCGAAAGGATGATGATTTTCAAATTTTCAGTGGAGCAGTTAAACGAAGATTGGCTGTGTGCATATCATGTAAGAAACCTCATGAAACCGATATTGAAGTATGAGGATGATGGTAAAAGGGCGTGGTATAATGGTTTAAAGATCAAGAGGAACGGGGCAGTTAGAAGAGATTGGACTGTTTCTATACTATTTAAAAGATATAATAATGAATATCGTTACATTGCAATTAATTTGTCAACTTAAAATTTATAATCATAGCATTTATTTCTTGTATCCAGCTGTATATATCAAATGAGCGCATTGTCATTTAAATTACGAAAGACAAGAATTTGCAGCGGAGAGCACGAGACATTTACATAACAATACCAAAAGTGTGATAAAAAAAATCGTAATCTAATCATCTATTGTGTGCGGTGACGGGACTGGAATATTTTCTGTTGTTTGTGATTGCCAGAGCGTTTTAGTTTTGCTTATTTTAATAACAAATGCAAAGTGCGACATTGCGATGTTTTGGGGATTTTTGCGTCGCTTTGGTTGTGTTTATTTTATGCATGGTGCAACAATGGTGAAATGTGGTTTCTTTAATTTTAAACACAAACACCTGATATTTTAAAATATTACAAGTAGAATGGTATTCATCGTATTCATTGTTAAGAAACTGAATGAAATTCTTCATCCGTCCTGTTATTTCTATTTCAATGTATTTTTTTTCAGCTGAATGATTGTAAATACCTAACAATAGTGTTAGATATATAATAATAGAAACAAATTTCATCTTTCTTTCTTTGATAAAATAATCGCAAATATTAAACTTTTGTAATTGAATAATTCATTAATTTAGCGTCAGTTTAATGCGAAATTAATTCATATAGTTAAAACATGTTTCACTACTCCAAAAGGTAAGCAGTATATTTATCCACCGCAGTAGAGGCTTTCTGCGTACAGAATGGTCACGATTGACATGCTAAACTAACTAGTCAGCAGTGGTATATGTAATAGCCCTTTATGCAACCAGAACTCTAAGGTATATATGCGGTCATTAATAACATATGCGAGTCCGGTTTGGGAATCAGCCGCCAAGTCTAGCATGTGTATAATAAATCGCCTCCCAAATAAAATACTTCGTATGATCATAAATGCCACTTGGTTCTTTCGAAACAATGACATACATTCTTCGCTTAATATTCCGACTTTCCCAAATTTCATTCACAAACTCGCTCAAAATGTTTTTCCAATTTCCCAAACATTAATAACGATTTGATCAAAAGGCTGCCTGATTACGATATTAAAAATCCTAAAAATGCAAAACGCCCGCGAACTGCATTCTTAATTAATACTGTTTCCTGATTTTGACTTGTTTATTGTCCACCAACTAGTCTGTATTTAGAAAACGCTCTCTTATTTCTTCACCATTCAAAGCGCTGACCTTGTAATTTGTTCCACTGCAGACTGCCTACGCCAAACCCGTTTTCGCATTCATTTCGCCTAACTAAGCAATTTTTCATGTCGCGTTTTTTTTATTACCATTATTATTACTATTTTTATTTCTTATGTTAAACCATTACTGTATCATAATTTCTTTCTTTTTCTTTTTTAAATCTATTTGGGCAAGTTTGGCCCTTTTTTTGGGCACTTTTTTAAATCTATTCATCACTGCATTTCTTTGTCGTCTTTGTGCAGAAACCAGATATAAGCTACCACAACATGCCAAATCAGTCAACCAGAACTGTAAGATGGACAAAGATCATTTGCTAAGTTGCTCTTCATTGAATGAAGAAACTTATACAGCAGATATTGGCGAGCTAGGGAGTTGATGCAATTGGCATCCAGCGATTAATTTTCTTTTATCTTTAAGCAGTCACAGTTTTGATGTAATTATTGTCATTGTTATGAGTTACTGTTTTGTTCTTTTTATGTATTCCATCTTTATGCTCTATTTTATGCATCTGTGATGTATGGAAGCCAGTGATCAAGTGTTTTTGTGATAAAAACAATATTTTGAATTTAAAACAAATGATACTAACTTTACAAAATTGACTAGAAAAAAATGTAATTTTAAACTTTTGCATTGAAAATTAACAAATTGAAAATGCACCAAACATTGGGTTAAATGTGTGATCAAATTTAACGTAAAGTGTGATATTCAGTGATGAGACAGTGATGTACCACGCCGAAAATGAAGGTGTTTATTAATACAGTTTGTAGCAAAGCCTATTGCTGTGTCAAGGAAATTCAAATATTCTAAAGGGCTGTGGTAAGCAGATTGAATGCCAGCATGAAGATTTCCTAGGGCGTCACAAACATTCGAAATCCGTTCAGGGCCAGAAGACATGCTGGCTAAGTATTCCACGTCGCAAGTTAATTCTCCACCAATTCAACTGTGTGTGATCTATCCTTATCGTATAGTGGGATGATGTTCTGAACATCTCTCTTAGGATGGAATTCAAATTATTGTGGCCAACCAAAGATATACTCCTGAAAAAAACAGGACACAAAATTTTCACAGAACCTTAATAATATTTGAAATTATAACATATACACATTTAAATACACAGCAGACTCAGATGAGTATTTAAATGTGTATATGTTATAATATTAATACACATCAGATGTGCTTAAATATTTAAAGCAGTACTTTACCTTCAACGAACAAGACATTATGTAAGTCGTCGCATTATACTAATCTGCTTTCATATTATATGACATCAAAGTTAATTTTTCTTCAAATTGTTCTATTTTTATTTATTCAAATAATGTTGTTGTTTTATCTTTTTTAATGTTTCGCCTCTTTCACTTTTGCTTTCCAATATCTGAATTTTCATAAAATAACAATCACTGAAATAACAATCATTCTTAAGAATTTATTAAATATCTTTTCTGCAAGATTGATGAAATCAAACTCTGTAATGATATTTTGTTACTTTATAGTATATATTTTTTTCTGGAATTTATATTTATAGATTTTTTCATAAGAGTAAATAAATATTAATAATTCCTATTATTAAAATTATATTATAACAAGGATTTTATACCATTTACGTTCTTATAACATTTCGTGATGATTTTAACGCTTTATGTGGTACTCAAAAGGAATTATTAGCCTAGACATTATATTAATTTATTTCTTATATACTACTAAATTGAAATTTCATATCATTCCGCGTTTGCCTAATAGCCAAATTATAAAACATCCTTTTGGTCTTTCCACCAATATTTGCATGACATATTAATGAATATATGTCGATATTGTCATAACATTTTAATAAGAGTCGTTATTAAAAATGATCTTTAAACATCGTCATTAAGACAGAAAAAAAATCCTGATCTGACAATTCGTCTAATTAAATATATTTAATTTTTTCGACTTAAGTGCTTTAACTAATAGTTCTTATTTATCATGAATAATTAATTTAATTTACTTAGTCAGAAACTGTTTTAATTTCCTTGAACAAAAAACAATATCATTACTTTCTGAATACTATTAGTTACCATTTTTTATTTATATTTTTGAGGAATAACGATTTTTTTTAGATATGGATTCCAGAACTTTAAAGTCTTATTTTAAATTCCATTAACATCAACTATTTCAAACTCTAAAACTATTCTTATTTTTTTTTTCTTTCAAAGATTTAACATTTCATTTCAGATAAATCAAGAACCCTTCAACTGAAACTAAAGAAACATCTTAACTGCATTTCACAAATATTTTTTTTTTTTTTTTAACTGAGATTTATTACTTTTTTACAATTTGCTTTGCTTTACTTTTTACACTCATCCAATTTTCCAAAAGCTCTTTGCCTTCGAGGCCTGGAGTTTTTATTTGTTTTAGGAAATGAAATGTAAGAAGATATATAATCCCTAAAAAGCATAAACCATAAAAATGTGCTAGTAACTCTGGGGATATTCTAAAAGAGCTTTCCAACTTTCCAATAATCCTTTTCAATCTCCAAATAAGTAGCTTTCAACCATCATGGTAAAAATCTTAAAGCACATTTAAATGCTAAGAGATATTGAGAAAAACTGAATCCTAAAGTAAGCCTGGAATGAAATTACTTTCAATGGATATAAAAACAGATGCAATTACTGACAAACTACAAAAGTCAATACATTTAAAGTAAATTTCCCTGTTTATCAATATGAATTGGTTTTTTTTTAATGGCTACAAGTTATCTTTCAAAATGAATGAAAAATGAATACATTTTCGCTTATAATGACTCCTGATATTGTATTTACATTTAACAGCTATTAGATTCATATTTATTTTCTAATATTGGAGTTAGTTTATTCTTTGTTTTTAAAGCAAATTAGGCATGGCGACAATTGTATCAGAGGATTAGCAAACGGATACAAATAGACGTGGTGACATACATCAACAATTTGACGTGGTGACAATTATATGAGAGGATTAGCAAAAATATAGAAATAAACGTGGTGACATACATTAGCAACTTGATGTGGTGACAATTGTACCAAAGGATTAGCAAACAGATAAAAATAGACGTGGTGACATACATTAGCAACTTGACGTGGTGACAATTGTATGAGAGGATTAACCAACGGATACAAATAGACGTGGGGACATACATTAACAAATAGACGTGGTGACATTTATATGAGAGGATTAGCAAACATATACAAATAGACGTGGTGACGTACATTAGCAAATAAACATGGTGACAATTGTATCAGAGGATTAACAAACAGATACAAATAGACGTGGTGACAATTGTATCAGATGATTAACAAACAGATACAAATGTGGTGACAATTGTATTAGAGGATTAACAAACAGACACAAATAGACGTGGTGACAATTGTATTAGAGGATTAACAAACAGATACAAATAGTCGTGGTGATATACATTAGGAGATTCGAACCCAAGCCATAAAGCATTTTGGCTTCTACTTCACTAATGAGTTACGAATCATTCCAAACATAGCATTGTACGTTAAATAAATTACACTGGCATAATTTAATAATACATTATGCAGATCATAATTAAGTAATACATCGAAGATTGATAATATTGCCATTGGGATAGATTTAGATAACATATTAATGGACAAATTATTAAAAAAAATGCTGGAAATAAACTACAACTTTGATTATGCGTTCAATTGGCCTTTATTATTGTTTTAAAAGAATCCGAACATTTTTTTAATATTCATAATCAAAATAAATTAATAATTCTGTCTCTAAAAATAATTATCATATCCTTAATACAAAAAGAAATTTCTCTTAAAATTATCTGTTCTCATTGGTTCCGTATAGATTATTATTTGGTTTTTATCTTTTAAAACGATTTATTACAACAGTTTAAAATCACCAAAACAAAATGTATTGATCTTCAAACATATAAAAAAAAACTATAGTATTAATTTGTTAAAAATAATTGTGGATAATCAGTTAATTTTTTTTATTTCAATGTCAAGGGAATAAAAATCTGGTCCTAAGCCAAATAAGTTGCAATTTGCATATTCATCACAAAAATTCGATTCTATTGCAAAATGCCAAGCTGACAGAATTAATGACATAAAAACGGAAAAATCTCAAGCTAATTAGTGGTGATTTTATATAACTGATTTCTATGAACATATGTATGTTTTTTTTATTCATTTTTTTTGTTAACAGGGCGTGACATATTATCTCATACTTATTAATTCTAACAGTGACTTTTAAATGTATTCCCTTGAGCGTTTATTAGAAAAAATTGCGTGAATTATTTTCTTGTAACATGAGCTTAAAAAGGATTTATGGGAATTACCAACAGTAAGCTATGTTGTAGTTAATAAAAGCAAGTCAAGCATCTAATTATGTGGAATTCTTATAATTGTGATACATTATGCTACGGTTTAAAATTTAGATTTTTTTCAATTAAACTTTTAAAAAAGAAGCAAGTTGAATTTTTTATTGTTCGAAGTATTTCTTTGTTGTTGTTTTTAATATCATATTTTGATCAAATGCCAATTTCTACTACAAATGCATACGTGAAAGAGATTTTTTGTTTTAACAAGATAAACCATGTCTGCTACGCTGCATTCATAATTTTCTCCATAAAGTTGTCAAGCGCACTACAAGAGCATCTAGAAGATTAGAACCGTATGTATACAATGCATAAGAATAATAGTAGAGAAATGCAGATATAATATTCAACGAGATCAGTACGTAAACAATGACTTAAAAATAATAATAAAGAAATATATTTTAAATTTATGTGGAACAGAACGCAATCAATGCATGAAAGTACACCAAAAAAAATTATCGGAGATTCAGATTTTTTATGCAATTTGCAGGAGATTGTTTATTTGCTGATTCATTATTCATAAAAAAAGTTATATGATTTTTGGTATAAAATGAACTATACACGATTCGTGCATTAGTAGAAATCAAACAAAAAAGTATACTGTTTTGGCAAAACATCGATTTTAGTAACAGTATGGCTTTCAATAATCGTTATCGATGATAAAAACCTGTTAAGTATGCAGTCTATCAGGTACATTATTTTTCACTATCCCTGAAAGACACTTTCAGATGGGGAACCGTGTCCAAGGAACGATAAGCTGGCAACAACCTGTTTACTTAACTTGTTCCAAACATGTTCTATTTGAGTTCATGTCGGGAGAATATGCCGGAGAATATATTATTCGTAAGTTACCTGCATCTTAGAGCCAATAAAATGCATATAATCTCTGACCAACAGTATATAACTTGAAACAACCATAAAAAGAAATTATATCTGATCGCTAGCTGCTTGGCCACCAAGCCGTCCTTTATCTTAAAACCAATATGATACTAAAAGTCACAACTCAATATGTTATCACTTGCAATCATCAACCATTAAAAAGAAATTATATCTGATCATTCTAACGTAATGAACTATAAAAGACAAAATCATCTCGTCTCTGTACCGTTAAACGTTGATAAATCCATTTCTATTAGTTTGGAATACGGCTAGATCAATACAGGGCATACTACATCAGACAAACTTTCCATCTCATCCAAATATGACCCTTCTTTGCATGTACAGAGGGTTGTTTAGAATTATACACTACATCTAGATGAAAATACGGCTATTACAAAATTAAACTGCAAATTGAAAGAAGAGGGCAATTTCTCCATTTATGTCATCTGCAATTGATATGTTCTCTTGTCCAACTGTGAAAAACTCTAACAATAGGTTATGAGAAAACAGACCTGCAATGTGGAGTCGGCATTTAACATAAGTTTTTAAGACTTGAAACTCTGCAAGTTGATTATTAAAGAGGTTTTGGGTGAACAGTATTATTCATTGTTTTTTATTTTCTGACCGTTAGCATTAAGCATCAGTTCCAATTAGGCATTGCTGCTCGGTCTGGTCTTTTGTGCGCATTTCCAGTTTCCAAAAAAATATTCCAGATCCTAGAAATCATATTTGGGGATAATACTGTGTATTTGGCAACTATGGCTTTTATTTTGTAAGTTTCTAATCAGCAAACTACTCGCAAGACTTCGGAGTGTGAGTAAATGGTTCGGCTCATATATCTACCTCACTGATGAAAAATGCTTAAAGGAGGAAAATAATGTTATTGATAAATAAAATTAACATCTCGGTGGGATTGTTAATCACAATTTTACATAAAATGCACACACCACTCAAACATAAATAAAATTTAAGTATGACACAAGGAAACATTTTTTTGTTAATGGTCACTATATCATGAATCGAGAAAAACATATTTACATCTACATTAGCAATTCAATTTTATTTCATTCTCTAATGCATGCAAAAAATGACAGAGAATCACTCAACGCACAAAAAAAGCCCATTAATTCGAAGTATACTTAAACCCCTACAGTTAAAAGATAAAGATCGAACTTCATACAGCAAATATCCAATCTTAAATGAAACGATCAAATATACATTAAATTGTTTCTAATAGAACATAAACAGTATTAATACTAATAATCATTTTATTTAAGTTACACACTTCCTTCAATTTGCTAATGACCTAAATCTAATTTAACTTAGTTCTAGCTGGTCTTTTTTAACTTTAATGTTGATGTATTTGTTCAAAGATCTACTTACCCAATATTCATGGACTATACTTAACTCTTTTACAGTCAATCGAATTTATACTGAACTGCGCAGTATCATTTCTGTGCAATATTAATTAATCATTCAATTAGAATTCACACAATTGACATGAGGTTAGTTTTTGGCTAATCAGTTACAGAAACTGCACTATCTTATCTTTCATTGGTTCGAGTCCGTTAACGCATTACAACATCATCACATATTTTAAATTATTTGATACTGGCAATGTGATTTTCCAGGTGTTATTTAAAATTTTCACTTTTTGAGTTATATAAGTTGAACCAAAGTTAAAATCTTTTTGAAAATCTTTTTATTCGAGTTGCAAGGTTTTAAACAGACCTCAATATTATTGATTAGAATGGCATTTAAAAGTGGATTTTATAACAAGCAGCTACAACAAACATCTCTGCAAGGTTTCGAATCGTGTATTTTAAATATTGTATATGTATTCGTGCTTGGAGACCAAAGCACTGGAAAAACTTCTCTCATCAATTCTTTAGCGCAAAGACTTGTATCTGATCCTCTACTTCCCAGTTTTCAGTATGTGAGTGAATACATCCGTATAACTGAATTGGGTATGGTTACATTGAGATTTTTAGAATTGAATAAAGAACATTTGACCTTGCCAGAGATTTCTCAAATTTGTCGAACAGCGAAGCATATTTTCCTTTTTTTCTATGCCATCGACGATTTACATAGCTTACGTTACTTGTACAGGAATTGGATAATATACGTAAGAAATGCATTAGGTTGGAACCTAACAACAGTTATGTTAGGAAACAAAATAGATCGAAAGGATCCTGGATATAAAGTAGAACGCCGTGCTTTGGCACATTGTTACAAAGCACTTTTCAAAGTTAATTACGTCTTTGAATGTTCTGTAATGACTGGGTGTCAACTTGATTTTGTGTTTTATGCAATTGCAAAGCTGGGAAACAAACACCATTGTCATCAGAAACTTTCTTAACAGAGTACTCGACAGACTTTTAAACTAAAGGAATATTTTGAAAAAATTTCGTCTTATTTTTAAAATAACTTTACAAGTAGACTTTATTATATTTCGAATGTCGAATTTGAAATTTATTGGAAAAGCTATGTAACGATGTTTTAAATAATGATTATTAAAATGAAGTTGTTTATTAATGAGAAAAGCTTCTTGTTTTATTTTAAAAACATGATAAAAACCTATTAAAATTAATTAGTGTTTTAACTTTTATTTCTTATTTTATTAATATTTTATCTTTATTTGAAAATGAAGATATTATGAAAATTGTAATGAAATAACGAACAATTATGCAAAATAAAACAGTACATCCCTCATAAATATAGTTGCGCTGAGAACACAAACTAAGGAAATGATTGAATAGCAAAAGGTAATATATTAATTTAATAAATAATTTGACTTTACATTTAAGTAAGGCTAAGCGCCAATTGACTAAGCGCTTTGGCATTTGGTACCACAGGCCCCGGGTACCATTCCTGGCAGTTGCATGGATGTTTGTTAGTGGTTCGGCATCACATTTAAACTATGTACCTTTCTAATGAACCTAAAGTGTGCACAGAAATGATTTTAGAGCTACAAACCAAACTAAACGTTTCAGCTGTGGACCCAATTATGAGGAAAATTAGTAGGCAACAACTTGTCTGCCAAACGTGTCTCAAAACACTTCTCTTGGGGTTTATATAGAAAGAATAAGCTGGGCAATTTATGCTTATGATTCATTTATCTTAAAGGTGATCAGTCTGTAACTCAATACACATGGAAAATATCTTTCTTTACAATTAAATTATCCTTCACTGTTGTAGCATGAAGCATGAAGTTTAGCATGTTATCAAATACAGACAGGAATATTCCAATGCACTCCTCCAGAAAATCGCTTTCCAACTGTGGAACCAATTGTGAGGGAAATAAGTAGGTAACAACTTGCCTTCCTAACTTGTCAAAAACGGGTTCTATTTTGTTCATATCGAGAGGACAAGCTGGTCAATTTATGTTGTATTTCATTTATATGAAAAGCAATCAGTTTCTACTCCAATAGAATGTGACCTGCAATTATCGTTCTCTATAAGGAAAATAGCCTTCAATACAGTAGCATAAAGAAAATGTATATAAATTTCATTTTACACTGTTCAACATTGAGGAATATATTTCTAATAGTTTGGAAGGCAGTGAGACCGTTTAAGGGCATGTAACACTAGATTAACATTCAACCTCCTCCCGATACGACCCTTCTTTGCATATATACTAAGTTATCGAAAATGTCATGTTCTTTCTAGATTAAAATACGACTATTATCAGATTGGACTGCAAAACGAAATCAATTGAAGAAGACCTTGCTCAATTTTGCTCTTCTCAAATTTATTTATTTATTTATTTTATGTACACTTTCAACGGGGAGACTTTTCTTAGAAATTGAAGTATCTTTGCTGCCTGATTATATACATCTTCTGACATATCAAATACTTATAACTTTACGTTTTGTAGTTGTATTTCGGAGTTTCGCAGAACGGGCATAATAAAATTGAATCAGGATAAATCTATGGATCTTAGAGTTAGAAAGGCTTGTTTTTTTACGAAACATGGACAGGAGAAAGTCTTTTCCATGAGTAGGAAGAAGTGCGAGAGAAGTTTTAATGTAAATTACTGAATTCTTGAGCATATTTTCCCCCCATGCCCTATTCTGCTGCATTTATTTAATTTTTTTTTGTTGTTGTTGAGATATAAGGAATTCGTGAGATATCCAGAGAAATATAACAGTGACTTCAATATTTTTATCCTTGAGATTTTATTAGAAAAGAATGCAGGGATTACTTTCTTGTAACACGAGTTAAGAAAGGATTTATGGGAATTACCAATTATAAACTATGATGCAATTAATTAAACAAAGTTCAAGCATCTAAATATGTAGATTGCTTATCAATATGATGCATTATGTTATGTTTCAAACTTTTAAATTTTTTCAATAAGCTGTTAAAAAACTATAATGTTTTATTGTTCCAATAATTATTTCCAATGACCAACGATGAATTTCTACTATATATGAATACATGAAAGGGATTCTAGTTTTCCCAAGATAAACCATATCTGCTACACTGCATTCACAATTTTCTTCAATACATTTATAAGTTCACAAAAAGAGCATCTGGGAGTAAGCATTCTCTGCCTCGAACCTAATTCAGGGATTTTCTGGCCTCAGAGTTATCAAGCCCATCCTCTGCATGTTGCTTTTCAATCAGATCTTGCTATTTCATTATAAATTTAGGCTTTCAAAGTTAAGAAACTAAACAAAAGACTAAAACTAAATAAAAAACTTCAAATTAAATACTGTTTCTTTTACTTTAGTGGCAGCCAGTAAAACAAGGAAAATATATATATATATTTTATATTTATGAAAATAATACAAAAAAAAGCCATTCAAATTCAAACTATTTAATTGAAGCTACTTTTATATACAAAGCAGAAGTAAAAAAAAATGTATATATTAATCAAACGATAATGAATAGAATTCAAAAAAAGTCTAACCGCCATCATCCAAAACTAAAACCCATTTACATTCAAGATTTCATTATATGCTAACCACTGTCAATTTTACTTATTATAAGTAAGATGCGAAACTTTTTTAAAACTCATAAATTATAGATGTTTGTAACTTCAAGGGCATGATGATTATTTGTTTTATTTAATTTTTGGATTTTATTTAAATAAAATGTGTATAAAGTTTATTAAGTTCCAAACGGATATTACAACTAAGAGAAAAATTAAAAATAAATTTAAAGATATAAAATAATGCAGTATTTATGAAATAATTAATGATATTCTTGAAGATTCCTTCTGAGATTTTATTTATTGGTTGATATAAAACCAGAACATCTCAATAACAAAACTGAATTCTAGTTGGACTTTTTCAATTTTAATGTTGAAGTATTTTTTAAATGATCCACTTATCCAATACTCGTAAACTATACCTAACTCTTTTACAGTCATCCGATTTTATTCTTAATGTACAATATCATTCCTGCGCATTATTAAATAATTATGCACTCAGATTTCTCGCTTTGGACATAATGTTAATTTTTTTCTAATATGTTCAATCCACATAAATTGCACTATTTTAATGTTTCCGTAGTTCGAGTGCGTTAACACAGCAACATCATCACATATCTTAAATTAGATAAAACTGGCATTAGAGTTTTCAAGTAGTTACTTAAATTTCTCAATACTTTTAAAGATATACAAGTTGAACAGAAGTTAAAAGTTATTTCACATTTTTTTATTCAAGTTACAAGGTTTTAAACACACCTCAAAGTTATTGATTAGAATGGCATGCAAAAGTGGATTTTATGACAATCCGCTACATCAAACATCTCTGAAAGATTTCGATTTGTTTGATTTGAATATTATGTATGTATTCGTGCTCGGAGACCAAGACACTGGAAAAACTACTCTCATCGACTCTTTGACGACAAGACGTATATCTGATCCTCTTCTTCCCAGTTTTCAACGTGTGAGCGAATCTCCCCCGTATGACTGAATTGGGTATGATTACATTCAGATTGTTAGAATTGAAGAGAGAACAATTGTCTCTGCCAGAGATTTCGCAAATTTGTCGAGCAGCGAAGCATATTTTCCTTTCTGTTTATGCCTACGACGATTTAGATAGCTTGCGTTGCTTGTACACGAAATGGATAATGCACGTAAAAAATATATTCGGTTGCACCACAACAACAGTTATGTTAGGAAACAAAATAGATCTCGTGCATGTTCTTGGTTTTAAAGTGAAACACCCTGTCTGCAGTAATTCTTTGGAGCATGGTTATAAATCGCTTTTAAAAGTTAATTATGTTTTTCAATGTTCTGCATTGAATGGATATCAACTTGAATTGGTGTTACTCGTAATTGCGGTGCTGGGAAATAAACACCATTGCCATCAGAAACTTTTTTAACAGAGTACTCGATAAATATTTAAAAGATGTGATATTTTTAAATGATACGTATGGATTTTATTAAGTGGACATTAGTATCAGTGACTGATTTAGACACTCGAAAAATATTTAAAGAAAAGGAGTATTTATTTTTTTAGAATTGTTTTACTTTGTAGACTGTATTACATTTTGAATATGTAATTGAACGTTTTTGTCAAAACTATGTAATAAAATTTTAAATGATTATCAAACTAAAGTTGCTTGTTAGTGAGAAATGTCTATATTTTTATTTTAAAAATATGGTAAAAGCAATTAAGAAAAAAAATAATTAATTCATTTAGTTCTAAATTCATTGATATTTATTAGTGATCTCTAATGAAAGATATTATTAAAATCGGAAAGAAATAACTAGTATTATGCAAGATATAAGACACTACAACGTTCATAAGGGACGTTGCTCAGTTTAGTTCTTCTCTAATTTATTGCATTTATGACCACTTTCTACGCGAAGACTTTTCTTTGAAATTGAAGTATCGTTGCTGCCTTATAATATGCATCCTCTGATGTATAAAAAAAAAATTAAAAAAAATTATATCAGAAAGCACTTTATAGCTTGTTTTTAGGTTCAACAGATTTCGTGCATTGAAGCAAAATTTGTGTGACTGTTTCCGGAGTTTTGCGAATTGGACATAACGAAGACGAATTCAGGCCAACATTATGGAGTTCGGAGTTCAAAATGTATGTCTTTGAGCGACGCTTAGACAGCAGAATTACTTGTCGATGAATAGGAAGAAGTCTATGATATTGTCTGATGCTATTTACACTCAAGAGCCAAAACATTATGACCACCCCTACATTTTGCAATGAACTCGCCTGGATGACGTGGAGGGCACGTGATCAGGTGGAAATGGTATTTAACTGCTTCTGGAGAGTCTGAAGAATCATTCTTTCACTTACTTCTGTGTGTAATGGGAAAGGCTGCGGATCTAAGCGACTTTGATAGAGGGCAGATTCTAATGGCTCGAAGGCTCGGAACAAGTATTTCCGAAGCTGCACGATTCGTGGGTTGTTCGCGATCTACAGTTGTTAGTACTTACGCAAAGTTGATGAAAGACGGTGAAATAAGCAGTAGACGACATGCTGTTGGACGTCCACACGCTATCAAAGAAAAAGGTCATCGGAGACTGTCTCACATGGTGTAGCAAAACCGGAGCCAGACAGTGGCTCAGCTGACAGCCCAATACAATGCAGGGCCAAGTAGAATAGTATCGGAGCACACTGTTCAGCGGACACTTTTGGATATGGGGCTACGCAGCAAACGTCCCAATCGTGTGCCTTTGCTGATTTGCTTTTTTTGTATATTTAAGATTTTAATGTGTTAAAGACTGTTTGTTTATTCTCAATAAGATGCAAAAACTTTGGATTTTTCTAACCATAAATTCATATTATTTAACTTTATTATTATTATTAACAATTTTAATGTTTTATTGTTCGATGTGTATCTTTGTTATTTTCAATGACTAACCATCAAACCTATTACATATGCATACATGAAGGACATTCTAGTTTTACAAAGATAAACCATATCTGCTACACTGCATTCACAATTTTCTCCAAATAGTTTAAAAGTGCACTACAACAGCATCTGGGAGGTTAAGATACTCTTGCTCAAACCTAATTCAAAGATTTTTTAGTCTAAGATTAGTCATGCTCATAACCTACACGTTATTTTTCCATTGGATCTTGCTATTTCATTTTACATTCAGGCTGTCAAAGTTCAGAAACTAAATAAAAAGACGTCAAATTAAATGTTTTTTCTTCAGTGGTAAACCGCAAAAAAAGGTAATATTTTTATGAAAAAAATCCCGCCCAAAAATATTTCAAATTTAAACTACTTAATTGAGGTGTAAACAAGTAAAAATAATATATTATATATAAAACAAAATAAAAGAAGAAAAATATTAATCAAATTCAAATGAAAAGATTTAACAAAGTTCTAACCGCTAACAACAAGACATTTTACTACCAACATAGCAAACAAGAACAATTTTGTATATTTAAGATATTAATGTGTTAAAGACTGTTTATTTGTTTATTCTAAATAAGATGCAAAAATTTTTGATTTTTCTAACCGTAAATTCATATTATTTAACTTTATTATTATTATTATATTTGTTTATTATTTAACTTATTGTAAATGAAAATACGGCTAAAATAAAATTAGAAAAATGGAACACTTTGCCGAACAGGACATTTCCCTATTGATGTCTTTTCCAACTTATATGATGGTGATGAATGAAGTGGTAGATGGGGATGTGGAAGCAACAAGGACTATAATCCCCTAATCACTATATACACTCGGACGATGCAATACAGGCCTTACAACGCCTAGGCATGCTGAGTATCATATTATCAGTCTGATCTTGGGGAATATTACACCACACATCAAGCAATGCCCTCCGAAGTTCCGGTTGACAGGTGGGAGAGGGTTGACGGGCTGCAATTCGTCGCCGCAGCATATACCACATATGCTTTATTGGATTCAAGTCCGGTGAGTATGCTGGCCAATCCATACGGGTAATATCCTACAATTTGAGGCATTCGTTTACAATGTTTGTACGGTGAGGAACGGCGTTGTCATCCATAAACAGAAATTCAGCACCCATGGCGCCCTGAAACAAACATACATGTTATTCCAGAATGACATACCGATAGATGTGGCCTGTCATCGTTACACTCTGCACATGCAGGTCAGTTCTGGAACCAAGAATAATTCCTCCCCAAACGAGCCATTCTGCACCACCTGAATGGTGTCGTTCAATGGTGTTCTCTTGGTGGTAACGGGTACCTGGCGCTCCCCGTATGAAAGTCCGGCGAGAATCAGACTGCAAACTAAACATGTACTCGTCGGAAAACATCACACAAGACCACTGTTGCGGTGTCCACAATGCATACTCTCTACTGCAGGTTAATCGCAGGCGCCAGTGAGTTGCGGTAAGTGGAACACATCTGACAGGCCTACGAGCATATAGACCAATGTGCCCTAAGCGCCTGTACACGGTCTGCCTTGAAACTGTCGTACCGGTAGCTGAGAGAGCTGACGAGACAGGTCTGATGCTGTGCTGCGTATCTTTCTTTTGGCAGTAACTGCTAAATACCGGTCCTCATTCGGCGTTGTAACTCGGGAGCGACCTATGCTGTAACATCTACTCACATTACCATCATCTTGGAATCGTTGCCAAAGTCTGGAGATGACATTCTGAGCGATTCCAAGTTCCTCGGATACTTCCAGCTGGGTACGTCCACATTCTAGTCGACCGATAATTCTACCACGTAAAAAAATCATCCAAATGCTTCCTTTGTGCCATAACTATGCGGTTATTGAACTTAAAGGCTTTTAAAGCGCTTGTGAATAATTTTACTTCTTTGCCACCATACCTTATATACCCCTCTCTTACACTCTCGTCATTGTGACGTACTATCCGCGCCATCTGGTGATTTCCTGTAGTTTGCATATTCTTCTTCAAGACGTGTGTGATAATTCTACAGGAGAAATATTTATTATAGAGCTCAATTTCTATGTGATTCTGAATTATCCTTAATTGATGGACATGAGTGTATATGAACAGTTAAGTTTTCCTTATTTTTAATATGCCCCCCTCCACAACGGTCTACGATCTTGTTAGACCGGGACCTACGGTTTAAAGAGGATTCCGAACCACTGTAAACATCCATGGCACCGCCGGGACTCGAACCCGAAACCTGTGGTTCCGAGCACCAGAGTGCTAGCCACTCGGCCATTCAGGCCCCTCCAACCTATATCTTCTCTTGCCCATCTGTTAAAAACACAAACACTAAGTATACGTAAAAACGGAGCTTAAAACTGTTGTCGGTATCAAACGTTTAGAATTGAAACTGTGGTACAAGTTGAGGATGGAAGATGTTTTTGAAGTGAAGTTTATTGGGTTTTTTTCTGACAGTCAGTTCTAATTAAAAAATGTTTATTGGTCGGATCTTTTGTGTGCATTTGCAGTTTTCATATACATTTTATTGCAGTCTACACACTTCCTACAATTTGTTAACTATCCATACCTAATCTAACGTAGTTCTAGTTGGACTTTTTCAACTTTAACGACGATGTACATGTTCAAAGACCAACTTACCCAATACTCATGAACTATACGTAACTCTTTTACAATCCTCCGATTTTATTCTTAACGTGCATCGTCATTCCTGAGCATTATTAAATAATTATGCAATTAGTTTATCATGCAATGGAGATGATATTACTTGTTGGCTAATATGTCCCACAGAAATTGCACTATTTTACTGTTTCCGTAGTTCGAGTGCGTTAACGAACTACAAAACTCCCACATATTTTAAATTAGATGATAGTGGCAATGTGTTTTTCCAGATGTTATTTAAATTTCTCAATTTCTGAAGATATATAAGTTGAACAGAAGTTACATGCTATTTGAAATCTTTTTATTCAAGTTGCTAGGATTTTAATAAACTTACGATTATTGATTAAAATGGCATGCGAAAGTGGATTTGATAAGAAGCCACCGCAAGGAATATCTCTGGAATCTATGAAAACGTCTGATTTAGATATTGTGTATGTATTCGTGCTCGGAGACGAAGGCGCTGGAAAAACTACTCTTATCGATTCTGTAACGACAAGACGTATACCTGATCCTCTTCTTCCCAGTTTTCAATATGTGAGCGAATCTGACCGCATGACTGCCAAGGGTGCGATTACATTGAGATTATTAGAATTGAAAAGGGAGCATTTGTCTCTGCCAGAGATTTCGCGAGTTTGTCGAGCAGCGAAACGCGTTTTTCTTTTTGTCTATTCTATCGACCACTTACTTGGTTTTAATTTCTTATACAGCAGATGGATAATGTACGTGAGAAAGGCATTCGGTCGGACAGCAGCAACAGTTATGTTGGGAAACAAAATTGATCTCAAAAAGGATCCTAATTTTAAAAAAAAGAATCCCCATTACAGCAATACTCCATCTCAGTCTAATAAAAGACGGTTCAATGTTGATTGTGCTTTAGAATGTTCTGCATTGACTGGGGATGAAGTTGACTTTGTGTTTTGCGAAATAGCGAAGTTCGGAAATGAAACAAGGAAGAAAAGAAAGTAATATCTTAATTGATGTTCTTTATTTTTAGAATTTTTTAGCTTATACATGGACTTGTGTACTATGTCTTATTGCATATGAACTTATGGATTTATGTTATGGACTTTTTATAAATGCTATATTTGGATTATCTATTTCAATGTTATTGGCAAATCTATGTAAGAATATTTTAAATAAATTCTATAATGAAATATTTTATTAATACGAAATAGTTCCTTTTAATTTAAAAACATTAAACAAAACTAAGATAAAACGAGAACTTTATTTTTAATTTATTAATCTTTTTATTAAAAATGTTGACAATAAAACAAGAAAGATATAACTATATTAAGGACGGTTGTAGTAACTGTTACCTTGCATAATTTTTAGTTCTTTATGTTGAAGACGCTAAGGTTGGAAGTATTCATATGTCAGAAAAATTAAGTAAAAAGTAGTAATTCAATAATAAATTGATTTTACATTTCATTGGAACTGCTTGCAAACAATGTGTATAATTACACTATCAAATATCACGAACCATTCAATTATTTTGAGAAGTAATTTTAATTTGGTTATAATTTTAAAAATGAATTTGTTTAAATATTGGAAAAAACTATAAGTATCTTGAGTTTTTTTCGTATAAAGTGAAACAATTTGCGTATTATTAGGAAACATAGGTATGAGGTTTTAACACAGCTATTTAAAGTGTAAAGTGTTCCCAGACGGATAGCAATGTTGAAGTTGCAATGTTGAATGTTGTCCCAGACGGATAGCAAAGCATTACTTTCATCAGGTTATCAGACAGAGACGGGTATATTCAATTCCACTCCTCCAGAAGAGCTTTTTCTAGATGTGGAACCTTTTCTGAGGGTTTGGTTTGTCGCTCTACGGTCATTTTGTTCAACCTTTAGGCTAATTAGACATTTACCTACAGTTTAACGTGAATTACGAACCACCAACAAACATTCAAGCCACCGCCAGGATTAGACCCTGAACACATGTGGTACCAAAGGACAGAGCGCTGGCCAATTGTCCATCAGGCCTTCCAGTTGTGTGGTAGCTAAGTAGCTAACAACCAGTCAGCATAAATTGTCTCAAACAGGTTGTATTGGATTAATGTTGCCGAACATAGCCAATTCATTCATATGATGTATTTATTTTAAAGATAATCAATCCCCTACCCGATACAATGTGACCTGCAATTATCTTCCATTAAAAAGCAAATATATCTCATCGCCGTAGCGTGAGGATAATATATAAATATTTCATCTTTATGCCTTTGAACACTAAGGATCCATTTCTGATTCTTTCCGTCTAAAAAATCTGTCTTTAATTCTTTTCGCAAGTCTTTGATAGTAGTTTAAGCTCTCCTTTAATGTAGTTGATGTTTAAGTCCCCAATGTAGTTGTAGTTCTAATTCTTCTTATTGCTGCATCCTCATGGCCAATTGGCTTGGATATTCTTCACACATGACTATAGATAGCAGAAAAGTAAGTATCATGGTAAGAGGATTCTGTTGAGCCTGATGTCTGATGGCATCTTTACAAATAGATTCAGTTTGCGGATTAAAAGTATATAAAATATCAAAATATTTAAAACGATAGATGTCAAACATCCTGACTTTCTTTCTGCCCGATTGTCCATTGGTTAGCGCACTGGCGTTTGATACCACAGGTTTCAGTTTCGACTGCTGGTGGCATGGATGCTTGTTAATGGTTCGGAAACCATGTTAAACTGTAGGTCAAGGTCTAATTGTGCACAAAATGACCGTAGAGTGGCAAACTAAGCATATTCTTCCTATTATCCCCATTCGTTGAAATCTCGTTATTGTAATTCCAAATATAAACAAAATCGCTGTCAAGGTCCTCTCTGAAAGAAACTCTTACCGAAAATATTACAAAAAAAATATCCTATTAATTTGAATAAAACATTTCAATATTCATGTGTTATTTCTAATCACTATTTAATAGAAAATCCACACATGACTCATGACAAATATATCATAAATAATTTTATGCATGCCAGAAGAAATTTTTCTTATTGATATGTAATCTACCATGAGTCAAGATCTTTATATATCTTGATATTTATTTTACAATCTTCTTGCAATCTAATTAATTAATTAATCTAATTAAATTAATCCAATCTAATTAACTTTGCAATCTATATATCTTGATATTTATTTATCTTCATATTGCAATTCACAATTAGTCCACTTTACTGTGTGCAAACACACACACAATTCCTCAATGCACTTTAAAATCTCTTGCTACGAAAAATATTTGAACTCCTATGGTTATAAGAGAAATAGTTAATGTCATAATTCAAACTTCCAAGCTTAATGGATATAGTTAAATGTACTAGAGCTAGTTTCTATAAATGGGTCATGATGGCCGAATGACTATCGCTATAGCACTCGGTGCCGCAAGTTCCGGGTTCGAATCCCGGCTGTGCCATGGATGTTTGTAGCAGATTCGAATCTACTTGAAACGGTAGTTCCCGGACTAATATGACTATAGAGTGTAGGGATGACAACCCTACCCCGTAAAAAGACAACATTTCATGTCTTGAAATCTACCAGCAGGCAGACGGCCTTGGTCAAAAATGGAGCTGTTGCGCCACTGATGATGATGATAATTTCTATAAGTATATCCACAGCAGCAATCATTCTAATGTATTTTAACTGTACTCTACAATTTCCCTTCGATTTCATAATTATCCAAAACTTTTCAAACGCTATTCTAGTTGGATCTTTTCAACTTAAAAAGAAGATGGAAATGGGCAACTTACCGAAGAGTCATGAATTTCATTTAACACTTTTGCAATCCTCCAAATTTTATTCTTATACACAGGACTGAGACTGTACTGTGTTAATTATTTATGCAATTAGACGGTCATTCTCTACGGTCATTCTGTGTACACTTAGAGCTAGTTAGACCGGGACCTACAGCTCAATGTGGATTCAGATTTCACTCCAATTTTTTATTCCCCTATCAAGGGAATTAAAAACTGGTTCAAAGAAACATTGGTTGCTATTTATCTATTCATCCTGAAAATTAGGTTCTATAGCAAAATACCAAGGTGACAGAATATATAACATAAAAACAAGTAGCCCTATCATTAATTAGCGGTGATTTTAGATAACTATATGTTCTTTGATCATATGCATGTGTGATGGAAATTTGCAGTGGTTCGGAATCCACTTAAAACCGTAATTTTTTTTCTGTTGTTTTTATCTATGCTTTCTTTTTTTTGTTGAAATATAAAGTCCTCCGGAGATATCCAGTGAAAGATAACAGTGACTTTAATATTTATTCAATTTAGCTTTTACTAGAAAAAATTGCATGGATTGTTTTCTTGTAAGGTGGGCTTAGAAAGGGATCATGGGAATTACCAACAGTAAGCTATGTTGCAGTTAATAAAACATGTTAAGCATCTAATTATGTGGATTTCTTATCATTATGATATATTACATTTCAAAAATATTTTTTTTTTCAATTAGACGTTTAAATATTTTGGTTACATTTTTCTCTCTACTATCATTTTGTGCCCTCTAGGGCTATGCAGACTGGGACCTACAGTTTAACTTGGTTTCCGAACCACTAACAAACAACCTTGCCAACGCCATGATTTGAAACTAATTCCAGTGTAGCCAGAGCGCTAGTCAATTGGCCATGATACTAGCTTTTTTTTTGCTGAAATGCAGGTTAATATGAGTTCAATTCACATAAATTATGTTTTAGTAGTGCCAGTGGATTGACGAGGGGCCTGATGGCCGAGTGGCTAGCTCTGTTGCTCTTGGTACCACAGGTATCGTGCTCGAATCCCAGCAATGCCATGGATGTTTGTAGTAGGTGCCGGACTCATATGAATGTAGCGTGTCATAGAGCCCAATCAGACTTCTCACCCACAACATTTCCAAATTGTAAAGGGGCAAGTCAGCTCCAGCCACAGTGATGTGCTGTGATGTAGTAGTAATAGTGAGTTGTCGTACCACAACAACAGTTCTTATTTTAAATAAGAAGATATTGGCAATGTTTTTTCAGACTTTATTTGAACCTTCTCCATTTTAAGTTAAGTAAATTGAATATTTGTTAAAAGCCATTGCGAAATTTCTTGTTCAAGTTTGTAGGTTTTTATAGCAGTTTACAGTTTTTAATAGAATGGCTAGTGGAGGTGAGTTTTCTGAAGGTCTACCAATGTTTGAATACCGCAAATTTAATTTGGATTTGAAAGGTTTGAATTTATCAAACTTATGTATGATGTATATATTCGTAGTTGGAGTGGAGAAAACTGGAAAAACCACTCTCGTCGACTCTTTAACGACAAGATCTACGACAGATCCTTTTCTTCCTAGTTTTGAACATATCGGCGAATTCATCCGTATGACTGAATTGGGTATGGTTAGACAGAGACTATTAGAATTGAAAATAGAGCATTTGGGTATGCCAGAGATTTTACTAACTTGTCGAATATGGGAGCATATTTTCCTTTTTGTTTATGCATTTGACAATTCAGCCACCTTGCGTTTCTTGTACAAGAATTGGATAGTACCAGTAAAAAGAGCATTCGCTAAATCACAAATCGGATCTCAAAAATGATCCTGGATTTACGACAAGAAACCCTATTTTCTCTGATGAATGTACACTTTCTTATAGAGAATATTTTGATGTTGATTTTGTTTTTGAATGTTCCGCGTTGACTGGGGATCAACTTGATTTTGTGTTTTGTGTAATTGCGTTATGGGAAATAAAGTTAAAGCTTCATAATTAGAGGAACATTTTTAAGATCCCCGACAAATTTACCAAGTATATTGAAAGGAAAGGTACTTTTTAAAAAATTATCTTCATTTTTTAGAAATCGTTCTTATTGACAAAGAGCTTTGTTCCTTTTTGAATTTCTAAAAACTGAATAGCAAAACTGTATAATTATATAATGATTAAAGTAAAGTTGATTATTTTTACGAAATAGCTATTCTTTTTTTGTTTTTAAACGCATTGATTTGTGTTTTTTGTTTTTGTATTGAAAAATATAAAAAAATTAAAAAAAAAAATAATTAAAATTATCTATTATATATTTATTTATCACTCTTAGAAGGTCATTTTAGTTTTAAATTATAAGGATTTAAAAGAATTTTTATAAGAATTTGTTTAAAAATTTGAAAAATTGTTATTTTTAAAAAATTAATTTCTACGGTTTTGCCGGTTGTAGAATATTTTATCTTGCATAATTGTTAATCCTGTATGTTGAGGACACAGAGGTAGAAAGTGTGTATAGGTCAGCAGAAGGCCCTATAGTAATTTAATAATTAAATTGGCCTTATAAGTCAGTAGATCTGTTTGCAAACAATGTCTACAAGTACACTAGCAAATATCTCAATCCCTTCAATTTGTGTGAGCAAATTAGTGTAATTTTAAAATGCATTTGCAGGCAGAGTGTAATTTTAAAAAGGTATTCGCAGACAGAGTGTAAGTTTATAAATATATTCGCAGATAGAATTATGTATAAATGTTTATATGTTTATGTATAATGTTTATGTATAAATGTTTATATGTTTATGTATAATGTTTATGTATAAATGTTAGTACGTTTATAAATGTATTCGCAGATGTAATTTTAAAAATGTATTCGCAGGCAGAGTGTAATTTTAAAAAGTATTCGGAAGCAGAGTGTAATTTTAAAAAGTATTCGCAGGCAGAGCGTAATTTTAAAAATATATATGCAGGCAGAGTGTAATTTTAAAAATGTATTCGCAGGCAGTGTGTAAGTTTATAAATGTATTCGCAGATAGATTGTAATTTTATAAATGTATTCGCAGATAGATTGTAATTTTAAAAATGCATTTGCAGCTAGAGTGTAATTTTAAAAATGTATTCGCAGGCATAGCGTAGTTTTAAAAATGAATTTGCAGACAGAGTAATTTTGAAAATGAAGTCGTTTAAAGATGGGGAAAAAATGAGTTCCTTGATTTTTTTCGGTAAAGTAAAGCAATTCGTGTATCAATAGAAAACTTAATAAAATGGTTGAACCTGTTAAAATCTTTTTACATGAGGTGTATGGTGTTCCGAGATGGATAGCAATGTTCAATACATATAAAGCATGACGTTCATCAGGTTATCAGACAGAGAATTTTCCATTCCACTGCTCCAGAAGAGCGCCTTCCAGCTGTGGAACCAATTGTGAGAGTTTGGTTTGTCGCTCTACGGTCATCTTCAGGCTAATTAGATATGGACCTACAGTTTAACGTGTATTCCAAACCTGAATACTTGTGGTACCAAACGACGGTCATCAGGCCTCCCAGTTGTAAGGTAGTTAAGTTGGCAACAATTTGTCTGCGTAACTTATTTCAAAGACGTTCTATTGGATTAATATTAACAAAGCATGATGGTCAATTGATTCATATGATATATTTATTTTAAAGATAATTAATTCCCTACCCCATACAACGAGACCTGCAATTATTGTACATTGAAACATTTCTCATTCCCGTAGGGTAAGGAAAAGGTATAAACATTGAGGATCCATTTCTGATGCTTTCGTCTAAAATTTCTGTCTTTAATTTTTTTCGCAAGTCTTTGAATGTAGTTTATCACAACTTCTAATTCTTCTTATTATTCACCATGATGGACAATTGGGTTGGATATTCTTCCCACAAGATGATAGATAGAAGAAAAGTAAGTACCATGGCAAGAGGAATCTGTTGATCCTGATGTCTGATGGCATCTTTAAAAATAGATTCAGTTTACTGATTAAAAGTATACGAAATATCAAAATATCTATAGCGATAGATGCCAAACATCCTGACTTTCTTTTTGACCGATGGCCCAATGGCTGGCGCACTGGCCTTCGGTACCACAGGCATCAGTTTCGAATCCTGGCGCTGGCACGGATGCTTGTTAGTGGTTCGGAATCCATGTTAAACTGTAGGTCAAGGTCTAATTAACCTAAAGTGTATACAAAAGGTACGTAGAGTGACAAACTAAACATATTCTCCCTATTATTATCCCCATTCGATGAAATATCTCTGTTGCAATTCCAAACATACACAAAATAGCAGTCATGTTCCTCCCTGAAAGAAACTCTAACCGAAAATATTACAAAAAAAATTATCCCATCAATTTGAATACAAAATTTTCAATATGCATGTGTTATTCGTAATCGCAATTTAATAGAAAATCCGCACATGACTCATGAAAAATATTTAATAAATAATTTTATGCATGACAGAAGAAATTTTTCTTATTGATGTGTAATCTACCATGAGTCAAGATCATTATATATCTTGATATTTATTCTGCAATCTTCAATATTCATCTTCATATTGCAATTCGCAATTAGTCAACTTCACTGTGTGCAAACGTAAGCCAAATTAGTTGCTATTTGTCTAATTATGACGAAAATTCGGTTCTATTGCAAAATACCAAGGTGGCAGAATAGATAACTGCGTGTGACGTATTGCATTGTACTTGATAATTTTAACAGTGACTTTAAAATATATTCCCTTTATTTTTTATTAGAAAAATATGCATGAATTTCTTTTTGTAAGAATGATTAATAATTGCCATCAGCAATCTAAGAGGCAGTCAATAACTGCAAGTAAAGCCTTTAATTATGGGGATTTCTTATAATTATGATGCATTATGCTACGTTTTAAAATTTAGTTTTTTTTTTTCAATTAGGCTTTAAAAAAATAAGAAAAATAACAAGTATAATGTTTTATTATTTTCAAGTATATCTTTATTCTCATGTTTAATAGCCAACTATTAAGCATGCATGAAGTATATTATAGTTTTCCCAAGATAAACCCTCAACAATTTTCATCAAAAAGTTTGCTTGAGCACTCCAAGAGCATATGGGAGGTTAGCAATGTCTTCTTCAAACCTAATTAGGAGTCTGATGGTCGAGTGGCTAGTGCTCGCTACCACAGGTTTTGGGTGCAAGCTCCCGTGGTACCATGGATGTTTGTAGTGGTTTGGCATCCACTTTATACTGTAGGTCCTGGTCAGTTTAGCCCAACGTGTGCACAAGATGACCGTAGAGCGACAAGGCAAACCAAACCAAATGAAACCTAATTAATGTGTTATCTGGCCTGAACTTTATGATGTCCATCACAAAACACGTTATCATTCAATCAGATCTAGCTATTTCCTTTTCAATTCCTTCATAGTTCAGAAACTAAATAAAAGGCTAATTAAATGAAAGAATTAAAGTTAACTATTGGTGTCTTCTTTAGTTATCTGAGTGAAAAGAAATGAAAATATTTTTTTTTATAAAAATGTAGAAAACATTCCAAGGAAAAACAATTCAAAATCAAACTATTTCATTATAATGTAAACAAGTAAAAAGCAACATGAAAAAATGCAATATGAAAAAATGTAATACAAAAGATAATTAAAAGATGTAAAAAGTCTAACCGCTATAGTCAAGACAATTTTCTGCCAGGATAACAAGCAAAAACACTTTTCTATATTTAAGATTTTAATATGTGTTAAACTCTGCCATATTTAATTATTTTTTATAATATTTATGTTATTTAAAAAAAGTTTGTTCGCAATAACATATATAAAAAAAATGTGAAATCCTGTTTGAATAATTTAGTAACATCATTTAATTTTTTTAGCTCGGTTTTAAACGGATATTAAACTAGTTTTAATCGTTTAGAATGTGTTCCTGCATTGAGGTTAGCATACAGTTGTTGGAGGATATAAGAGCTTCTACTCTGCAATAAAAATAGGAAACATGCAATTAAAAAATGTCCTTAACGTTTTAATGTTTACCCTCCCCCCCTTTTTTTTTATTAGACTGACAACCGAGTGAAACTAGTGAAAATTGAAATTCTATCTTTCATCAAAAATGAAAGTCCTTCAGAAGATTTTTACAATTATATATTTTTAAGAAAAATGTACTTAACAAAACCACTATATGGGTTCTATTGTTCTGTGCACATGGAAATAGCATTTTAGAAATAAAATTATATATCGCGCATGATTTCAACTTCTTTCTGTGTAAGTATATTGCAAATATAAAAAGTGATCTCACACTTTATTTGTATTATAAAAGGGATAGAATTTCAACCCCTAAGTAAATTTTTAAAACAACAAATATACATATAATAAACAAATATTTATTTATTTTAAACAAATATTATTATAAAAACAAATATTTATTTCATATAAAATAACTTTTAAGTTATATTAAGCTTTATCACTTAAAAGCATATACAGTGATCCACAAAATTGAGTATACACCTCTGAAACTTCTAGACTTCTTCCAATTACAAATTAAATAGATGAATTTTTTTATCCTAGATATTTTAACCTCTGCTTTATCATCCTATAATAACACAATTCTATAGTTAACTTATTTATTACGAAAAAAGTTAAGCAATACGCAGAAAAGATAGAAAACCATGCCACAAAATTGAGTATACACTTCTTATATTTGTAAATTATGCCACCACATTTTTTAGTTTCAAATTTTCTTTAAAGAGTTTCAGGAGTAGCTGCTGCTTATAACACGTGCTATTGCACTTCAACGCTTTTAAATAGTATTTTTTCTCATTAAAAATCGAAAAATGAGCTCTCGTAGAGAAACTACTGAATCTGAGCGTTTATTAGTTGTAAAATGGTCGAAAGAGGGCAAATCTGTTCGAGAAATCGGTTCGTTGATTGGTGTAACTCAGGGTTGTGTCCAAAAAATACTACAGAAGTATAAAAAAACTGGATCTGTGGCCAATATTCCTGGAAGAGGATGCAAAAGAAATACTGAGTACTACAGCGAAGTGGAAGATCATTCACTCAGTAAAGAAAGATCCGAGGGTGAGTGCCTCTAAATTAGCTTTATCGATGCCCTCTACAATCGGGAAAAAGATCTCAGTTGAAACAATTCGACGTACCCTTCACCAATATGGGTTTCATGGCCGTACACCAATACGAAAGCCACTCATCAAGTATGTGAATAGACAAAAGAGAGTGATTTTCGTCAAAGAACATCGTTTAAAGCCTATTTATTTATGGAACACTGTAATATTTTCTGATGAAGGTAAGTTTAATCTTTACGGAAGCGATGGACGATTTAAAATATGGAGAGAAGCTGGAAAAGCCCTGGCACCTAAAAACACCATTAAGACAGTCAAGTTCGGAGGTGGATATGTTCTCGTTTGGGGTTGTATGTCGGCTGGAGGAGTTGGAGAGCTTGATTTTATTGATGGTATTATGGACACACATGTATATTTGTGGAATTTAAATGATAACTTGAAAAAAAGTGCCAGTAAGTTGGTGCTTTGGTCAAGCTTCATATTCCAGCAGGACCACGACCCCAAGCATACAGCGAAGATTCTGCAGTTATACTTGGTGTACCATTTGCAAGAAGCAATTACACTCTCCAGCCCAGTCTCCAGACCTAAACGTCATCGAAAATTTGTGGTCGCAATTAGAGAAAGCTGTACATGAGCACGAAATCACAAGCAAGGAAGTTCTCAAGAAGGTTCTGAGAGAAAAATGGGCTAAAATTTCTGTTGAAACCACTAAAACACTAGTAGAATCTATGTCCAGAAGATTACAAGCTGTAACTCAAACAAAAGGTTATGCAACAAAATATTAATTTGTACGTTAAAAGGAAATTAATAAATGTGTATACTTATTTTTGTGGTGTTGTTTTTCCTTTCGTCTCAGATCTTTTATTTTTTTTCGTAAAAAATAAATAAACGTAACAATTTTATAAGTATAGTACGGTAAAGCATAGACTAAAGTATATAAGGTAAAAAATTCAATCATCTTAAAGCAATATTTTATTTGTAATTGCAAAAAGTCTTTAAGTTTCTAAGCTGTATATTCAATTTTGTGCCTCACTGTATATATTTTCTTTGTTTCTCAGTTTAAGCTATATACATAACAAGGAATTATTATTATAGGTAATAAAAATTTTATTGAAATTTTGACATGTACTTACAAAAACAAAGTTATATCAAATCATATATAAAAATTCTGCGTGTACATTTCATTATAAATTATGTCATTATGCTACAGATGTCAGAGATTCATGTGAAACGCTGAAGGAAGAATATTTAAATGCTTATATTGCATTAAAGAACATGCGTGTTATTCAAGCAAATGCAGCACCTAGTCTAGACACTTTACAAAAAGGAATATTAAAAATCTGCTTTTATTAATATTGTTTGTTTGCTATGAATGTCTAACTATATTTCATTTAAAAATAAATTTATGAAAGTACGTGTGAGAATTTCATATCGGGAAAATCAGAGCTAAGCCTAATTTAGCTACCATTCATGTCTGTCAGAACCAAATTACAATCAAATAGTTAAAAATTTCCAATTGGGGGGACCAGGAATAGCTTATGAATCGCGGTTTGAACTTCTTTTTTTACCCAGTGTCAGAAAGGATAACTATATTTGTAAAATACACTTTTATTGATTACGCATTTTGTATCGAAATTTGATTTTTTAGTTGTAGGATACACCACAAGAAGCTATGCATGGTGGTATGGTGTCTACAGAGTAACTGATTATTTGTATGGTGACAAAGTTTTCATAATTCTACCAAATCTTCGACTAATATGATTTGTTTAGCGTCCCATCTCAATTTTGCCTAGCTTATATATTACGGTTTAAATTTCATAATAAAAGTATTTTTGTATGGTGGCACTCTTGTTGCATTGATATTTCTCATGATAGTCCAGCATCTGAATTTACCATTAACCTACCTAATACATAGGTGCTATTTAGTATTGAACTTACTTGTTTCTAGAATACATATTCCGATACTTTTATTAGGATATGTGTTCCCATTTTATATTGAAGTTTGGGTTTTTAAGTGTGTTTTCTTGTGTGGTACATCACAAGAAGCTATGCATGGTTTGAGTGTGTCTACAGCGCAATGGATTACTTTTATGATGACAAATCTTTCAAATTCTACAACAATTTTCGACTAATATTTGTTTAACCTCCCATATCAGTTTTCCTGACGAATTTTGTTTAAATCTCATGACAACAATATTTTTCCTTGGTGGAATTAAAAGGGACTAGTGTTGCATTGATATTTCTCATGATAATTCAGCATCTTGATTTAGAGTTGAAAGTTGGTCTACTCGAAGCGGTGGATTTCAAACCGGTTTTAGACGAACGTGGTGAGGCTAGTGATTGGTCAACGCTTCTCGCTTAAACTCCTCGGTGGGAACGAGCCTTTATACCAACGATTCATGATAAAATGTTAAAAATGCATTTTTTTTGTCTTTGCGGCACGAAGACCACGGGACACCCTAAGGGAGAAGTCTGTCCCTGTTATACTCCACTTGATACTCCGTTTGATAACCGTTTTAGTCGCCTTTTACAACATGCATGGGCTACAGTGGGGGTATTCTACTCCGGTCCTAACCGCTATTCCCCTGCCCCAACGTCTATTACACCTCAAGCGGATTCTATCCCATTCGGACCCAAACAGGCGTCAATATACATTCAAGAGCCAAAACATTATGACCACCCCTACATTTTGCAAAGAACTCGCCTGGATGATATGGAAGGCACGTGATCAGGTGGAAGTGGTATTTAACTGGTATTAAGTGGTGGTATTAATCCATGCCAAGGCGGGTTGAAGCTGTGTTGAGCGCCAAAGGTGGGCCAACTCGTTATTGACAGGTGATCATAATGTTTTGGCTCTTGAGTGTATATTAGACCAAGGGTGGCCACCCCAAGTGATCTTGCTGGTCACTATGGAAATGCTTGATAACTCAGCGGGCAGCATTAAAATTATATATCCCCATATTATATTTAGACCCACTATTTTTTGGAGTGAAAAATTGAAGCATAGTGAGCTTGTATTATTGTGTTTACTATTATTCTTACATGCAAATGTTGATAATATAATAATAATGATACTAAACTCACATTGTAAAGAAATATATAACACTAAAAAAGAAAAAAATATATATATATAATTATAAATGAAATAAAAAAAGTGAAATTATTAAGAAATATTTATTTTACTAATGCGATATTTGTTCCTCCAGTCTTTCTCTTAGCTTTGGCAAATCGATCTCAATTACGGTATTTAAAAATCGTAATGGGTGTTCTAGGTTAGCATACGTTATGTTTGAGGGTGTTTTGTGTTTGGTACAATTTCAAGTTCGGAAAAAAACGATTCGCAGGTGTAAGTTAAGTTAACAGCGCTAACAACTTGTTATGCCAGATTTCTCAAATTGGAAAATTTCTCTTTTGTGACATACGTGTTATATAAAACTATTTTTGATTCTTTTATGTCAAAAATGTGTTTTAATTCAGTACTGCATTGCAAATCAACCAGTTTCATTTAGAGATAATCTGTGGCCGATTCTATTTCAACATGAAAGGGAGATGAATATATTTCTAACGTTTGTTGTATTTGTCTAACTCTAAATTACTGAATAGGCTTTCGAAAGTAGCTGTTTTCACTACTTTGGCCATCATAAAATTAATATATTTTATAAAAGTGGTGTGTAATCAAAATATTAAGGGCCGGAAAAATGTTCAAGGCTGACCGCCTTTGTCTTAGACATGAAGCAGCTATGTATTAATGAAGTATATCTCTAAATGGACTAGAAATAGTTAACATATTGATATGCATATCAATAATGTTGATTAATATTAGGTTGCAATCAAAAATGCCAAATCGCAACTTTGGAGTAAATTCATTACTTTAGATGCTTGATTATTGTACATCGTGGTATAGTACAAATGTTTAAAATATTTTCTTCAGTCACGTTTAATTCTTCATTTAAAAGTTTGCTGTTATGATAAACTAACATGGTTATCATTATAAACCAACATGTTATTTTTTTCGAAATCATGCCGTTTCTAATTTTAAAATATTCTTATTTAATTTCATTAAACCATGCCAACGATGAGAGTATTGAAAAAAATATATAAATTGTGTTACATTTATATATTTTTATTTATAATAAATGAATAATTAAACTAACATACCAATTACCACGTTAAAAGCATTTTTTTGCATCTGTAATATATCAAATATCATGTTGTATATTAAACAGAAAATATCTCATTAAATTCAAAACAAAAAAATTTAATAATTCATACCTATTACGGTGAAATACCAAAAAATAAGTATTCGATATTAAATAAATATGTCTGCGGATTCTATAAGCTGCTATTAAAATTAATGAAATAATATAATTAATATATTTATAGAAATTTATTTTAAAAAAATACTTTTTTAATAAACAAAATTCGCAAATTAATCATAAAGATATACGCATTATTTTTTTGTCACACATTCAAGTAAAATCTAAAAACGAAAAGCGACAAAGCTTGAAAAAAAAATGACATTCATATTTAATTAAGAATTTTCAAAGTAAAATAAACAATTAAAAAAATCTGGTTCTTATTCACAAAAATGCTACTTAGTTACAGCCATTAGTTTGAAATTCAAATACTAAGGGTGAAAAAAAAGGTACATTTTTTCTTATGTTTTGGTCGAAAAAAATGTTTTGAAGGAATATGCAATGACAAAAAGAATAACTTCTTTAGATTTCTTAAAAAGCTTTATCAAAGAAAGTTTCTCTTTTAGTTTTACTCTTAATTAGGCTTCTTGCAGAATTTCGCTCTAAATGTGTGGTTCTTATGAACTGCTGAACTCTAATTCTGTCCTGTTTTCTTGATATGTGAACAAAGTATACTAGATTTAAATATTGAAATGGGATACTGGTAAAGCGATCTACATGGTTAAGATGTTGAATTTGTTGTAAAATTATTTAATTATCTTATTTATTTAGAAGATTCACTTTTTTTAGTGAACACTTAGACGTTTTAGATGCCTTAAGGCAAGCGCTGCACCGACGTTACTCACTTAGCACTACGCAGGAGGTGCGTGTAGCTTGAAGATAAGCTACGGTCGCGGAGTAACGGTACCCCTTCAACGCCCTGCAATCATGTTCGACCGTTACCTACTGATTAAAGTGGATTCCTAACCCCTACCAATGAACCCGAATCCTGTGGTACTGAGCGCCATATATAATCTATATAAAATCAACAAATGTCATTAGTCATTTCATCAATTCAAAAAAATGTTGCTATAACATTGAATGCTTTTTTTAAAGGAATGTAAGTTTCTGGGTTTTTTTTAAAAGGAATTTAGTTTTATAACTTTTACAATAATTAATTTTCCATTTTAAGCATATTAGTATATTGTAATAATTATGAATTGATAAGGATTTGTTGTTCAAGAAAAGAAAAATTCCCAACTTTCCGAAGTTCTCCCAATTCACTCATCCATATATTAGGAAACCATATTCATTTATATATATATATATATATATATATATATATATAGAAATGAATCTGGTATATGTATATATATTAATTTAGTAATTTAATATTTGCTTTTGGGTTTTAAGGATTTCTTAGGCAACATGTTTTCCCGCTTTATCACTGTAGTAGATTCTGCAAAAATTTTTATGATCTTTTTATTTGTGACGGAAGTTTTTATTGTTTAACTTTTTGGGGTTTTGAATTTATTAAATGGTTTTCAGTTTCGTTGTTGAAGCTAATGCGAACTTTGTATTTTGAATCCCTTCTTATTTATTAAAATTTTTTTCATTAAACACTGAGCCATTTGTTGGATATTGTGGCTGTTTTTGTATTATACAATTTCATCTAGCGAATACCAATATCAGCTTTTGCTGTGAAAATGTCATGTTTTTAATTTATTTCTTTTCAATTCTCTTTGGTTAATATGTACCTATACACACACACACACACACACACGCACATTTTATCTTTCTTGATATTAAAGGAACTTGGTTTTAAACTCCATTTAAAAACGAAAAACCTAGAATTTTGATTGAAATCTAAATACAGTTTGAAACACATCAATCATTGTTTTTACTTTTGTTCGCTGTACGAGATTAAGAGTTTGTTAATACTACAGGTGTCAGCCAGAAACCTTAAATCTTAAATCCATTTTGCATCTTCCACTTCTAAGTATGGTTTTTCTTTTGTTTCATAGATGATGAAATGGGGCCGAGTAATCTCAATGAATTTGTTCAATACCTTGTAACCAGACAATCATCTTACACTAAAAGAAATTATGTTGTTTTGAGAACCTTGTTTTTCTTCTTTCAATTTTTCTAAAAATTCTTTAATTGATGAGGAATTTTTGTGTTTGCTGGAATAAAATTTACAAATTTTCAATGGAAGAACAGTATTCCAAGAATTTTAGTATCCTAAATATTTACTTATGTTTTCGAGGGGTATTATGCAATGAACTGGAATAAACTGGACAATTTACAGAACCATTTTTTATTAGATTCCAGTTCACATAAAGGTTTTCTTTTTCTTAACATTGCAGGGATTTCATCATCGTAACGCTTACAATTTTTTCAATAGGTAACTGAAAATTATTCAATTCCTTTATCACCTGCATTTTTTATATGTATGACACTAATATATTCTCTGAGAACTGCAACATTTAAAAATTCTTTATTTTTATTTCTTCAGAAATAGAGCGGATAAAAATTACTAATTGATGATTATCCTGAATACCTTTGTACTCCCTAAGAACTATGCTAAATAATAATATTTACTAAATGTGTGGATTACTTATCAATATATTTATTAATTATGTGGATTACTTATCAGTATATTTACTAATTATGTGGATTACTTATCAGTATAGTTACTAATTATGTGGATTACTTATCAGTATATTTACTAATTATGTGGATTACTTATCAGTTCCATATTTCAGAAAGGATTCCAGACACTAGAAATCACATTTCATGATAATGAATTGTGATTTTCATGTATTCAAAATTTCATGTATTTCGCAACTATGGCTCTTATTTGGTGAATTTCTAACCAACCAACAATTCACCAGATTTCTGATTTGAGTAAATGGTTTTGTTCACACATCTACCTCCCTGATTCAAAATACTTAAAGACACCATAATTTTTTTGATGAATAAAATCAATATTTCTAAGTGATTCTTAATCACAATTTAATTAAAATGCAAAACACCACTCAGCCATATATCAAATTAAAGTATGTCAAAAGAAAGTATTTTTACTAACGGTCATTATACCTCGAGCTGAGAAAAACATATTTAGATCTACATAGCAATTGACTATTATTCTAAAACTCCCAGGAAATCCGTCAAAGCACAAAACACCAATTATTTCGAAGTATATTTAAACCCCTACATTTCTATCAAAAAGAATGTATTTCATAATGCAGATATTCAACCTTAATTCAAACCCATAAATACACTTTAATTAGTTTCTATTAAAACTATCAATATAACTAATACATACTTTTCATCTTTCTTCAGTTTATTAACGACACAGACCTAATCTAACGTAGTTCTAGTTGTACTTTTTCAACTTTAATTATGATGTACATGTTCAAAGACCAACTGACCCAATACCCATGAACTATACGTAACTGTTTTACAGTCATCCGATTTTATTCTTAACGTGCAGTGTTATTACAGAGCACCATTAAAAAATTATACAATTAGTTTTTCACACAATGGACATGATATTACTTGTTGGCTAATATGTTCCACAGAAATTGCACTATTTTACTGTTTCCGTAGTTCGAGTGCGTTAACGCACCACAAGACCACCACATATTTTAAATTAGATGATAATGGCAATGTGATTTTCCAGGTGTTATTTAAATTTCTGAATTTGTTAAGATATATAAGTTGAACAGAATTTAAAGGCTATTTGAAGTGTTTTTATTCAAGTTGCTAGGAATTTATTAAACTTACGATTATTGATTAGAATGGCATGCGAAAGTGGATTTGATAAAAAGCCACCTCAAGAAATTTCTCTCCACTCTTTGAAATTGTCGGATTTAGATAATGTGTATGTATTCGTGCTTGGAGACCAAGGCACTGGAAAAACTACACTCATTGACTCTTTAACGACAAGACATATATATGATCCCCTTCTTCCCAGTTTTCAATATGTGAGCGAATCAATCCGTGTGACTGAATTGGGTATGGTTCCATTGAGATTATTAGAATTGAATAGAGAACAACTGTTTCTGCCAGAGGTTTCGCAAGTTTGTCGAGCAGCGAAGCATGTTTTCCTTTTTGTCTACGCCATCGACGATTTACATAGCTTACGTTACTTGTACAGGAATTGGATAATTTACGTAAAAAATGCATTAGGTTGCGTAACAACAGTTATGTTGGGAAACAAGTGGATCTCCTGAATATTCCTGGTTTTGAAGTAGAACACCAAGTTTGCACTAATACTTTGGCACATTGTTACAAAGCACTTTTCAAAGTTAATTATGTCTTTGAATGTTCTGCATTGACTCTGGATCAACTTGATCTTGTGTCTAGCGCAATTGCGATGCTGGGAAACAAACACCATTGTCATCAGAAACGTTCTTAACATAGTACTCGACAAACATTTAAACAAAAGGAATATTTTTTAAAATTTTCGTATTATTTTTAGAATAACTTTACAGGTAGACTTTATTATATTTTGAATGTCTAATTTCAAATGTATTGGAAAATCTTTGTAAGGATATTTTAAATAATGATTATTAAACTGAAGTTGTTTATTAATAAGAAATGTTTTTTTGATTTATTTTAAAAACATGATAAAAATAAATTAAAATGAATTAGTGTTTTATCTTTTATTTCTTAATTTTTTCATATATTATCTTTATTTAAAAATGAAGATATTATAAAAATTGGATAGAAATTACGAACAATTATGCAAAATAAAACACTACAACCTTCAAAAATATAGTTGCGCTGAAAACACAAAGTAAGGAAATGATTGAATAGCATAAGGTACTCTATTAATATAGTAAATAATCTGACTTTACATTTAAGTAGAACAATTTGCAAACAATGCGAAGAAATGCACTGCTCAAAAAATTGAAAGGAATTTGAGATATTTAATAAAATATTCAGATATAATCGTATAAAGATGTAAGAAATAATTTGTTTTCTTGAGACTTTTCGTATAAAGCAAAACAATTCGTGTATTATTAGAAAGCAAATGTATGAGATTTTAATAATTGTATGACGTTCCCTGCCTGATGTCAATGTTGAATACTTACAAACCAGGACATGCTTCAGGTTGTTAAAGAGACAGAGATATTCCATTCACTCCTCCAGAAGAATTATTTTCAGCTGTAAAGACCTGACGACCAATTGGCAAGTGCGCTAGTGTTTGGTACCACAGGCTTCATGTACTAATCCTGGTGGTGGCATGGGTGTTAATTTAATTTTTATTCCCAACCACTAATAGTGTACCGTTCTAATCAGCCTAATACGTGCACAAAAATGACCTTAGAACGACAAGCCAATCTAAACTTTCCAGCTGTGGAACCAATTATGGGAAAATAAGTATTCAACAACTTATCTGCTTAACGTGTCTCAAACAGCTTGTATTGGCATTCATATAGAGGAGACAGGCTGGGCAATTTATGCATATGATTTATTTATCTTAAAAGGGATCAGTCTCTAATTCAATACAATATTGACACCTGAAATTATCGTTAATTACAATTAAATTATCCTTCCCTGTAGCATAAAGAAAGAGTATAAAATTCCATTTTATATCGTTCAGTAGTGATAAATATATTCCTAATAGTGTGGACGACAGTGAGACTATTAATCGGCATGCTACACTAGACCAATTAACCTCTTCCCAATATGACACTTCTTTGTATCGATACAATGTTGTTTAGTACGCCGCGTTACATATAGATGAAAAACGACTATTATCAGGTTGGGCTGCAAAACGAAATTCACTGAAAAAGAAGACCATACTCATTTCAGTTCTTCTCTAATACATTTCTTTTATGATCACTTTCTACGACGTATGTTTTCTTAGAAATTGAAGTATCGTTGTGGTCTTTGAATGTGGATTTAGTATTTCGATATATATTTTGTGTATATATGTATGTCAGAAGATGCATATTGTATCCTCTGACATATTAAACATCCATATCCAAACATACGAAAAAGTATACATTCGAACGCACTTTGTAGCTTGTTTCCAGGTGCAACATAAGTATTTTATGCATATGTTTAACCGTTTGAGGATTTTTGTAGAATGAGCATAAAGTAAATGAACTCATACCAAATCTACGGAGCTTAGAGTTAGAAACCTGTGTCTTTGTGCAAAACTGAACAGAAGAGTATATGAGAAGTACCATCTAAAGACCAAGAAGTCTAACCAAGAAGTTTTATTACCATCTAAAATGACTGAATTCTCAGCAAATTTTCCACCCCATCCCCTGTTCTGTTTCTTTTATTGATGCTTTATCTTTTTGTTAAATCCGGATATATGCAGTGAAATACAACATTGACTTCAAAATGTATTCCCTTGAGCCTTTAGTTGAAAAGATTGAATGGATTACTTTCTTGTAATATGAGTTTAGAAAGGATTTATTGGAAATACCAATCGTAAGCTATGATGCGATTTATTGTAAGTCAAGCATCTAATTATGTGGATTTCTTATCAATATGATACAATTTCTTATCAATATGTTATATTTTAAAATATGGATATTTTTTTCATCTAAGCTTTTAAAAAATAAATGCATAACAAGTTTAATATTTTATTGTTAAAAGTATATCTTCGTTGTTATTATTAATCACCAATGGTGAATTGGTACTACAAAATATACATGCATAAATCGTCTTTGAGGTTAGCATTCTCTTCATCAAACCTAATTCAGGGATTTTCTGGCCTAATAGATATCATTGCAATCCTCTACAAGTTATTTTTCAATCAGATCTTGCTAATTTATTTTAAATTCAGGCATTTATAGTTAAGAAACTAAACAAAAGTTTAACTAAATTAAAAACTTAAAATTAAATACGTATTTTTTCTTTTGTGGTAACCCGTGAAACAAAAAAATATACATATTTTTTTAATTTTAAGAAAACAATCCAAACAAAAATCGTTCAAATTCAAACAAGCAACTTTTAACAAGCAACATTACTAACAAGTAAAAAGCAACTTTTATATACAAAGCAAAAGTAAAAGAAAGATATTAATCAAAGCATAGTGAATAGGATTAAAAACAATCTAACCGCAAGCATCAAAAACTAAAACGCATTTTACATTTAAAATTTTATTGTATGCTAACCACTGTGAATTTTGCTTATTATAATTAAGATGAAAAACTTTTTTAAAACTCATAAATTATAGATTTTTCGGACTATAAGTGCATGATGATGATTTTTTTAAATTTAATTTTCAGATTTTATTTAAATAAAATTTATATAAAGTTTATTAATTTCCAAATGGATATTATAAATAAAAGAGAAATTAAAAATAAATTTAAAGATATAAAATTATGCAGTATTTAAGAAATAATTAATGATATTTCTGGGGATTCCTTCGGAGGTTTTATTTATCGGTTGATATAAAACTAGAACATCTCAATCACAAAGCTGAGTTCTAGCTGGACTTTTCAATTTTAATGCTGATGTATTTGTTAAAATATCTACTTTCCCAATACTCTGTTACAGTCCTTCGATTTTATATTGAACAGCGCAATATTATTCCTGTGCATTATTAAATAATTATGCAATGAGATTTCACGCTTTGGACATAATGTTAGTGTTTGGCTAATACGCTAAATAAAGAGAAATAGCACTACTTTAATATTTCCGTAGTTCGAGTGCGTTCACACAGCAACACAACCACATATTTTAAATTAGAGGATAGTGGCAGTGGTGTTTTCCAGTTGTTACTTAAATATCTCAATATTTTTTATGATATACAAGGCGAACAGGAGTTAAAAGCTATTTGATTTTTTTTTATTAAAGTTGCACGGTTTTAAACACGCCTTAAGATTATTGATTAGAATGCCATTTAAAAGTGGAATTTATGACAAGCCGCGACATCTGACATCTCTGAAAGCTTTCGATTTGTTTGATCTTAATATTATGGCTGCATTTGTGCTTGGAGACAAAGGCACTGAAAAAACTACTCTCATCGACTCTCTAACGACAAGACATATAGCTGATCCTCTTCTTCCCAGTTTTTAATATGTGATCGAATCCATCCGTATGACTAAATTGGGTAATATTACATTGAGATTATTAGAATTGCATAGAGAACAATTGTCTCTGCCAGAGATTTCGCAAATTTGTCGAGCAGCGAAGCATATTTTCCTTTTTGTTTATGCCTACGATGATTTAGATAGCTTAGGCTGCTTGTACACGAGATGGATAATGCACATAACAAATATATTCCGTTCTGCCATAACAACAGTTATGTTAGGAAGCGAACCAGATCTCGTGCATGTTCTTGGTTTTAAAGTGAAACACCCTGTCTGCAGTAATTCTTTGGCACATGGTTATAAAGCGCATTTCAAAGTTAATTATGTTTTTCAATGTTCTGCAACGAATGGACATCCACTTGAATTGGTGTTACTTGTAATTGCGGTGCTGGGAAATAAATACCATTGCCATCAGAAACTTTTTTAACAGAGTACTCGAAAAATATTTAAAAGAAGTGATATTTTTAAAATTTGTATTAAGTGGACATTAGCATCAGTAATTGTTTTTGACACTCGAAAAACATTTTAAGAAAAGGAGTATTTATTATATTAGAATTGTTTTACTTTTCAGACTCTATTACATTTTGAATATGTAACTGAATGTTTTTATCAAAAGTAGGTAATGGAATTTTAAATGATGATTAAACTGAAGTTGTTGTTTATTAATTGGAGATGTTTTTTTTCTTTTATTTTAAAAAATATGATAAAGCAATTAAGATAAAATACTGATTCATTCATTCAATTTCTAAATTTATTCATATTTACTACTAATCTTTGATTAAAGATGTTGATATTATTAAAATTGGAAAGAAATAACTAGTATTATGTAAGATATGAAACACTACAACGTTTATAAACATAGATGTTTGTGTTGAGAACATAAGCAAAGTAATTGATGATGGAACAGCATAAGGTACTATATTAATTTAGTCAATAATTTTGGTTTTACTTAATTGGAACAATTTGCAAACAAAGCGAAAAATGAACTGCTCAAAAAATTTAAAGGATTTTGTGATAGTTGATACATTATTCGCAGACATAGTGTACCTTAAAAAAAAATAGTATAAATATGAAAGCAAAAATGCGATTTCTTGAGGGTCTTTCTTTTGTATAAAGTCAAACAATTCATGTATTAGAAAACATATGCATGCGATTTTTATAATGGATATTGTGTTCCCTGACGGTTAGCAATCCTTAATACGTACAAAGCATAATGTTCATCAGGTTATCAAAGGCAGGAATATTCAATTCCACACTTCCAGAAGAACTCTTTCTAGATGTGGAACCTGTTGTGAGGGAAATATGCATGCATTTTGTTACCTAATTAACTTGTAACAAACTGGTTCTATTGGTTTCATAATAAGACACCATGGAAAATTTATGCTTATGATTAATTTATTTGAAAGGTGATTAGTCTTTAATCTAATATAATGCGACCTTTAATTATCATGCATTATAATAAAAATTATCTTTCATTAGCCAGAGGGAAAGAAAAATATTTAAAAATTTCATTTTAAAACATTCATCATTGAAGAATGCATTTCTAATAGTATGGAATACAGTGAGTCAATTAATGGGCACGCTAATCCATATCAACACTAAATCTCGTCTAAATATGACACTTCCTTGTCTAGATACTAAATTGTTTAGAATGCCACGTTCTATATAGATGATAATAAGGCTATTATCAGATCGGACTTTTGAAACGAAATTCATCGAAGAGGACCTTGCTCTGTTTAGTTCTCCTCTAATTTATTTCATTTATGACCACTTTCTATGGGAAGACTTTTCTCTGAAATTGAAGTATCGTTGCTGCCTTATATTATGAATCATTTGATGTAGCAAAAAATTATATCAGAAAGCACTTTATAGCTTGTTTTTAGGTTCAACAGATTTCGTGCATTGAAGCAAAATTTGTGTGACTATTTCCGGAGTTTTGCGAATTGGACATAATGAAGATGAATTCAGGCCAACATTATAGAGTTCGGAGTTCAAAATGTATGTCTTTGAGCGACGCTTAGACAGTAGAATGTCTTGTAGATGAATAGGAAGAAGTCTATGATATTGTCTGATGCTATTTACACACAAGAGCCAAAACATTATGACCACCCCTACATTTTGCAATGAACTCGCCTGGATGACGTGAAAGGCACGTGATCAGGTGGAAGGGGTATTTAATTGCTTCTGGAGAGTCTGGAGAATCGTTCTTTCACTTACTTCTGTGTGTAATGGAAAAGGCTGCGGATCTAAGCGACTTTGATATAGTGCAGATTGTAATGGCTCGAAGGCTCGGAACAAGTATTTCTGAAACTGCACGACTCGTGGGTTGTTCGCGATCTACAGTTGTAAGTACTTATGCAAAGTGGATGAATGACGTTGAAACCAGCAGTAGACGACTTGGTATTGGACGTCCACACGCTATCAAAGAAAAAGGTAATCGGAAACTGTCTCGCATGGTGAAGCAAAACCGGAGCCAGGCAGTGGCTCAGCTGACAGCCCAATACAATGCAGGGCCAAGTAGAATAGTATCGGGGCACACAGTTCAGCGGACACTGTTGGATATGGGGCTACGCAGCGAACGTCCCACTCATGTGTCTTTACTGACCAAGCGTCATCACCAACTGCGCCTCCGCTGGGCCCGGGAACATCATGACTAGTCCATGGATCAGTGGAAGAGAGTTGCTTGGTCAGATGAATCACGGTTTGTCATTCATCACGCCGATGGCCGTGTCAGGATACGTCATCTTCCAGGCGAACAGTTGCTCCATCAGTGTACAGTAGGTCATACACAGGCCGGTGGTGGCGGTATTATGCTTTGGGGGACGTTCTCTTGGGTATCTTTGGGACCCGTGGTTGTGGTAGAGGAGACTATGAATGCTACAGGGTATCTGGACATCATTGCGGACAAGTTGCACCCTTACATGGCCTTTGATTTTCCAGCTGGAAATGGAATGTTACAACAGAACAACGCCCCTTGTCACAAGGCTAAAATTGTGTTGGTGGGGTTCCAAGAACATGATGCTGAATTCCAGTTAATGTCCTGGCCGCCTAACTGACCGGATCTCAATCTGATAGAACACATTTGGGATGTCCAGGGACGCCAGCTCAGAGTTCAAAGACCACCAATTCGCAATATCTCGGATTTGCGTGACCGTTGCTAAAACATCTGGTACAATCTGTCTCCGGCCATCTAACAAGGACTTGTGGCATCCATGCGAAGGCGGGTTGAAGCTGTGTTGGCCGCCAAATGTGTGCCAACTCGTTATTGAGAGTTGGTCGTAATGTTTTGGCTCTTGAGTGTATATTATTAGGCTTTAAACCATGCGTCGAAAAAAACCATATAAACATCTAAATATCAATTCACATTTATGCCATATTCTACTGTTTGCAGAAACACACAAGGAATCACTCAAAACTCTAAAAGCCCCTTCATTTGAAGTAAATTAAATCCCTACATTTATAAGAAAAAGAATGTACTTCATAATTCAGATACTGAACCTTAATTGAAACCATTAAATACACTTTAACTAGTTTCTATAAATACATCAACATTACTAATACTAAAATACATTTTATTGTAGTTGACAATCTTCCTTCAATTTGTTAACGGCCCCGATCTAATCTTACGTACTACTAGCTGGAAGTTTTCAACTTTAACGATGATGTACTTATTCAGAGACCAACTTACCCAATACTCACGAATAGTACGTAACTGTTTTACAGTCCTCCGAATTTATTCTTAATTGCGCAGTATCAATTTTTTTCAATTTTTTTTAAAACTAATTCTTATACAATTAGTTTTCACTCAATATGCATGAGGTAAGTTGTTGGACAATACGCTCAATCCACAGAACTTTTTCAGTAGATCGAGTGACGTAACGGAATTCAACACCGTCACATATTTTGAATTTCATGATATTGGCAATGTTTTTTTTCCAGATGTTATTTAAATTTCTGAATTCTGTAAAGATATATAAGTTGAACTGAAGTTAAAGATTATTCTTTATTCAGTGGCAAGGTTTTAAACAAACCTTAAATATATCGATTAGAAAGACATGCGAAAGTGATTTTTATGAAAAACCGCACAAACAAACATGTCTGCAAGCTTTGGGTTTATGTGAGGTAAATATTGTGTATGTATTCGTGCTCGGAGACCAAGGCACTGGAAAAACTACTCTCATCGACTCTTTGGCGACAAGACGTATATCTGAACCTTTTTTCCCAAATTTTCAATATGTCAGCGAATCCACCCGTAGGACTGAATTGGGTATGATTACATTGTGATTATTAGAATTTAAAAGAGAGCAGTTGTACTTTTCAGAGATTACGCAAGTTTGTCGAGCAGCGAAGCATATTTTCCTTTTTGTCTATGCCATGAACGATTTAGATAGCTTACATTCGAGTTTACATTACTTTAGATAGTTACATTCTAGTTTTACAAAGATAAACCATATACTGCATCCACAATTTTCTCCAAATAGTTTAAAAGTGCACTACAACGGCATCTGGGAGGTTAGCATTCTCTTGCTCAAACCTAATTCAAAGATTTTTTAGTCTAAGATTAATAATGCCAATAACCTACACGTTATTTTTCCATTGGTTCTTGCTATTTCATTTTAAATTCGGACTTTGAAAGTTCAGAAACTAAATAAAAAAACTCAAAATTAAATATTTATACTTCACTGGTAAACCGCAAAAAAAAAAAGGTAATATTTTTATGAAAAAAATCTCGCCCAAAAATATTCAAATTTATACTACTTAATTGAGGTGTAAACAAGTAAAAAGAATATATTATATATAAAGCAAAATAAAAGAAGAAAAATATTAATCAAATTATAATGAAAAGATTTAAAAAAGTTCTAACCTCTAACATCAAGACATTTTACTGCCAACATAGCAAACAAGAACCCTTTTGTATATTTAAGATATTAATGTGTTAAAGACTGTTGATTTGTTTATTCTCAGTAAGATGCAAAAATTTTTGATTTTTCTAACCATAAATTCATCTTATTTAACTTTATTATTATATTATTTATTTATTATTTAACTTATTGTAGATGAAAATACGGCTATAATAAAATTAGAAAAATGAAACACTTTGCCGAACAGGACATTTCCCTATTGATGTCTTTTCCAAATTGTATGATAATGAAGAATGAAGTGGTAGATGGGGATGTGAAGCAACAAGGACTATAATCCCCTAATCCAAGGACTATAATCCCCTAATCCAAGGACTATAATCCCCTAATCCAAGGACTATAATCCACTCATGTCCATAAATTAAGGATAATGAAGTTCAGGCAAAGAAAGAGACAGAAGCAAAACAAATTTGACTTATTTGTAAAGTCTATTTATTAAACAAAAGGTAAAGAGCAAAGAATATGCTATATGTTTGACATAATTAATAAAAATTGCGATTTTTACTCCCTGGAGCAAATTTCAAAAAAGAACCTATTTACAAAAAACAGTATAACAGGGTTAATATGATGGTTAATATGGAGTATGTCTCCCGGACGATGCAATACAGGCCTTACAACGCCTAGGCATGCTGAGTATCAAATTATCAGTCTGATCTTGGGGAATATTACACCACACATCAAGCAATGCCCTCCGAAGTTCCGGTTCACAAGTGGGAGAGGTTTGACGGGCTGCAATTCGTCGTCGAAGCATATCCCACACATGTTCTATTGGATTCAAGTCCGGTGAGTATGCTGGCCAATCCGTACGGGTAATATCCTACAATTTGAGGCATTCGTCTACAATGTTTGTATGGTGAGGACGGGCGTTGTCCTCCATAAACAGAAATTCAGCACCCATGGCGCCCTGAAACAAACATACATGTTGTCCCAGAATGACATACCGATAGATGTGGCCTGTCATCGTTACACTCTAAACATGCGGGTCTGTTCTGGAACCAAGAATAATTCCTCCCCAAACGAGCCATCCTGCACCACCGTAACGGTGTCGTTCAATGGTGTTCTCTTGGTGGTAACGGGTACCGGGCGCTCTCTATATGAAAGTCCGTCGAGAATCGCACTGCAAACTAAACCTGGACTCGTCGGGAAACATCACACAAGACCACTGTTGTGGTGTCCACAATGCATGATCTCTACTCCAGGTTAATCGCAGGCGTCAGTGAGTTGCGGTAAGTGGAACACATCGGACAGGCCTACGAGCATATAGACCAATGTGCCCTAAGCGTTGTACACGGTCTGCCTTGAAACTGTCGTACCAGTAGCTGAAGAGAGCTAACGAGACAGGTCTGATGCTGTGCTCCATCTGTTTCGTTTGGCAGTAACTGCTAAATACCGGTCCTCATTCAGCGTTGTAACACGGGGGCGACCTGTGCTGTAACATCTACTCACATTACCATCATCTTGGAATCGTTGCCAATGCCTGGAGATGACACTCTGATCGATTCCAAGTTCCTCGGATCCTTCCAGCTGGGTACGTCCACATTCCAGTCGTCCGATAATTCTGCGACGTAAAAAATTATCCAAATGCTTCCTTTGTGCCATAACTTTGCGGTTATTGCACTTAAAGTCTTTTAAAGCATTTGTGAACAATTTTATTTCTTTGCCACCATTCCTTATATACCCCTCTCTTACACTCTCGTCATTGTGACGTACTATCCTCGCCATCTGGTGGTTTCCTGTAATTTGCATATTCTCCTTCCTGATAATTCTACAGGTGAAATATTTATTTTGGAGTTCAATTTCTATGTGATTCTGAATTATCCTTAATTTTATGGACATGAGTGTATATGAACAGTTAAGTTTTTCTTATTTTTAATATGCCACTCTCCACAACGCTCTACGATCGTGTTAGACCGGGACCTACGGTTTAAAGTGGATTCCGAACCACTGCAAACATCCATGGCACCACCGGGACTCGAACACGAAACCTGTGTTTCAGAGCGCCGGAGCGATAGCCACTCGGCCATTCAGGCCCCTCCAACTTATATGTTCTCTTGCCCATCTGTTAAAAAGACAAACACTAAGTCAACTTAAAAACGGAGCTTCAAACTGTAGTCGGTATCAAACGTTTAGAATTGAAACTGTGGTACAAGTTGATGATGGAAGATGTTTTTGAAGTGCCGCTTATTTTTTTTTTTTTGACAGTCAGTCCTAATTAAAAAAATGTTTAGTGGTCGGATCTTTTGTGTGCATTTGCAGTTTTCATATACAATTTACTGCAGTCTACACACTTCCTACAATTTGTTAACTATCCATACCTAATCTAACTTCGTTCTAGTTGGACTTTTTCAACTTTAACGACGATGTACATGTTCAAAGACCAACTTACCCAATACTCATGAACTGTACGTAACTCTTTTACAGTCCTCCGATTTTATTCTTAACATGCAGCGTCATTTCTGAGCATTATTAAATAATTATGCAATTATTTTTTCACGCAATGGACATGATGTTACAGGTTGGCTAATGCACTGAAGTGACAAAAGTCATGGGATACCTCTTAATATCGTGTCGGCCCTCCTTTCGCCCGTCGAAGTGCAGCAACTCGACGTGGCATGGACTCAACAAGTCGTTGGAAGTCTTCTGTAGGAATATTGAGCAGTGCTGTATCGATAGACGTCCATAATTGTGAAAGCGTTGATGGTGCAGGATTTTGGGCACGAACAGACCTCACGATGATGTCCCATAAATGTTCGATGTAATTCATGTCGGGCGATCTAGGTGGCCAGATCATTCGTTGGAATTGTCCAGAATGTTCTTCAAACCAATCGCGAACAGCTGTCCCCGGTAACATGGCGCATTGTCATCCATAAAAATCCCATCGTTGTTTGGGTACATGAAGTCCATGAATGGCTGCAAGTGATCTCCAAGTAGCTGAGCATAAGCATTTCCAGTCACGTGCCCACGAGAGTCACTGCAAGCGATGTCGTTCTGTCAGTAAAGGCACTCGAGTCGGTCTTCTGCTGGAATAGCCCAAGAAAGCCAAATTTCTTCGCACAGTTCTAACAGACAAGTCCCTGGTACGTCCCACATTGATTTCTGCGGTTATTTGACGCAGTGTTGCTTGTCTGTTAGAATTTAGGACTCTTTGCAGACGTCGCCGGTCTCGGTCGTTAAGTGCAGGAGGTCGACTACTGCGCTGTCCATGGTGGGATGTTATGCCTGAAATTTGATACTCTCGGGACACTCTTGACACAGTGGATCTGGAAATGTTGAATTCCCTAACGATTTCCGAAATGGCATGGCCCATGCGTCTAGCTCCAACTAACATTCCGCGTTCAAAGTCTGTTAATTCCCGTCGTGCGGTCATCATCACATCAAAACCTCTTCACATGAATAACTTGAACAGGAATGAAAGCTCTGCGAAAGCACTGCGCATTTATACCTGTTCTACGCGATGCTACTGCCATCTGAAAATTTGCATATTGCTATCCCATGACTCTTGTCACTTCAGTGTATATTCAATCCACAGAAATTGCACTATTTTACTGTTTCCGTAGTTCGAGTGCGTTAACGAAATTCAAAACCCTCACATATTTTAAATTAGATGAAAGTGGCAATGTGTTTTTCCAGATGTTATTTAAATTTCTCAATTTCTGAAGATATATAAGTTGAACAGAAGTTAAAGGCTATTTGAAATCTTTTTATTCAAGTTGCTAGGATTTTAATAAACTTACGATTATTGATTAGAATGGCATGCGAAAGTGGATTTGATACGAAGTCAAAGCAGGAAATATCTCTGCAATCTTTGAAAACATCTGATTTAGATATTGTGTATGTATTCGTGCTCGGAGACGAAGGTGTTGGAAAAACTACTCTCATCGACTCTGTAACGACAAGACGTATATGTGATCCTCTTCTTCCCAGTTTTCAATATGTGAGCGAATCTGACCGCATGACTGATAAGGGTGCGATTACATTGAGATTATTAGAATTGAAAAGAGAGCATTTGTCTCTGCCAGAGATTTCGCAAGTTTGTCGAGCAGCGAAGAATGTTTTCCTTTTAGTTTATGCCATCGACCACTTACTTGGTTTCAATATCTGTTACTGCAGATGGATAATATGCGTGAAAATGGCATTCGGTAGGACCGCAGCAACAGTTATGTTGGGAAACAAAATTGATCTCAAAAATGATGCTAATTTTAAAATAAATAATCCCCATTACAGGGATACTCTATCTCATTCTAATAAAAGACGTTTCAATGTTGATTGTGCTTTAGAATGTTCTGCATTGACTGGGGATCAAGTTGACTTTGTGTTTTGCGAAATTGCGAAGTTCGGAAATGAAACAAGGAAGAAAAGAAAGTAATATCTTAATTGATGTTCTTTATTTTTAGAATTTTTTAGCTTATAAATGGACTTGTATACTATGTCTTATTACATATGAACTTATGGACTTATTGTAAATGCTATATTTGGAATATCTATTTCAATGCTATTTTCAAATCTATGTAAGGATATTTTAAATAAATTCTATAATGAAAAATTTTATTAATACGAAATAGTTTTTTTAATTTATAAATATTAAACAAAACAAAGATAAAACGAGAATTTTATTTCTTAATTTTTATTAAAAATATTAATAAATTTTGACAATAAATCAAGATATAACTATATTAATGACGGTTGTAGTAACTGTTCTTTTTGTTGAAGACACTAAAGTTGGAAGTATACATTGGTCAGCAAAAGTAAGTGAAAAGTAGTAATTCAATAATAAATTGATTTTACATTTCATTAGAACTGCTTGCAAACAATGTGTATAAATACACTATCCAATATCACGAACCCTTCAATTGTTTAGAGAAGTAATTTTAATTTGAGTATAATTTTAAAAAGGAATTTGTTTAAAGATTGGAAAAAAAATATAAATATCTTGAGTTTGTTTCGTATAAAGTGAAACAATTGGCGTATTAATAGAAAACATAGGTATGTGGTTTTAACACAGCTATTTAAGATGTAAGGTGTTCCCAGACGGATAGCAATATTGAAGTTGCAATGTTGAATGTTGTCCCAGACGGATAGCTAAGTATTACTTTCATGAGGTTATCAGACAGAGAGGGGATATTTAATTCCACTCCTCCAGAAGAGCTCTTTCTAGATGTGGAACTTGACCGCAGAGCGACAAACCAAACCCTCACATCATTTTTTTCAACTTTTAGACTAATTAGACATTTACCTACAGTTTTTAACGTGGATTACGAAACAATAACAAACATTCAAGTCACCGCCAGGATTAGACTCTGAACACATGTGGTACCGAAGGACAAAGCGCTGGCCAATTGACCATCAGGCCTTCCAGTTGTGGGGTAGCTAAGTAGCTAACAATCAGTCTGCATAACTTGTCTCAAATAAGTTGTATTAGATTAATGTTGGAGAACATGGTCAATTCATTCATATGATGTATTTATTTTAAAGATAATCAATCCCCTACCCGATACAATGTGACCTGCAATTGTCTTCCATTAAAAAGCAAATATATCTCACCGCCGTAGCTAGAGGATAATATATAAATATTTCATCTTTATGCCTTTGAACACTAAGGATCCATTTCTGATTCTTTCCGTCTAAAAAATCTGTCTTTAATTCTTTTCGCAAGTCTTTGAAAGTAATTTAAGCTCTCCTTTACTATAGTTGATGTTAAAGTCCCCAATGTAGTTGTAGTTCTAATTCTTCTTATTGCTGCACCCTTATGGCCAATTGGCTTGGACATTCTTCACACACGACGATAGCAGAAAAGTAAGTATCATGGTAAGATGATTCTGTTGAGCCTGATGTCTAATGGCATCTTTACAAATAGATTCAGTTTGCGGATTAAAAGTATATAAAATATCAAAATATCGAAAGCGATAGAAGCCAAACATTCTTACTTTCTTTCTGCCCTATTGTCCATTGGTTAGCGCACTGGACTTTGATACCACAGGCATCAGTTTCGACTGCCGGTGGCATGGATGCTTGTTAATGGTTCGGAAACCATGTTAAACAGTAGGTCAAGGTCTAATTAACCTAACATGTTCACAAAATGACCGTGGAGGGGCACACTAAACATATTCTTCCTATTATTATCCCCATTCGATGAAATATCGTTGTTGCAATTCCAAATGTAAACAAAATTGCAGTCATGTTCCTCTCTGATAGAAATTCTAACCAAAAATATTACAAAAAAATTATTCCATCAATTTGAATGACAAATTTCAATATGCATGTGTTATTCATAATCAATATTTAAAAGAAAATCCCCAAATGACTCATGAAAAATATATCATAAATAATGTTATGCATGCCAGAAGGAATTTTTCTTATTGACATGTAATCTACCATGAGTCAAGATCTTTATATATCTTGATATTTATTTTGCAATCTTCTTGCAATCTAATTAATCAATTAATCTAATTAAATTAATCAAATCTAATTAATTTTGCAATCTATATATCTTGATATTTATTTATCTTCATATTGCAATTCACAATTAGTCAACTTTACTGTGTGCAAACACACACACAGTTCCTCAATGCACAGGAAAATCTCTTGGTACGAAAAATATTTGAACTCCTATGGTTATAAGAGAAATAGTTAATGTCATAATTCCAACCTCCAAGCTTAATAAATATATTTAAATATATTAGAGCTAGTTTCTATAAATGGGTCATGATGGCCGAGTGACTATCGCTATAGCACTCGGTGCCACAAGTTCCGGGTTCGAATCCCGGCTGTGCCATGGATGTTTGTAGTAGTTTCGAATCTACTTCAAATGGTAGTTCCTGGTCTAATATGACTATAGAGCGTAGGGATGATAATCCTAACCCATAAAAGGACAGCATTTCATATCTCGAAATCTACCAGCAGGCAGACGGCCATGGAGCTGTTGAGCCACTGATAATCATTTCTATAAATATATCCACAGGAGAAATAATTCTAATTTATTGTAACTGTAATCTACAATTTCGCTTCGATTTGATAATGACGCAAAACTTTTCTAATGCAGTTCTAGTTGGATCTTTTCAACTTAAAAAGAAGATGCAGATGACCAACTTACCGAAGAGTCATGAATTTCAATTAACAGTTGTACAATCCTCCAAATTTTATTCTTATACACAGGACTGAGACTGTACACTTATTAATTATTTATGAAATTAGACGGTCATTCTGTGCACAGAACCTACAGTTTAATGTGGATTCAGATTTCACTCCAATTTTTTATTCTCCTATCAAGGGAACTAAAAACTGGTTCAAAGCCAAATGGGTTGCTATTTGTCTATTCATCATGAAAATTAGGTTCTATTGCAAAATACCAAAGTGACAGAATAGATAACATAAAAACAAGGAGATCTATAACTTTTTAAATAACTATTTTCTTTGATCATATGCATATTTTTTCATTCACTTTTTTTCTTAACGGAGAGTCACATATTGCATTTACTTATTTATTCTATCAGTGCTTTAAAGTGTATTGCCTCGTGTCCCGGTGGTGTGATGGATATTTGTAGTTGTTCGTAATCCACTTTAAACCGTGGTTTTTTTTTTTGTTGTATTTATTTATGTTTCGGTGTTTTTTTTTTTTTTTTTTTTTTTTGAAATATAAAGTAATCCGGAGATATCCAGTGAAAGAGTGTTTCTTGTAAGGTGGGCTTAGAAAGGATTTATGGGAATTATCAACATTGCAGAATTATGTTGCAGTTAATAACACAAGTTAAGCATCTAATTATGTGGATTTCTTATCATTATGATATATTATATTTTAAACATATTTTTTTTTTTCAATTAGGCGTTTAAAATATTTTGGTTACATTTTTCGCTCTACGATCATTTTGTGCCCTCGAGGGCAATACAGACTTCGACCTACACTAACAAACTACCTTGCCAAAGCCAGGATTTGAACCTAAATCCAGTGTTGCCACAGCGCTAGCCAATTGACCATTACACTACCTCTTTTTGCTGAAGTGGAGGTTAATATTTTGCTTATGTGTTCAAAACACAGAAATTATCTTTTAGTAGTGCCAGTGGATTGACGAGGGGCCTGATGGCCGAGTGGCTAGCTCTCTGGCTCTCGGTACAACAGGTATCGGGTTCGAATCCCAGCAATGCCATGGATTTTTGTAGTAGGTGCCGGTCTCATATGAATGCAGCGTGTCATAGAGGCCAATCAGTCTTCTCACCCACAACATTTCCAAATTATAAAGGGGAAATTCAGCTCTAGCCACAGTGATGTGCTGTGATGTAGTAGTAATAGTGAGTTGTCGTACCACAACAACAGTCTTATTTTATATAGGAAGATATTGGCAATGTTATTTGAACCATCTCGATTTTAAGTTACGTAAATTGAAAAAATGTTAAAAGCCATTGCAAAATTTCTTGATCTAGTTTAAAGGTTTTCATCAAAGTTTAAAGTTGTTGATAGAATGGCTTGTGTAAGTGGGTTTTCTGAAGGTCTACCGATGTTTGAATACCGCAAATTTAATTTGGATTTTAAAGGTTTGGATTTATCAAACTTATGTATGATGTATATATTCGTAGTTGGAGTGGAGAAAACTGGAAAAACCACTCTCGTCGACTCTTTAACGACAAGATCTACCACCGATCCTTTTCTTCCCAGTTTCAAACATATCGGCGAATTCATTCCGTATGACTGAATTGGGTATGGTTAAACTGAGATTATTAGAATTGAAAAAAGAGCATTTGCGTATGCCAGAGATTATACTAACTTGTCGAATAAGGAAACATATTTTCCTTTTTGTTTATGCATTTGACAATTCAGCCACCTTGCGTTTCTTGTACAAGAATTGGATAGTACCAGTAAAAAGAGCATTCGCTAATGCCACAACTATTATGTTGGGCAACAAATCGGATCTCAAAAATGATCCTGGATTTAGGACAAGAAACCCTATTTTCTGTGATGAACGTATACTTTCTTATAGAGAGCATTTTGATGTTGATTTTGTTTTTGAATGTTCTGCTTTGACTGGGGATCAACTTGATTTTGTGATTTTGTGTAATTGCGTTACTGGGAAATAAAGATAAACTATCATAATTAGAAGAACATTTTTAAGATACCCGACTAATTTTCCAAGTATATCGAAAGAAATGTACTTTTTAAAAATATTATCTCCATTTTTTTAAAATTGGTTTTTAATTTACAAATAGACTTTGTTGCATTTTGAATTTCTAAAAAATTAATAGCCAAACTGAATAATTATATAATCATTAAAGTAAAGTTGTTTATTTTTACGAAATAGCTATTGTTTTTTCTTGTTTATAAAGGTATTCATTTGTGACTTTTATTTTTGTATTTAAAATAATAAAAACTTTTTTTAAAAATTCATTCGGATTTTTTATTATATATTTATCTATCACTCTTAGAAGGTCATTTTTGTTTTAAATTATAAGGAATTAAAATAATTTTTAAAATAAATTTGAAAAAACCTTTATTTTTTAAAAAAAACTAATTTCTAATTTTGTCAAATATTAGAAATTACAGTTTTTACAAATTTTAAATTCAATTCATTGGTTTAAATTTCACGTATTAAAAAAATCTCTGAAGAGCATAACAATATTAAATTAATTTTTTTTGACTTAACGCAACGGAAATGCAGATAATGTTTTAATCCATTATCCAATAATATAATTATTGAATCGTAATTGTCGAAACTATTTACAAAACTTTATTTTATGTCATGTATGTGTGTGTGTGATGATCGTAGTTGCATCAATGTTAACAATCGAAAATAACTTTTTATTGCATTTCAATAATTTATGTAAAAAAAATAAACAATAACATGTAATAAAAAAAAAATGATGCATTTTTAGTACCTTATATTACGTAAATTTTATGTTTTATTACTTATGATCGTTTGTTTTTACATCAGAAAGCGAAAAAATTTAGGCAAATTATTTTTTGTTACAATTCTTGTTATATAAAAAAAGTTTGTTCACAAGCACATATTCAAAGAGGATTCCTCAATATTTTATATAATTTACTAACATCATTTAATTTGTTTAGTTCGATTTAAAACTGGTATTTGGTTTTCGCAATGAACTATTATCGTTTTTTTTCAATTCCTTCTGTCATCTCATACTCTCCCTATATATATCTTGTTCAAATTTCCAATGGTTCATAAAATAATTTTTATTCATGCACTCCATTTCAAATACATTTTTTAACTTGCAGTTTATGGCACTTGATGTTAATACAGTTTTTTCAAAGATTAATTCAGTAATTAAATTTAATTCCTTAATTTTAGTTTTTCTTAGATTTAAATTGCATATATCTACCAATAGATGACGTCAGATAAACTTAAAAAATGAATGAAAATTATTTAAAAAAGGACTTTCTGCAATAGAGTGAAAAAAAGTAGGAATTGACTTTAATTCTTTTTTTTATATTACTTGTTTTACATAAGAAAGCGAAAAAAGATTAGTCAAATTGTTTTTATTTAAAAAACGTTTATTCACAAGCACATATTAAAACAGGATTTCAAATTTCTTTATAAAATTGAACAACTTTATTTAATTTGTTTAGTTCGGTTTAAAACTGGTATTTGGTTTTCGCAATGAACATTGTGCGAATTTAACAAAAAAACGTGTATTGTGGGATCATGCATTGAAGTTGTTGGATGGTACGAGATTACCTACTCTGCAATAAAAATAGGGAAACAGGGAATTAAAATATTTCCTGAACATTTTAATATACACCTTTTATTTTTTCTACTAAGCTAAAAACTTGGTCATTTACCCTTAGTGAAAATTAAAATTCTATGTTTCAAAGTTGAAAGCTTTTCAAAAAAAATTTATATCTATATATTTAAGAAAACTGGACTTGGTGAAGCCATTGTATGTGTTTCATTGTTCTATGCTCAAGTAAATAGCATTTTAATAATAATATTATGTAGCTCGTATTATTTCAACTTTTTTCTATGTGAGTATATAGTAAATGGTGGAAGTAATTTGACCCTTTTATATGTATTGCAAAAAAAGATTAAATTTCAATCTTTGAAATAAATTAAAGAAAAAACTATTATATATAGAAACATTTATTTCATATTTTAAATTATTTATTTAGTAATTATTTTATCGTTCATATATTTAAAATATAAAAATCCAATTAGCTACTTATTTAACACTGTACAAAATACAGTAATAAATAATATACTTAATACTTGAATCGTGCTTGCTTTCATAATAGTATTCATTATTTCTGGCATAAGTTCGACCAGTTTTATTGCAATTGCTTTTGAAATAGAAATTAATTTTTATAACGAGCAATTTTTATATCGCTTTCACAAGAAAGTCTTATTTATGTTATATAAAACAATTGACAAATGGTCAATTGGAGTGTTATTCGATAAGAATGAAAGAAGTTGAATAAATTTTTGTTTGCTATATGATACCGAAAACGCTCGCTCTACGGTCATCTTATGTGCACCAGGGCTGAACAGAACGGGACCTACGGTTTAAAGTGGATCCGGAACTACTACAGACATCCATGGCACCGCCGGGACTCGAACCCGAAACCTGTGGTACCGAGCACCAGAACGCTAGGCACTCGGCCATTCAGGCCCGTGTATGCTTAGGATCATTATATATATCCTCATTGCAGTTTAAAATAAATAACCCTAATTACTGTGACGCTTTATCTCATTCTGATAAGAGTCTTTTCTATGTTTATTGTGCTTTTGAATGTTCTGCATTGACTGGAGATCAACTTGAATTTGTGTTTTGCGAAATTGCGAAGCTGGGAAATGAAACAAGGCCATTGCTGCTGTGAGACGAACATTTTAAGATATTCGACAAATCTAAGAAGCATATTTGAAGTAATGCAATGCCTTAAATGGTGTTCTTTATTTTTAGAATTTGTTTTTAGCTTATAAATGGACTTATTTACTATGCCTTATTACAAATGAACTTATGGACTTATTAGAAATGCTATAATTTGGATATCTATTTCGATGTTATTGACAAAACTATTGTAAGGATATTTTAAATAAATTCTATTATAAAATATTTTACAAATAAAAAGAAGTTTTCTTTTATTTTAAAAACATGAAACTAAACTAACATAAAACGAGAATTCTTTTATTTCATAATGTATATACATTTTTAATAAAAATGTTGACAATAAAATTAGAAAGTAATAACTATATTAATGATGGTTGTAGTGACTTTTATCTTGCCTAATTTTTAGTCCTTTATTTTGAGGACACAGAGGTAGGAAGTGGTGATTGGTCAGCAAAAGACACTATAATAATTTAATAATTAAATTGACTTTACAATTCAGTAGAACTATTTTCAAACAATGTCTATAAGTACACCATCAAATATCTAAATCTCTTCAATTACAGTGAGCAAATTAGTGTAATTTTAAAAGTGTATTCGTAGACTAAGTGTAATTTTAAAAATGCATTCGCAGACAGAGTGTAATTTTAAAAATTAATTCGTCGACTGAGTGTAATTTTAAAAATGCATTCGCAGACAGAGTGTAATTTAAAAAATGAAGTCGTGAAAAAAAATGAGTTCGTTGATTTTTTTTTTCATATAAAGTGAAGCAATTCGAGTATGAATAAAAATCTTAATAAAATGGTTGAACCTGTTAAAATCTTTTTACATAGGGTGTATGATGTTCTCATACGGATAGCAATGTTCAATACTTGTAAAGCATGATGTTCATCCAATATCCGGCAGAGACGGGAATATTCCATTCCACTGCTCCAGAAGAGCTCTTTCCATAGGTGGAACCAATTTTGTGGGTTTGGTTTTTTGCTTTTCTGTCATTTTGTCGCTCTACGATCATCTTTAGGCTAATTAGACCTTGACCTACAGTTTAACGTGTATTCCGAACCTGAACACTTGTAATACCAAATGACGGAGTGTTGGTCATCAGGCCTCTCATTTGTAACGTAGGTAGCAATTTGACAGCGTAGCTTATCTCAACGACGTTCTATTGGATTAATATTAATAGAGCATGATGGCCAATTTATTCATATGTTATATTTATTTTAAAGATGATTAATTGCCTACCCCCATACAATGAGGCCTGCAATTGTCTTGCATATAAAAGAAAAGATTTCTCATGACCGTAGCGTTAGGAAAAGGTATAATCATTTCATCTTTAAACCCTTGAACATCGAGGATCTATTTATGATTCTTTCCGTCTAAAACATCTGTCTTTAAATTCTTTTCGTAAGACATTGAATGTAGTTTATCACAACTTCTAATTCTTCTTATTATTCCGCCCTGACGGCCAATTGGCTTAGATATTCTTCATACAAGATGATAGATTCACACACGATGATAGATAGCAGAAAAGTAAGTACCATGGTAAGAGGAATCTGTTGAGCCTGATGGAATCTTTAAAAATAGATTCAGTTTGTGGATTAAAAGTATACGAAATATCAAAAAATATCTAAAGTGATAGATGCCAAACATCCTGACTTTTTTTCTGTCTGATGGCTCATTGGTTATTGCAATTCACATTTAGTCATCTTTACTGTGTGCGAACATACACGCAATTCCTCAATGCACAGGAGAATCACTTGGTACGAAAAATATTCTCCTATGGTTATAAGAGAAATAATTAACGTCATAACTCAAACTTCAAGGTTTAATTGATATCATTAAATATATTATAACTGCTTCTGTTAATGGATCCCGAAGGCGTTTGGTGCTACAGGTTTTGGGTTCGAGAATCGGCGGTACTAAGGATGATTGTAGTGGATCTATTTTAAACTGTAAGCCCTGGTTTAATACGTCTGTAGAGCGTAGGCCTACAACCCTACAAATTTTGTGGATTACTTATCAGTATATTTACTAATTTTGTGGATTACTTAACAGTATATTTATTAATTATGTGAATTACTTATCTGTATACTTACTAATTACGTGGATTACTTATCAGTATATTTACTAATTATGTGAATTATTAATTAATATTTTACTGATTATGTGGATTACTTTCAGTATATTTACTAATTATGTGAATTATTAATTAATATTTTACTGATTATGTGGATTACTTTCAGTATATTTACTAATTATGTGGATTATTAATTAATATATTTACTAATTATGTGGATTACTTATCAGTTCCATGTTTCAAAAAGGATTCCAGACACTAGAAAACATATTTCGTGATAATACGCTGTATTCCGCAACTATGGCTCTTATTTGGTGAGTAATAACCAGCCATCAATTCACCAGACTTTTGACTTAAGTAAATTCTTTTGGTCATACATCTACCTCCCTGATTCAAAATACTTAAAGAAACATCATAATTTTTTGATGAATAAAATCATTATTTCTGCGTGATTCGTAATCACTATTTAATTAAAATGCAACACACCACTCAGCCATATATCAAATTAAAGTATGCCAAAAGACAGTATTTTAACTAACGGTCATTATACCTCGAGTCGAGAAAAACGTATTTAGATATACATAGCAATTGACTATTATGCTAAAAGTCCCAGGAAATCCGTCAAAGCACAAAACACCAATTATTTCGAAGTATATTTAAACTCCTACATTTCCAGCAAAAAGAATGTACTTCATAATGCAGATATGCAACCTTAATTCAAACCCATAAATACACTTTAATTAGTTTCTATTAAAACTATCAATATAACTAATACATACTTTTCATCTTTCTTCAGTTTATTAACGACACAGACCTAATCTACCGTAATTCTAGTTGTGCTTTTTCAACTTTAATTATGATGTACATGTTCAGAGACCAACTGACCCAATACCCATGAACTATACGTAACTCTTTTGCAGTCATCCGATTTTATTCTTAACGTGCAGTGTCATTACTGAGCATCATTAAAAAATTATGCAATTAGTTTCTCACGCAATGGACATGAGGTTACTTGTTAGCTAATATGTTCCACAGAAATTGCACTATTTTACTGTTTCAAGAGTTCGAGTGCGTTAACGCACAACAAGACCACCACATATTTTAAAATAGATGATAGTGGCAATGTGATTTTCCAGGTGTTATTTAAATTTCTGAATTTCTTAAGATATATAAATTGAACAGAAGTTAAAGGCTATTTGAAGTGTTTTTATTCAAGTTGCTAGGAATTTATTAAACTTACGATTATTGATTAGAATGGCATGCGAAAGTGGATTTGATATAAAGCCAACTCAAGAAATTGCTCTGCACTCTTTGAAATTGTCGGATTTAGATATTGTGTATGTATTCGTGCTTGGAGACCAAGGCACTGGAAAAACTACACTCATCGACTCTTTAACGACAAGACATATATATGATCCCCTTCTTCCCAGTTTTCAATATGTGAGCGAATCAATCCGTGTGACTGAATTGGGTATGGTTCCATTGAGATTATTAGAATTGAATAGAGAACAACTGTTTCTGCCAGAGGTTTCGCAGGTTTGTCGAGCAGCGAAGCATGTTTTCCTTTTTGTCTACGCCATCGACGATTTACATAGCTTACGTTACTTGTACAGGAATTGGATAATTTACGTAAAAAATGCATTAGGTTGCGTAACAACAGTTATGTTGGGAAACAAAGTGGATCTCCTGAATATTCCTGGTTTTGAAGTAGAACACCAAGTTTGCACTAATACTTTGGCACATTGTTACAAAGCACTTTTCAAAGTTAATTATGTCTTTGAATGTTCTGCATTGACTGGGGATCAACTTGATCTTGTGTCTAGCGCAATTGCGATGCTGGGAAACAAACACCATTGCCATCAGAAACTTTCTTAACATAGTACTCGACAAACATTTAAAGTAAAGGAATATTTTTTAAAATTTTCGTATTATTTTTAGAATAACTCTACAGGTAGACTTTATTATAGTTTGAATGTCTAATTTCAAATGTATTGGAAAAGCTTTGTAAAGATATTTTAAATAACGATTATTAAACTGAAGTTGTTTATTAATAAGAAATGTTTTTTGGTTTTATTTTAAAAACATGATAAAAATAAATTAAAATGAATTAGTGTTTTATCTTTTATTTCTTAATTTTTTCATATATTATCTTTATTTAAAAATGAAGATATTATAAAAATTGGAAAGAAATTACGAACAATTATGCAAAATAAAACACTACAACCTTCAAAAATATAGTTGCGCTGAAAACACAAAGTAAGGAAATGATTGAATAGCATAAGGTACTCTATTAATAGAGTAAATAATCTGACTTTACATTTAAGTAGAACAATTTGCAAGCAGTGCGAAGAAATGCACTGCTCAAAAAATTGAAAGGAATTTGAGATATTTAATACAATATTCAGATATAATCGTATAAAGATGTAAGAAATAATTTGTTTTCTTGAGATTTTTCGTATAAAGCAAAACAATTCGTGTATTATTAGAAAGCAAATGTATGAGATTTTAATAATTGTATGACGTTCCCTGCCTGATGTCAATGTTGAATACTTACAAACCAGGACATGCTTCAGGTTATTAAAGAGACAGAGATATTCCATTCACTCCTCCAGAAGAATTATTTTCAGCTGTAAAGACCTGACGACCGATTGGCAAGTGCGCCAGTGTTTGGTACCACAGGCTTCAGGTACTAATCCTGGTGGTGGCATGGGTGTTAATTTAATTTTTATTCCCAACCACTAATAGTGTACCGTTCTAATCAGCCTAATACGTGCACAAAAATGACCTTAGAACGACAAGCCAAGCTAAACTTTCCAGCTGTGGAACCAATTATGGGGAAATAAGTATTCAACAACTTATCTGCTTAACGTGTCTCAAACAGCTTGTATTGGTTTATAGAGAAGATGGTCTGGGCAATATATTCTTATGATGTATTTATCTTAAAGGGGATCAGTCTCTAATTCAATACAATATTGACACCTGAAATTATCGTTAATTACAATTAAATTATCCTTCCCTGTAGCATAAAGAAAGAGTATAAAATTCCATTTTATATCGTTCAGTAGTGATAAATATATTTCTAATAGTGTGGACGACAGTGAGACTATTAATCGGCATGCTACAATGGACCAATTAACCTCTTCCCAATATGACACTTCTTTGTATCGATACAATGTGGTTTAGTACGCCACGTTACATATAGATGAAAAACGACTATTATCAGGTTGGGCTGCAAAACGAAATTCACTGAAAAAGAAGACCATACTCATTTCAGTTCTTCTCTAATACATTTCTTTTATGATCACTTTCTACGACGTATGTTTTCTTAGAAATTGAAGTATCGTTGTGGTCTTTGAATGTGGATTTAGTATTTCGATATATATTTTGTGTATATATGTATGTCAGAAGATGCATATTGTATCCGCTGACATATTAAATATCTATATCCAAACATACGAAAAAGTATACATTCGAACGCACTTTGTAGCTTGTTTCCAGGTGCAACATAAGTATTTTATGCATATGTTTAACCGTTTGAGGATTTTTGTAGAATGAGCATAAAGTAAATGAACTCATACCAAATCTACGGAGCTTAGAGTTAGAAACATGTGTCTTTGCGCAAAACTGAACAGAAGAGCGTCTTTTGGATGAGTAGAACGAAGTATATGAGAAGTTTTAGTACCATCTAAAATGACTGAATTCTCATCAAATTTTCCACCCCATCCCCTGTTCTGTTTCTTTTATTTATGCTTTATCTTTTTGTTAAATCCGGATATATGCAGTGAAATACAACATTGACTTCAAAATGTATTCCCTTGGGCCTTTATTTGAAAAGATTGAATGGAGTACTTTCTTGTAACATGAGTTTAGAAAGGATTTATTGGAAATACCAATCGTAAGCTATGATGCGATTTATTATAAGTCAAGCATCTAATTATGTGGATTTCTTATCAATATGATACATTATGTTATATTTTAAAATATAGATATTTTTTTCATCTAAGCTTTTAAAAAATATATGTATAACAAGATTAATATTTTATTGTTCCAAGTATATCTTCGTTGTTATTATCAATTACCAACGGTGAATTGGTATTACATAATATACATACAAAAACTATCTGGGAGGTTAGCATTCTCTTCATCAAACCTAATTCAGGGATTTTCTGGCCTAATAGATATCATTGCAAACCTCTACAAGTTATTTTTCAATCAGATCTTGCTATTTTATTTTAAATTCAGGCATTCATAGTTACGAAACTAAACAAAAGTTTAACTAAATGAAAAACTTAAAATTAAATACGTTTTTTTCTTTAGTGGTAACCCGTGAAACAAAAAAATATACATATTTTTATTTTTTATTTTTAAGAAAACAATCCAAACAAAAATCGTTCAAATTCAAACTATTTAATTAAGGTACAAACAAGTAAAAAGCAAATTTTATATAAAAGCAAAAGTAAAAGAATATTAATCAAAGCATAGTGAATATCATTAAAAAAAATCTAACCGCAAGCATCAAAAACTAAAACGCATTTTACATTTAAAATTTTATTGTATGCTAACCACTGTCAATTTTGCTTATGTATAAGTAAGATGAAAAACTTTTTTAAAACTCATAAATTATAAATTTTTCGGACTATAAGTGCATGATGATGATTTGTTTTATTTAATTTTAGATTTTATTTAAATAAAATTTGTATAAAGTTTATTAATTTCCAAACGGATATTATAAGTAAAAGAGAAATTAAAAATAAATTTAAAGATATAAAATTATGCAGTATTTAAGAAATAATTAATGATATTTCTGAGGGTTCCTTCGGAGGTTTTATTTATCGGTTGATATAAAACTAGAACATCTCAATCACAAAGCTGAGTTCTAGCTGGACTTTTCAATTTTAATGTTGATGTATTTGTTAAAATATCTACTTTCCCAATACACGTGAACTATACCTAACTCTGTTACAGTCCATCGATTTTATATTGAACAGCGCAATATTATTCCTGTGCATTAGTAAATAATTATGCAATGAGATTTCACGCTTTGGACATAATGTTAGTGTGTGGCTAATACACTAAATAAACATAAATAGCACCACTTTAATATTTCCGTAGTTCGAGTGCGTTCACACAGCAACACAACCACATGTTTTAAATTAGAGGATAGTGGCAGTGGTGTTTTCCAGTTGTTACTTAAATATCTCAATATTTTTTATGATATACAAGTCGAACAGGAGTTAAAAGCTATTTGAATTTTTTTTATTAAAGTTGCACGGTTTTAAACACACCTTAAGATTATTGATTAGAATGCCATTTAAAAGTGGAATTTATGACAAGCCTTCTCTCTGAAGCCTTCTGAAGAGCCAAACATCTCTGAAAGCTTTCGATTTGTTTGATGTGAATATTTTGTATGTATTCGTGCTTGGAGACCAAGGGACTGGAAAAACTACTCACATCGACTCTTTAGCGGAAAGACTTATATCTGATCTTCTACTTCCCAGTTTTCAATATGTGAGCGAATCAACCCGTATGAATGAGTTGGGTATGGTTACATTGAGATTGTTAGAATTGAATAGAGAACAATTGTCTCTGCCAGAGATTTCACAAATTTGTCGAGCAGCGACGCATATTTTCCTTTTTGTTTATACCTACGACGATTTATATAGCTTACGTAACTTGTACACGAGATGGATAATGCACCTAAAAAATATATTCGGTTGCACCACAACAACAGTTATGTTAGGAAACAAAATAGATCTCGTGCATGTTCCTGGTTTTAAAGGGAAACACCCTGTCTGCAGTAATTCTTTGGCACATGGTTATAAAGCGCTTTTCAAAGTTAATTATATTTTTCAATGTTCTGCAACGAATGGGAATCAACTTGAATTGGTGTTACTCGTAATTGCGGTGCTGGGAAATAAACATCATTGTCATCAGAAACTTTCTTAACAGTGTACTCGAAAAATATTTAAATGAAAGTGATATTTTTTAAATATTTGTTAAGTGGACATTAGTATCAGTAACTGTTTTAGACACTCGACAAATATTTAACGAAAAGGAGTATTTTTAAAATTTTTACTTTTTTTTTTTTAGAATAGTTTTAATTTACAAGTAGACTTTATTACATTTTGAATATCTAATTTAATGTTTTTGGCAAAACTATGTAATGAAATGTTAAATAATGATTATTAAACAGAAGTTGTTTATTAATAATATTTTTTTTCTTTTATTTTAAAAATATGATAACAACAATTATGATAAATTACTAATTAATTTCATTTCTGAATTTATCCATATTTACTAGTAATATTTAATTAAAAATGTTGAAATTATTAAAATTGGAAAGAATTTACTAGCAATTATGAAAAATATAAAATACTGCAACCTTCATAAATATAGATATTTGTGTTGAAAACATAAACGAAGGAAATGATTGTACTATATTAATTTAGTAAATAATTTTGACTTTACTTAATTCGACCCTTTTGCAAACAATGAGAAAAATGCACTGCTCCAAAAATTTAAGGGATTTTGTGATATTTGATACGTTATTCGCAGACATGGTGAACCTTAAAAAAAACTGAAAGAAAAAAAATCGTATAAAAATGAAAGAAAAAATGCGATTCCTTTAGGTTTTTTTTGGTATAAAGTAAAACAATTCATGTATTAGAAAACATATGTATGAAAATTTAATAATGGATATTGCGTTCGCTGATGGATATCAATCATTAATACTTTCAAAGCATAAAGTTCATCAGGTTATCAAAGACTGGGATATTCTATTCCACTCCTCCAGAAGAGCTCTTTCCAGATGTGGAACCAGTTGTGAGGGAAATATGCATGCATTTTGTTGCCAACTTAAATTGTAAGAAACTGGTTCTTTTGGGTTCATGTTGAGACAACATGGAAAATGTATGCTTATGATTAATTTATTTGAAAGGTGATTATTCTCTAATCGAATATAATGCGATCTTTAATTATCATCCATTATAATAAAAATTATCTTTCATTAGCCAGAGCGAAAGAAAAAGATATAAAAATGCCGTTTTAAAGCATTCTGCATCGAGAAATGCATTTCTAATGGAGTGTTATACAGTGAGACTATTAATGGACACGCTACACCAGGTCAACACTAAATCTCGTCTAAATATGACCCTTCCTTGACTAGATACAAAGTTGTTTAGAATGCCACGTTCTATCTAGATGATAATAAGACTATTATCTGATCAGACGTTTTAAACGAAATTCATCGAAGAGTCGAACAATTTAGTTCGTCTCTAATTTATTTCATTCTGATCACTTCCTACGGGAAGACTTTTCTTGGAAATTGAAGTATTGCTGCGGCCTTCTAATATGCATCCTCTGACGTATCAAAAAATAAAAAAAAACTTTATATCTGAAAGCAATTTGAAGCTTGTGTTTGGGTTCACCAAAATTTGTGTAACTGTCTCCGGAGTTTAGCAGAATGGGCATAACGGAGAATGAAGTCAGGCCAACACTATGGAGTTCGGAGTTCGAAATGTGTGTCTTTGACCGAAACTTAGACCGTAGAATGTCTTGTCGATGAATAGGAAGAAGTCTTTGATAAGGTTTGATACTATCTAAATGACTGAATTCTTTAGACTAATTTCCATCTATGCCCTGTTCGGTTGCTTTATCTATGCTGTTTTTTTTTTTGTGAAATATAAGGTATTCCAGAGATATCTAGGGAAATACAAAGTGACTTTGAAATGTCGCTTGAGTGTTTATCAGAAAAGATTGCATGGATTACTTTCTTGAAACATGAATATTGAAAGGATTTTTGGGAATTACCAATCGTAATCTCTGATGCGATTTATAAAACAGTCTCTAACACAGCATCTAATTATGTGGATTTCTTATCAATATAACACATTATGCTATATTTTAAATTTAGATTTTTTTCAATTAAGCTTTTAAGAAATAGAAAATATGACAAGTTTAATGTTTATTGTCTGTAGTATATTGTTATTTTCAATGACCAACGATGAATTTCTGCTACATATGCATTCATGAAGGAGATTCTAATTTCTGCGAGATGAACTATATCTGCTACACTGCATCCACAATTTTCTTGAAAACGTTTCTACAATAGCTATTTCATTTTAAATTCAGGCTTTCAAAGTTCAGAAACTAACAAAAGACTAAATAAAAAACTTCAATTTATATATTTTTTTCTTTAATGGTAATCTGCAAAAAAAGGAAATATTTATATTTTTATGAAAACACTCCAAACAAAAACCATTCATATTCAAACTATTTAATTAAGCAGTAAACAAATTAAAAGCATGCTTTATATACAAAGCAGAATTAAAAGAAAAATATTAATTAGGCGCTAACGAAAATATTTAGGAAATGTCTAACCGCTAACTTCAAGGCAGCTGTTTGCTAGCATCGCAAACAAAATCTCATTTTATATTTACAATTTCTATATATGTTAACTACTGTCAATTTTGCTTAATATAAGTAAGACGCAAAAATATTTGGAACCAGATATGCAGATATTTCTAACCATGAATACATATTGTTGATTGGATTTATTTATTTTTCAGATTTCATTTAAAGGAAATCAGTACATAGCTTATTAAGTTGCAAACAGAAATTATAACTAAAACAAAAATTGAAGATAAATTTACAGTTAAAACAATATGCAGTATTTATGAAATAAGGGATGGTACTTCAGAGAATTCTTTCGGAGCTTTTATTTATTGGTGGGCGTAAAACAGGAAAATGGTCATTCAACATTTTCTTGATATTATTGAAACTACTTAATTTAGAATATATAATTACAGTGTTGTGAAAATTTCAAACGTTTTGTATGTATATTTTATGTAAATTTCAGATAATTATTGATTTATATTAAAAAAATTGAGATAAATATCTAATAATTATAAAAATACCTTATTATTATAATTATTTTTAAGACATCGGAATTAAACTAAATTTTATGAAATATTTTCTTCAATTAAAATGTTGTTATTAAAATTTAAAAAAAATTAACAATATTATTAATGAAACTTTTGGTGTTTTATATCTTATTTAATTGTTAATTAAATAAAAACAAGTATTATAAAAAAAAAATGTAAAGTCATTTCCTACTTTTACTTCAGTATATTGCAAAAAGTCCTTTATAAATAATTTTCATTCATTTTTTTTAAGTCGCCATCTATTGGTAGATATATGCAATTTAAATATAAAAAAAATTAAATTAATCAATTACATTTAATTAACGCATTAATATTTGAAAAAAATGTATTAACATCCAGTGTCATCAACTATAAGTTAAAAAAAAAGTATTTGAACTTGAGTGGATGAATAAAAAGTATTTTATGAACGATTAGAAATTTGAACAAGATATTTATAGGGAGAGTGTGGGCTAATAGAAGTAATTGAAAAAACTGGAATCGACTGATTGAACAGCAAGGGCATTGTGGCAATTTAACATTTAAGTATAACCATATGTACACAATACGTAAGGAGAATAAAGAAAAAATGCTTTTTACATATATGTAGAACAAAATGCAAACAGTGCATAAAAATAAAGCAAAAAAAAAAATTACAGTTAATTATGATTTGTGATACAAATGTTAGGAGATTGTTTTAGTCGCTGATACATTATCAGACAAGGTTTAGAAGAAAAAAAAACACACAAAGATGAAAGAAAGAAAGAAACGTTCACTTCAGATTCTTGGTGTAAAATTAAAAATTCGCAATTCGGGTATTAGTAGCAAATAACTAAAATGTGTACGATTTTGACAAAACATCCATTTTAATAGCGATAGGACCTTCAAGGACAGATAGAAAGGATGAACTTTTCGTTTAGCATGCATCAGACACATTATTTTCAATTCCCCGCAATGACTCATTCCAGGGACGACAAGCAGATAACAATTTGTTTAACTAAATTGTTCCAAACAAGTTCTATTTATGTTCTACTCGGGAGAACACGCCAGATAATATATTATACGTATCTTAGAGCCAATGCAACTTAATATGATGTCACTGACTATCACCGTCCGTTAAAATGAAATTATATCTTATCATTCTAATGTAACGAACTACAAAAGGCATAAGCATCTCATCTCTATGCCGTTGAGTGTTGATGAATCTATTTTTATTAGTTTGGAATATATATATACATAAAAAATGTATTCGGTTGGACAGTAAACACAGTCATCTTAGGAAACAAAGTGGATCTCATGAATATTCCTGGTTTTGAAGTAAAACACCCAGTTTGCACTAATGCTTTGGCACACTGTTATAAACCGCTTTTCAAAGTTAATCACGCCTTTGAATGTTGTGCATTCACTGGATACCAAGTTGATACTGTCCTTTGCCGTATTGCGAGGCTGGGATCTAAAACCAGGCCATTGCTATCAGAAGAATATTTTAAGATACTCGATAAATCTATGAAACATATTTGAAGTACACTACTACCTTAGAAATTTTCTTAATTTTTAGCATTGCTTTTAATTGTTAGCAATTTTCAAAGTTAATTATGGTTTTGAATGTTCTGCTTTGACTGGGTGCCTACTTGATTTTGTCTTCTGCCATTGCGATGCTGGGCAGTAAGACAAAGCCATTTTGGCACTATATTTAAAGGAAAGGCATTTTTTTAGAATTGTTTTAGTTTATAAGTAGACTCTATTACATTTTGAATATCTAATTCAAAGTTAATGGAAAAACTATGTAAGGATATTTTAAATACTGATTATTAAACTGAAGTTGTTTGTGAATACGAAATTTTTTTTGTTTTATTTTAAAAACATGATAAATAAAATGATTTAGTGTTTTAATTTTTATCTCATTTTTTGATTATTCATATTTAATCTTTAATTAAAAATGTTTTTATTAAGATTGTAACGAAATAACTAACAATTGTACAAGATAAAATTACTACAACTTTTATGAATATACTTATTTGTTTTGCGAATACAAACTAAGGGAATGATAATTGGACAGCATGGGGCACTATATTAAATTCTAAAGTAAATTTATTTATTATTTAAGTTGAACAATTTGCAAAGAATGCGAAAAGATTCACCGCTGAAAATATTGTAGGGAATTTGAGGTATTTTGATACATTATTCAGACGTAGTGTACCTTATAAAATGAATTTGTATAAAAATGACAGAAAACAAGTTATATGAAAAAAAAATGTTAAAATCAATTCCTACTTTTTTTTTCACTCTTTTGCAGAAAGTCCTTTATAATTAATTTTCATTCATTTTTTTAAGTTTATCTGGCGTCATCTATTGGTAGATATATGCCACTTAAACCTAAAAAAAATAATAATTAATTAATTAAATTTAATTACTGAATTAATATTTGAAAAAACTGTATTAACATCAAGTGTCATCTACTACAAGTTCAAACAAAAATTTGAACTTCAATGGATGAATAAGAAGTATTTTATGAACCATTGAAAATTTGAACAAGATATATACAGGGAAAGTGTGAGCTAATAGAGGGAATTAAAAAATGTGTTTTATTGAGTCTTTTGATATAAAGCAAATGAATACGTGTATTAAAAGAAAATATGTGTGTGAGATTATAACAGAAAAACTTTTTATTAAACAGTATGGTATTTCCTGACGGATGGGATCTATTGGCCGAGAGACTAGCGATCTGTACCACAGTTTCGGGTTCGAGTCCCAGCTGTGTCAGGGATCTTTGAAGTGGTTCGGAATGCCTTTTACATCGTAGTTTTTTCTGTTGCTTTTATCTATGCTTTTTTTTTGTTGAAACTTAAGGTCATCCGGAGATATGTGAAACATAACAGTGACTTCAAAATGTATTCCTTTGAGATTTTATTAGGAAAAAATGCATGGATTACTCTCTTGTAGCATGAATTCAGAAGGGATTTATGGGAATTACAATCCGGAACAATGATGCGGTAAATAAAAATAACTCAAGCATCTAATTATGTGGATTTCTTATCAATATGACACATTATATTATATTTACAAATATTTTTTTTAATTAATCTTTTAAAAGGTAAAAAAATAACAATTTCAATGTTTTATTGTTCGATGTATATCTTTGTTATTTTCAATGACCAACGATCAAACTTATTACATATGCATACATGAAGGCCTTCTAGTTTTACAAAGATAAACCATATCTGCTACACTGCATCCACAATTTTGTACAAATAGTTTGAAAGCGCACTACAGCAGCATCTGGGAGGTCAGCATTCTCTTGCTCAAACCTAATTCAAAGATCTTTTAGTCTAAGATTTAATCGTGCTCATAACCTATACGCTATTTTTCCATTGGATCTTGCTATTTCATTTTATATTCAGGCGGTCAATGTTCAGAAACTAAATAAAAAGACGTCAAATTAAATGTTTTTTCTTCAGTGGTAACCCGCAAAAAAAGGTAATATTTTCATAAAAAAAATCCCCCAAAAAAATATTTCAGACTTAAACTACTTAATTGAGGTGTAAACAAGTAAAAATATTATATTACATATAAAGCAGAAGTAAAAGAAGAAAAATATTAATCAAATTCTAATGAAAGTATTTAAAAACTGTCTGCCCGATAACATCAAGACATTTAACTGCCAACATAGCAAACAAAAACCCTTTTGTACATTTATGATTTAAAATGTGTTAAAAACTGTTTATTGTCAGTAAATTTTGATTTTTCTAACAATAAACTCATATTATTTAACTTTCAGATTTTATTTTAATAAAATCAGTATATTGCATATTAACTTCCAAACAAAATTTATAATTAAAACAAAGATTGGAAATAAATTTAGTACTATGCAGTATTTATGAAATAATTAATTTAATTTTATACGTATTCCGAAAAAGCGAAGTAATCATTAAGCATTTCTTTATATTAAAAATACTGGAACAACTTAATTTAGAATATATTATTACAATTCAATGAAAATTTCAATATTTTTTATATAAGTATCGCATAATTATTGCTCAATTAATAAAAAATTAGACAAACATTATGTATCCATCAAATAATTACCTTCTTCGCATTAACTCACTCGTTTAACTTAGTTTGAAATCTAAATAACATTTTTTAAAGTGTTATTTAGAATTCTACGTTACATCTAGATGATCATACAATACTCATGAAGTATACCTAAATCTTTTATAGTCCCCCCCATTTTATACGGAACTGGCAGTATCATTCGTGTGCATTATTAAACAATTAGATTTCACTCAATATGCATGAGGTTAGTTGTTGGATAATACGCTCAATCCACTGAACATTTTCAGTAGATCGAGTGAGTTAACGCACCAAAACACCACCACATATTTTAAATTTCATGATACTAGCAATATATTTTTCTAAATGTTATTTAAATTTATCAATTTTTTAAAAATATATAAGTAGAAAAAAAGTTACAGCTTATTTTTTTGTAATTCAAGTTGTAAGGTTTTCAACACGCCTTAAGATTATTGATCAGAATGGCATGCAAAAGTGGATTTGATAAAAAACCGCCACAAGAAATATGTTCGCAATCTTTGAAATTGTCTGATTTAGATATTGTGTCTGTATTAGGGCTTGGAGACCACGGCACTGGAAAAACTACTCTCATCGATTCTTTAACGACAAGACGTATACCTGATCCTCTTCTTCCCAGTTTTCAATATGTGAGCGAATCCATCCGTAGGACTTAATTGGGTATGGTTAAATTGAGATTTTTAGAATGAAAAAGATTTCATTTGATCTCGCCAGAGATTTCGCAAGTTTGTCGAGTAGCGAAGCATATTTTCCTTTCTGTCTATGCTATCGACGATTTACATAGCTTACGTTGCTTGCACGCCAGCTGGACAATATATGTAAAAAAAGCATTCCATGGGACCGTAACAACAGTTATGTTAAGAAACAAAATAAATCGCATGAAAAATACTGGTTTTCAAGGAAATCTCCCTGTTTGCACTAATGGTGTTATAAAGCACTTTTCAACATTAATTACGTTCTGCATTCAATGGATATCCAATTGATATTGTGTTTTGCGAAATTGAGACGATGAGAAATAAAACCAGGCCATTGTTATCAGAAGGGCATTTTGAGATACTCGACAAAATTTATGAAACATATTTGAAGGAATGTAATAAAAAGCCTTAAATCGTAATTAATGGAAAATTTTCTTTAATTTTAGATTTATTTTTTAATTGTTAGCACTTAAATTGATAGCAATTTTCAAAGTTATCATATAAATTACGTTTTTGAATGTTCTGCATTGACTGGGGATCAACTTGATTTTGTGTCTAGTGCAATTGCGATGCTGGGAAATAAACACCATTACAATTAGAAGCAATTAGCAGATTCTCGAAAAATATTTAAACTAATATTTTATTACATTTTACATTTTTTTTTATAATTTTATTAAAAATGTAATTTTATTACATTTTGAATATCTGTTTCACTATTACTGGCAAAACTATGTAAGAATATTTTAAATGATTATTAAACTGAAGTTGTTTAGTTGTACTAAATGTTTTGTTTTATTTTGAAAACATGATAAGAATTAATACACTAAATCGTTTTAATTCTTTTATTTCTTAATTTATTCATTGTTACTCTCTAATTAAAAATGTTGATATTAAAATTGGATATAAATAACTAGTAATTATGCAAGATAAAACATTATAACCTACATAAATGTAGTTATTTGTGTTGAGAACACAAACGAAGGAAATGATGATTGAACAGCATAAGGCACTATATTAATTTAGTAAAGAAATCGACTTTACATTTAAGTAGAACTGTTTGCGAAAAAATGTACTGCTTAAAAAGTTAAGGGCGTTTGAGATATTTGATACATGATTCAGACATAGTGTAGCTTAAAAAAAATGAATTCGTAAAAAGATGAAGGAAAAAATATGTTTTCTTCAGTTTTTTTTGTATAAAGCAAAAGCAATAAGCGTAAAATACGCAAAAAAAAAAATATATATATATATCGGATTTTAATAAGGTGTATGGTCTTCAAGGACAGATAGCAAAGCTGAATGCCTGTAAAGCATGACGTTCAGCAGGTTATCAAGATATTACAGGGATATTCCATACCACTCTTCCGCTTTTCTGCTGTGGAACTAACTGTGAAGGAAATAAGTAGGCAACAAATTGTGTTCCTAACTTGTCACAAACGGGCACTATTGGGTTCAAGCTGCACAATTTATGCTTAGGATTTATTTATCTTAAAGATGGTCATTCTCAAATTCAATAGAATGTCACCTGCAATTACCCTTCTTTATAACGAAATAAAGAAGGGTAATTGCAGGTGACATTCTATTGAATTTGAGAATGACCATCTTTAAATAAATAAATTGTGCAGCTTGAACCCAATAGTGCCCGTTTGTGACAAGTTAGGAACACAATTTGTTGCCTACTTATTTCCTTCACAGTCGCAAAGCTGAATGCCTGTAAAGCATGACGTTCAGCAGGTTATCAAGATATTACAGGGATATTCCATACCACTCTTCCGCTTTTCTGCTGTGGAACTAACTGTGAAGGAAATAAGTAGGCAACAAATTGTGTTCCTAACTTGTCACAAACGGGCACTATTGGGTTCAAGCTGCACAATTTATGCTTAGGATTTATTTATCTTAAAGATGGTCATTCTCAAATTCAATAGAATGTCACCTGCAATTACCCTTCTTTATAACGAAATTATATTTTATTTGTCTTACACAAGGCATAAGCATCTCCGTTGTATACCTTTGAGCATGGTTGAATCTATTTCTGATAGTTTAAAATTCAGCGAGATCATTAAAAGGCATACTACATCAGATAAACATTCCATCTCTTCTAAATATGACCCCTTTTTGCATCTTTATAGAATGCTGTTTAAAATTCTACATAACCTGCAGATGAAAATACGGCTATAATAAAATTAGAAACCTGGAAAACTTTGTGAACAGGACTTCTCCAACTTATATGTTCTCTTGCCCATCTGTTAAAAACACATAACACTAAGTCTCGTAAAAACGGAGCTGCAACGTGTAGTCGGTATCAAATGTTTAGAATTGAAACTGTGGTACAAGTTGATGATGGAAGATGTTTTTGGATTGCCATTTATTGTTTTTTTTTTTTACTGTCAGCCTTAGGCATCAGTCCTAATTTAAAAAAATGTTTATCGCTTTGATCTTCTGTGTGCGTTTCCAGTTTTCATATATATATATTATTGTAGTTTATACACTTCCTACAATTTGTTAACTTTCCATACCTAATCTAACGTAGTTCTAGTCGGACTTTTTCAACTTTAACGATGATGTACTTGTTGGGGCCTGAATGGCCGAGTGGCTAGCGCTCTGGCGCTCCGTACCACAGGTTTCGGGTTCAGTCTCAGAGGTGCCATGGATGTTTGTAGTGGTTCGGAATCCACTTTAAACCGTAGGTTCCGGTCCTAATAGGATCGTTGAGCGTGGCGGGGGCATTGATACTCCGCGTCCGTGGCTTATCTTCAAGTTACACGCGCCCCTTGGGTAATGCAAAGTGAGTAACGTCTGTGCAGCGCTTGCCTTAAGGCATCCAAGACCAAGTTGTCTAAGAGTTTGCCAGCTGCATTAGAAAGAAAAAATAATGATGTATTGTTCAAATACCAATTTACACAATACGCATGAACTATACGTAACTCTTTTACAGTCCTCCGATTTTATTTTTAATGTACAATATCATTCCTGTGCATTATTAATTAATTATGCAATTAATTTTTCACGCAATCGACATAGTTTATTTGTTGGCTAATATGTTCCATCCACAGAAATTGCACTATTTTACTGTTTCCGTTGTTCGAGTGCGTTAACGCACCACAACACCACCACATATTTTAAATTGGATGATAGTGGCAATGTGTTTTTCCAGAATTTATTTAAATTTCTCAATTTCTTAAGATATATAAGTTGAACAGAAGCATTGAAATGCTTTTATTCAAGTTGCTAGGATTTTAATAGACATAAGATTATTGATTAGAATGGCATGCAAAAGTGGATTTGATCGGAAGCCGATGCAAGAAATATCTCTGCAATCTTTGAAATTGCGTGATTTAGATATTGTGTATGTATTTGTGCTAGGAGACCCAGGCACTGGAAAAACTACTCTCATTGACTATATAATGACGAGACGTATATCTGATCATCTTCTTCCCAGTTTTCAATATGTGAGCGAATCCGACCGCATGACTGACATCGGTATGGTTACGTTGAGATTGTTAGAATTGAATAGAGAACAATTGTATCTGCCAGAGATTTCGCAAGTTTGTCGAGCAGAGAAGCACGTTTTCCTGTTTGTTTATGCCTTCGACGATTGCTCTAGCTTCAGTTTCTTATACATGACATGGATATTAAATGTGAGGAAGGTATTCGGTCGGACCGTGAATACATTTATGTTGGGAAACAAACTTGATCTCAAAACTGATCATTACTTTAAAATAAAGAACCCTAATTACAGTGATGCTTTATCTCTTACTTATAAAAATATTTTCAATGTTGATTGGGCTTCTGAATGTTGTGCATTGACTGGGTATCAAGTTGATAGTGTGTTTTGCGAAATTGCGAAGCTGGGAATTGAAACAAGGACCTTCCTGATAAGACGAACATTTTAAGATATTCGAGAAATCTAAGAAGCATATTTGAAGTAAAGTAATATCCTGAACATGTTCTTTATTTTTAGAATGGCTTTTAGTTTACGAATGGACTTTGATGTATTTTGAATATCTATTTAAATGTTATTGGCAAAACTATGTAAGGATATTTTAAATAAATATTACAATAAACTATTTTATTAATGTTAAATTGTTTTTCTTTGATATTAAAAACGTTAAACTAAATTAAAATAAAACAAATTCTTCTTATTTCATAGTTCTTTGATACTTCTAATAAAAATGTGGACATTAATATTGTAAAGAAATAACTATATTAATGATGGCTGTAGTAACTTTTATCGTGCATAATCTTTAGTCCTCTATGTTGCGGACACAAAGGTAGGAAGTGGATATTGGTCCGCAAAAGGCTCAATAGTAGTTTAATAATTCAATTGACTTTACAGTTCTGTAGAACTGTGTGCAAACAATGTCTACACGTACACTATCAAATACCTCTAATTAGTTTGAGAAAATTAGTGTAATTTTAAAAATGTATTCGAGATAGTGTAATTTTAAAAATGTATTCGCAGGCAGAGTGTAATTTTAAAAATGTATTCGCAGGCAGAGTGTAATTTTAAAAATGTATTCGCAGGCAGAGTGTAATTTTAAAAATGTATTCGCAGGCAGAGTGTAATTTTAAAAATGTATTCGCAGGCAGAGTGTAATTTTAAAAATGTATTCGCAGGCAGAGTGTAATTTTAAAAATGTATTCGCAGGCAGAGTGTAATTTTAAAAATGTATTCGCAGGCAGAGTGTAATTTTAAAAATGCATTCGCAGGCAGAGTGTAATTTTAAAAATGCATTCGCAGGCAGAGTGTAATTTTAAAAATGCATTCGCAGGCAGAGTGTAATTTTAAAAATGCATTCGCAGGCAGAGTGTAATTTTAAAAATGCATTCGCAGGCAGAGTGTAATTTTAAAAATGTATTCGCAGGCAGAGTGTAATTTTAAAAATGTATTCGCAGGCAGAGTGTAATTTTAAAAATGTATTCGCAGGCAGAGTGTAATTTTAAAAATGTATTCGCAGGCAGAGCGTAATTTTAAAAATGTATTCGCAGGCAGAGCGTAATTTTAAAAATGTATTCGCAGGCAGAGTGTAATTTTAAAACTGTATTCGCAGGCAGAGTGTAATTTTAAAAATGAAGTCGTTTAAAGATGGGAAAAAAATGAGTTCCTTGATTTTTTTTTTTTTTTTTTTTTTTTTTTTCGTATAAATGAAGCAATTCGTTTATCAATGGAAAACTTAATAAAATGGTGGAACCGGTTAAAATATTTTTACATGAGGTGTATGGTGTTCTCAGACGGATAGAAATCTTCAGTACCTATAAAGCATGACGTTCACCAGGTTATCCGACAGAGACGAGGATATTCCGTTCCACTGCACCAGAAGAGCTCTTTCCAGCTGTGGAACCAATTGTAAGGGTTTGGTTTGTCGCTCGAAGGTCATCTTTAGACTAATTAGACCTTGACCTACAGTTTAACGTGGATTCCGAACCTGAACACATGTGGTTCCAAGTGACAGAGTGTTGGTCCTCAGCCCTCCTAGTTGTAAGGTCGGTAAGTAGGCAACAATTTGACTGCGTAACTTACCTCAAAGAGGTTCTATTGGATCGATGTGGACAGAACCTGAAGGTCAATTTATTCATATATTTGTTTTAAAGCTAATCTACTCCCAAACCCATACAATGAGACCTGCAATTATCGTGCATTTAAAAGAAAATATTTCTCATGACCGTATAGTAAGGTAAAAGTATAATCATTTCATCTTTAAACCCTGGAATATTGAAGAATCCATTTCTAATAGTGTTTAAAGTCCATCTTTAAATCTGTACTTAAATCTTTGAATTATGTTTCTCACAGCTGCTAATTATTATTATTGCGCTCTAAAGGCCAAGTGGCTAACGCTCTGATCTTTGGTATGACTGGTTCCAGGTTCCAATTCTGAAGGTTGCATGGATGTTTGTGAGTGGTTCGGAATCTACTTTAAACTGTAGACCCAGGTCTAATTAGCCTAAAGTGTGCACAAAATGACAGTAGAGCGACAACCAAATCGTATTACCCCCATTCGATGAAATACCACTGTTGTAATTCCAAATATAAGCAAGATAGCAGGCACGTTCTTGTCTGAAAATAACTCTGACCGAAAATATTACAAAAAATAAATTAATAGTCTAATAAAACTAAAACACACGCTTTTAGAGTTAATCAAACTGAAAGTAAAAAATAATTGTTAACATAAGAATAAAATTACCGACGAGAAAATGAATGTCACTGATCTAAAAGCGTGGGGTGCTCGATATCAATCGTTATAATTGTTTATTAGCTTCATTCCGAAATGCAGAGTTAGTTTAAAAATGTCATACAAAGCACCGCACGCTTTTAGAACAATGACATTCATTTTCTCGTCAGTAATTTATTCTTATGTTAGCAATTATTTTTCACTTTTTATTTTGATTAACTCTAAAAGCGTGTTTTTGAACTATACTATTTAAATGAGGTCCCAGTTTGGAGGACTGAAACTATAGTTCTGACAATATTTTAATTGTGAGTAAAACAAAGGCTAAATTCGAATATGTCGAGCCAGCCAGGATTCGAACAGGGAATCTCCTGATCCGTAGTCAAGCGCGTTATCCGTTGTGCCACTGTCCGACGTAGGTTTGAATGTCTTTACTGAATACTTACATTCTACATGGGTTAAATTGCTCTTCATAAGTTAAAATAAAATCGCTAATCCTGGCGATCCAAATCATGATGAGATAATAAACTTATCATTTTATATTGAAGTTTGGTTTTTTTAGGTGTGGGGTACACCACAAGAAGCTATGCATGGTTTGACGGTGTCTACAGCGCAATGGATTACTTTTATGATGACAAATCTTTAATAATTCTACTACAATCTTCGACTAATATTTGTTTAATCACCCATATCAGTTTTCCATACGAATTTTTTTTAAATCTCATGACAGCAATATTTTCTCTTGGTGGCATTAAAAGGGACTCGTGTTGCATTGATATTTCTCATGATAATCCAGCATCTAGATTTACTATTAATCTACCTAACATATAGGTTCCATTGAGCACTCAAATTACTTGCTCCTAGATACCATATCCCGATACTTTGTTCAATCCTTATTAGAGCTTTAAAGTAGTATAGTCTATATCTTCTGAGCTTCAGTGGCGCCTTTTTCAAAAGGATAGTGAAAGATTAAAATGTCCAATGTTTTGCCGCCGCTTTGCACGTTCGACTCTAATTTTGATCTGTACGTTATCCTGATCTTTCACATATATTTAGATCAGCACTTATTGAATTATAAAAGTACTATGACCCATGATTATTTTATTTCTACAGATACTTCTGTCACGAAAATTATCAATAGAACATTGCAAGAATGGACGGTTCAATATTCTTCTGGTGCACAGTATATTCAATTCTAATTTTAACCTGTACACCCTCCTGATATTTAAACTATACTTTGATCAGACATCATTGACTCTTCTGATCTTTCCTGATAGCATGCTCGACTCTAATTTCGACCTACACATTCTCCTGATCTTCGACAGATTTAATTAATCTGTCGATGACAATGTCGATCTAACAATGATAGACACAAAATATCTACCATAGACAGACAGCAGAACTGCAAAATAATTTAAAATTTACTTGCAATTCAGAACATGTTGGATTATTTTAGCCATATAATAATAAGATGAATTTAAAATTGAATAAGTATCCATATTAAATTTTGTTTTTAATTCTATCATGTTTAGAAACAATATTTTTGCTTTATTCATAACACTAAAATTATAAAGTGTATAGATTTTTCAATGTCCTTTTAATACTATATAAATGCAACAGCAGTTCTTATTTATATTTTACACAAATTCATCTATCTGTACCTGGGCCTTTGAGATCTTAAGAAAGTTTTAGGTTATAGCGTTTTGCCATTAATTTCAACAATTTTAAGAAATCGAATTTAAAAAAGACTTTGTTCTGTTAAAGGAATCAACAAATGTTGAAACAGTCTCAGACGAATTATGAAAGTACTAATATGACTCAAGATACCAAGATTAATTTCATCAATATATGTGATGTTTCTTATCCCACTTTGTCGACAGCAACATCTAGACGAAGTACTTGAACCCGTGTGTATTTAAGGCTCGTTCCCACAGAGGCGTGAAGTGTTGAATATTTACGACCCCTTCACGTCAGAAATCACATTAAGCCTAGTGAAGTTCCGCTTCGAGTTGAAAGTTGGTCAACTCGAAGCGGTGGATGTCAAACCGGTTTCAGGCGAACGTGGTGAGGCTAGTGATTGTAAGATGCTTAAACGCCTCTGTGGGAACGAGCCTTTATACCAACGATTCATGATAAAAGGTTAAAAATTCATTTTTTTGTATTAACGGCACGAAGACCCCGGGACAACCTAAGGGAGAAGTCTGACTTTACTCCACCCTTTTATACCCCCGGGCACTGGTAACTATTTTAGCCACCTTTTACGACATGTATGAACTACAGTGGGGCTATCCATTCCCGGGTGTTCCCGCTGAAACCGGTCCTAGCCGCTATTCCCCTGCCCCAACGGCTATTACACCTCAAGTGGGTTCTAACCCATTCGGACCCAAATAAGTGTCAATATATCTTAGACCAAGGGTGGCCAACCCAAATGATCTTGCTGGCCACTATGAAAATGCATCCTAACTCAGCGGGCAGCATAAAAAATTATATATCCCCATAATATATTTAGACCCACTATCTTTAGGAGTGAAAAATTGAACCATAATGAGTTATTATTTTTGTGTTTACTATTATTCTTACATGTAAACATAGATAATATAATAGTAATGATACTAAACTCACATTGTAAAGAAATAAATAACACTAAAAATGAAATATAAAAAAATATATAATTATAAATGAAATAAGAAAAGTGAAATTATTAAAAAATAGTTATTTTATTAATGCGATATTTGTTCCTCCACTTCTTCATTTAGCTTTTACAAATTGATCTCAATTCCGGTATTTGCACATCGTAATTTGTATTCCAGGTTAGCGTCCGTTATGTTTGAGTCTGTGTTGTGTTTGGTACAATTTCATTTTGGAAAAAAAAAAAAAAAAACATTCGCACGTGGAAGTTGAGTCAACAGTGCTAACGACTTTTTATGCCAGATTTTTCAAATTTGAAAATTTCTCTTTTGTGACGTAAGCGTTACAGAAATCTATTTTTTTTCTGATGTTTCAAAAAATGGGTTCTAATTCTGTATTGCATTGTAAGTCAACCAGTTCCATTTAGAGATATTCTAGGGCCGATTCAATTTCAACATGAAAGGGAGATGAATATATTTCACAAATTTTGTAGTATTTGTCGAACTCTCAATTACTGAATCGCCTTTCAAAAGCAGTTGTTTTCACTACTTTAGATATTATAAAATAAATATATTTTGTAAAAGTGTGAGAAATCTCGCGAGCCGGAAAAATGTTCAAGGCTGGCCGCGGGTTGGCCACCTCTGCCTTAGACATGAAGTAGCTACGTATTAATGAAGCATATCTCTAAATGGACTAGAAATAGCTACCATATTGATATGCATATTAATAATGTTGATTAATATTAGGCTGTACCTAAAAATGCCAAATCGCAAATTTGAAATAAATTCCTTAGTTTAGATGTTTGATTATTGTAAATCATGGTATAATACACATGTTTAAAATATTTTCTTCAGTCAAGTTTAATTCTTCAGTGAAAAGTTTGCTGTTACGAGAAAAACACATGGTTCCCGAATTATTTTTTTTTCGTAACTATGCCGATTCTAATTTAAAAATATTCTTATTTAATTTCATTAAACCATGCCAACGATGAAAATATTTCAAAAAATATATAAATTGTATTACATTTATATTAAATGAGTTATTACGCTAACATACCAATTACCACGCTAAAAGCATTTTTTTGCATCTGTAATATATCAAATATCATGTTGCATATTAAACAGAAAATATCTCATTAAATTTCAAAACAAAAAAATTTAATAATACATACTTATTACTGTGAAATGCCAAAAAATAAGTATTCGATATTAATTAAATATGTCTGCGGATTCTATAAGGTGTTATTAAAATTAATGAAATAATTTAATTACTATATTTATAGAAATTGATTCTAAAAAATGCTTTTTTAATAAGCAAAATTCACAAATTAATCATAAAGATGTTCACATTTTTTTTGTCACTCAGACAAGAAAAGTCCAAAAAACGGAAAGCGACAGAGCTTGAAAAAAAAAACCTACATTCATATTTAATTAAGAATTTTCAAAGTAAAATAAACAATTACAAAAAAATCTGGTTTTTATTCACAAAAATGCTACTTAGTTACAGCCATTGATTTGAAATTCAAATCCTAACGGTGAAAAAAAAATGTATATTTTTTCTTATTTTTTTTGTCCAAAAAAAACCGTTTTGATGGAATATGTAATGACAAAAAAGAATAACTTCTTTACATTTCTAAAAAAGCTTTATCAAAGAAAGTTTCTCTTTCTGTTTTGCTTTTAATTAGGCTTCTTACAGAGTTTTTCTTCAAATGTGTGGTTATTATGAAGTTAGTTCTGTCATGTTTTCTTGATAAATTTAATATACTTTGTTAACATAATTATTGATATGTGATACTATTCGAATTATTTAGTTCAGTTTAAATTTTTTTAAAATATTTATTTTAATTCAAATATGATAAATTGTAAGTGATTTAAAATGATAAATTTCCTTTTCCGAAATTTTTATCTAGTGTTTGAAAAAATAAAGAAAAAGGTTAATTTAACTCATATCACGCAGGAATTTTTTTTGCATATATATTTTCTATAATAGTAAATTAAAAATTTATGTGGAATATGCTCTTGTCTATATTTGCTCCTTATTGAGATATTTTTGAGTTATTGTAAGATTTATATTGTGTCGATTTCTTTTTAAATAGTACATGATTCATTAATACTTCTGAAACGTGTCACAATTTTTAGATTTTGCTGCGGAAGAGTTATTTATAAGTATAGAAAGCTCTTTTAGAAGTTATAAAAAACTCAGGATAACAAAAAAAATGACAATAAAATAATTTTTTAAGAGCTCTTATTGGGAAAAAAAGAAAACAAATTTCTATTAGAAATTATAAGCAATTGTATTAAAAAAATCAAGTATTTTGTTCTTAAAAATATAAAATAATAATGAGACTATTGGAGAATAGGAAAAAAATATTTTTGTTAAAGATGTAACAATTCGTTAAATACAACTATTTGATTTGTTGGTTACGAATGTAGTCTCCTGATTGTGAATCATCTGTTTAAAAGATATTTCTGAGCGTACCAAAGGATTAAGAGTAACTAGTAAACTGGTTATGGATAAGAAGAATATCAACTTCTAGATTGTTTTTTGTAATACATATTAACTTCAGAGCTTCTGATGGATTAATTATACAAATTCATATACCGTTCTCTTTTCTGAAGTCATCATTCATCTTACATTTTTAAAGTGGATTCCGAACCACTACAGACATTCATGGCACCGTCGGGACTCGAACCCGAAACTTGTGGTACCGAGCGCCAGAGCGCTTGCCACTCGGCCATCAGGCCCCAATATCAAAACTTCCATTGAAAAAAAAGATTAATATTTTTTTTCTTTTAAATAGAAGTTGCTAAAAATATTCTGACGGAGCATCGCTTACGAAACAATTTTCATACGATCATTTCCTTTAAAAGTAAAAATTAAATTCGTTTTTTCTTTTAAAAAAAGTTCACGTTTTTTTAATATTATTTCTATTTGAAGAAATAAATATGTTTTTATGAACTTTCACAATGAAAACTTTTGTACTACAGATATAATTATTAAACTTCAACATTTCAATCTAATAGTCGACAATCTCAATATTCGAGTAAGTATAATTAGTTTAATTAGGCAATAATCATAAAATTGAAAAAAAGAACCTTAATTGGATCTAATTAAAAATTATGTCATGCTTAAAAAATCCTTAAATCATAAGATGTTCTTCGAATTGTGTAATACTTCAGCTTCAATGAACAATTCATTATGTAAATTGTCCAATTAATCACTCTCCTCATTACATATAATCAATATTATTATTTTTTTAAATTTTACATTTTTTTTTCTTTCAAAATTGTCTCTTCTTTCAAATGTTGTCTATTTTTTTGTTGCATTAAATTTCATCTTTGTAATGTTTCAGGTATTACAACAGGGATGAACAGATGCTAGGTCATCATGATCTATATTATTTTTCGGGGGAAGGGAATTAGATAAAATAGATACAATCACTTAACTTTATTAAATACCAAACAGAAAAATAAGAAAAAATTTTATAAAATAAATATGATTAAAAAATTGACAAAACAATTTAATAATTCTAAATTTAGTTAATTTTCCTTTGATGATTTTTTTTAATAGTCTGGCCTGTAATTTGTCAATTCTGTTTTCGGAACTCCTTTAAGGTGCTGATTTGTTAATTATAAGCTATATTTTGACTCTATAAACTTCATAGTCTATAGGCATTCACAGAAATATGTTGCACTAAAAATTGAAAATAGTTGGCAAGTTGTTTCCTTTAAGTTGGGATACTTTGCTTCTGGTAACAATTAAATAAAAACTAATTAATTTAGGGCTCAAGAAAGGATATCTATGATGCAATTGTAATAACTGGTTCTCTTTTATTTCGAGTAGTTCCATTTACTCCTGTATCATATAGTAGACCTGATATCCGAGTGACAAGCGCTCTGGTGCTGGGTTCGAGTTCGAGACTCGGCGGTGCAGTGTATGTTTGCTAGTGGTTCGGAATCCACTTTAAACCGTAGGTACCAGTCTGATATGACTGTTGAGTGTTGGGCGTAGGTTCTGCCAAACCTACCCCATAAAATGAAAAAAATTCCCGTATCTTAATCTCCCTTCAGGCAGACGACTTTGGCTCACAATGGGGTTGTTGCGTCAATGATGATGATGATGATGATAGTGTCAGTAGGAACATCAGATCTTAAAAACAATTACCAAGGTAACTAACCAACCATCTCTACCAATTCTAGTTATGGTATTCTAGGAATTTTCTTTTTGCTTTGAAAATGGGACTGAGTAATCAGAATGAATTAGTTAAAAACATTGTAACCGGAAAAGCATCTTACACTATAAGAAAATATGAGGTTTTACGATTCCTGTTCTTCCTCTGTCATTTCTTCTAAAACTGCTTTATTTGATGTTGCTCGAATAAAACCTACAATTTTGAGAAGAGTATTCCACATATTTTATTATCTTGAATATTTATTTATAATGTGTTCGCGGTGTATTATGTAATGAATTGGAAAAAAACTGGACAGTATAGAAACCATTTTTTAAATGATTCCAGGTCACTCAAAAATTTTATTCTCTTAAAATTGCAGGAACTTCATCAGTACCAATGCTTAAAAATTTATCTATAGGTAACTGAAAACTATTCAATACCTCATCAATCATTTTTTATATTGATGCCTCTATAGATTCCCTAAGAATGACAACATTTAACAATTTTTTATATTTATTTCTTCAGACATATAGCGGACCGAATTTACTAATTGCGGAATATCCTGAATATCTGTAGACTTGCTAAGCTTTATGCTGAATGCAGTACAGTTATTTAAATCATATATCAGATTACTCTTGACAATTTTATTAATAACAGAAATACGACACATTACAGAAATACAATCTTCTGTCGGAATTTGCGTAATCAGTTCTTCCCTACTTACACCCAAAATATTAATCACTTCTAGTAGGGTTTTGTGTTTTATTAATTCTCCTTCTTCACTGGGATCTTTTCCAAGTTGTCAGAATACTAACTTCAATTTTACTGTCCTCTTCATTACTACATGAAGCCAACAGCTCCTGTCTTTTTCATGGGGACAACTTTTTAACGACATTAATTTTTCTTTCCGTAATGGTAAATTTAGTGGATTTTAGGAGGGAAAAGTGTAGGTTCATAATGTAGACAGAAGATGCTTATTTTGTTAATTTACGACTGTAATTTTGCAAATAAGACATAATGAGTTGCCATTTTATTTGATAAATGCGAAATTTCCACTTCTAATCTCTATGAAAACACTTTTTTTTTCCTTTTCAGTTGTCATATTGGAATAAAATTATTTAAACAAAGAATATAGAAGTAATTGAATGATAAACTTACTTTTAAAACCTGTGAACAAAATTAATAACATCAACATGCTTTATTTTTTTTTAAGCTTCATAGTCTTGATATTCACACTGAATACGGTTGGTGGTTGCTGCAAGATAAACACATAACGCCTTACGAAATTTCTAATGGTACAAAGTTTCTGACAAACAAATAACGATGTAATATAACAGATACATGTTCCTATAAAGCTGCATGGCTTTTTATAAGGTACCCAAAAGTAATTATTAGCTTAGTTATTACATAAATTTCTTTTTTACTTACTATTAAGTTGAAATTCTTAATATTATTCCGAGTTTAAATCAGAAATTTTAATAACAAAAGTTAGTAATATTCCTTCATCCAATATTTTGCATAACTACCAATAATAAATAATTAATGTTAATCATATACTTCAAAGTTGTTAATAAGTAATAATAATTCGTTAATAATTGTTGTTATACAATAAAGTCGTTAATAAAAGAAATAAAATTATAGTCATTAAGACAGATAAAATACATATGTATTGATTTGCGCATAAAGTAACATAATTGCAATCTATATCTCTTAATAGAAATCCACCCAAAATATCCTATTTAGTAAATGAATAAAAAAATAATTTAACTATTTACTAGCAATGGAAAATCATGATCTGAAAATTCACATAAATCAATATATTGCATTTAAACTACGTAAATATGGAAATGATTATAAATTGTGGTCTTATATATCAATAATAAGTCATTGAATCGACAGAATTAGCAACTGTTCAAATTTCATAGTGCAATAAATATTTCTACTAATTTCTGAATTCATTAAGCTACAAATTTTCATTGATCTTTTGAAATAACGATTTTTTTTAATATTGATTCCAGCACTTTAAAGTCTAATTTTAAATTCCATTAAAGCCAAAGTTTTCAAATTCTAAACTTGAAACTTTTTTTTTTCTATCCGCATACTCAACATTTCATTTCAGGCATGTCAAGAATCTTTCAACAGAAACTAAAGAAACATTTTTTTTACTACATTTGACCTAAAATATTTTTTTATTGGAATTTCCCCTTTTTTTGCTTTACTTTTTACATACTTATCCAATTTTCCAAAAGCTCTTTCCCCTCAAGGCATGATGTTTTTATTATTTTGATTTAAGGAATGAAACGTCAGAAGATAAGTAATCCCTAAAAAGCCCAAGCCTTAAAAATGTGCGAGTAAATCTACACTCTGGGGTATTCTAAGGGTGCATCCCAACTTTGAAATAATCCTTTTCAATCTCCAACTAAGTAGCTTTCAACCGTCATCATAAAATCTTAACGCACATTTAAATATTAAGAAATATTGGAAAAAAAATAAATCTTAAATAAACCTTGAGTGAGATTACTGTCAATGGACAAGAAGAAGACATTATTATTGAAAATAATTTGAAATTCAATTTCGTTACTTAACATTGTGAATTGTTTTTCTTTTAATTATAAGTTGCCTTTCAAAATAAATTTTAAACACAATATGTTTTTATTTATAACGATTCCTGATACTGTATTTATATTTGACAGCTATTCGATTCAAATTTAATTTCCAACTTTAGTGTTGTTTTATTATTTTTTTTTTTTAAAGCAACCAGGTTTGGCGATAATTGCAAGAGAGGGTTTGTTGCAATGCCTTGGATAGTTAGGTAGATTTTCAGGTTTTCTCTCAAAAATTCTGCAGCCTGATGGCCAATTGATTACTGGGTAGCCTTTGGTACTACAAGCCTCAGGTTTGAATTGTGGCTGCGGTAAGGATGTTTGTGAGTGGTTCGGAATTCACATTAAACTGTAGGCCCAGGACTAATTAGTTTAAAGTTTGCATAAAAGGACCGTAGAGCGACAACCCATACCTCGAAAATCAGATTTAACGATTGGAACGTTAATTGCCACCACTTCAGTAATTAACCTTTTATAAAAGTAAAATATATTGATTGCTTATTATGTGGCCAAAGATGTGCCAAGATGAAAAAGAAAAATATAGTAACAGACATGCAGTTTGACTTCTACCAATGGAAAGTCGATTCAGTATGATTCAGTCACTGTCTTGAAAACATTAGAAGGAGCAACATTTGTGGTAAAATATTTCTAGGAATAGAGATCATAATTCCAACCACCAAGATACCATATTTTTTTAAAACTAAATCTGTAAAGAAAAAAGTAAGGCATTCCTTTAAAACCCAATTTGATTTCATATAATTGGGTTTTTTAGTCCACTTCGTGGGGCATGTAGTTCGACTTCTTCAGTGGAGTGTTGCAATCACTGTCCTGAAAACATTAGACGGAGCAACATATGTGACTTGTTGCTTTGAATGTTTTTCAGATGGAAATGTTTGTTGTGCTGCCTGGAACACTAATTTTAATAAGTGTCTAGTTATTTCAAATCCTCTGGCATTGTGGATATTTTTGTTTTAAATGAAATCTATAATAAAAAAAGAACGACATTCTCTTAAATTCTAGTTTTATTTCATTTAATAGAGTTTTCCGTCAAGCACGAAAATCGCAGTTTCCCTAAATTACTACTTAGCTGTCTGATCTTTTATTGGAAAACGTGTATGGATCTACTTTTAATTGAACTACTTTCAATGTTATAGTTTTAGTATTTGTATTTTTTTATATTCAAGTAAGTATCCACCATGCATTCCTGAAACATATTGAATAGATGTTTTGATGATGGTAGTAAAGTTTCTCATGGCAAAGAAAAATGGCAATGCTGAGAAAACAAAATAATAATAATTACTATATTTTTCTTAAAAATTTCTAAAATATCCCACTGAGATTCGAATTCGGTTCACTAGATTCAGATTCGTGTGTGATAACACTTACACACGGAAACACATTTCCCCTGTCGGGAATCGAACCCGAGCCTCCTGGGTGAAGGAAATAACATTCTAAAATGGCGGATTCATAATCTAACAAATATTCCAGTGCAATATTATTAAGATCAACCTTCCAGCTATTGTTGTTTCTTATTCCACCAACTGGTTTCCTATAAATTGAACATTAGTCAAGGATTAGTTTTCACTATCTGTTAAAGTGTTTTTCTTATTGTGTGCATTGATTAAACAACGAAATATTTTATTTCTAAACTAATAAGATAAAAATAGTAATTCGAATAAAGTTTAATCGGCAAGCAATATTATTGCATAAATTAGGACGAAAACATCATTCACAGGCCCAACTCTTTCGCATTACTGCATATTAAGTATAAAAATGCGTATTTTCCATATTTTTGTTAATAATAAACCTTTTCCTTAATTCGATAAATGAGCCAATGGTAAATAGTGCAACTAGCAAACAGGATGGTTAAGTTTCGACCACGTCCAGAAAAAAGCGCATATAATAAAAGGCATAAATGACACCACATTTTAACATCTGGCATATGTTATTAAATTATTTAAAAGGAAAAAAAAACATTTTGCGTTAATTATATTGAACCTTAAATTCATGCAAAGTATGTGCATGGGTCACCATTTTGCACAACAATTTGTTAGAGATGGTTAATAAAAAGTCTTGACAGTCGTATTACTTGGCTGTAAAAAATCCAGGCAGGTAATACGACTGTTATAATTACGACTGTGTCACAACATGATTCGAAATTTTAAGATATTCATTTGTAAAAGTTCTTCGGGGAAGTGAGGGCCAATTGGCTAGCTCTCTGACCGTTGGCACCATAGGCTTCAGGTTCGAATTCTGGAGATGGCATGTATGTTTGTTAGTGGTTAGGTATCTCTAGGCACAGTTATGTGGCTTGATATTAGTAGCAGTGTTTCGAAATCCACGTTAAACTGTAGGTCCTGGTCTAATTGTGTCTCAAAATGTGCATTAAATGACGTAGAGCGACATAACCAAATCAAACCAAACCTAAAAGTCCTTTAGAGAAACGTTACAAGACACCAAGTTTGTTCTTTTTCATCGTGAACTTTGAATTCGTGCGGTTATGACTTTAACCGATGCTGTTGTTGTTCAAGTGAGTTAAAGCATTACAATATTATTACTTTTTAAGTTATTTCATAGTGGCAATTCTTTTTTTTTAAATATCACATGTATCCCACTTCATTTACGTTTTGAATCACTCAGCATAACTTATGTTATATTTTTCAAAAATATTTGAATGATGGAAGTCTTTTGGAGTAATACTAATGAATTTTTCCCCTTTTTTCAAGAGCTGGCACCTGTGAGTAATGTAGAACGTATTGTGTATGTATTTGTATGTGGAGAGAAAGGCACTGGCAAGACTACTCTCATCGAAGCTTTATTAACGACTCATATTGCAGATCCTGATCTTCCCAGTTTTCCTTTTTTGCAAGAGTACACGTATTATGGATTGACCGAGAGGACTGTATTGAGACTCGTAGAACTGAAAAGAGAACACCTGTATTTGCAAGAGATAAAAGAGCTTTGTACGCATCAGAAGCATATTTTCGTTTTCGTTTATGCCATCGATGATCTGCCTAGTATATGCTATTTGAAAACGAGATGGATTCCATATGCAAAACGTCTAATTAGTCCTGGCATACTTACTGCTGTGGTGGAAAACAAAACTGATCTCAGATCTGAGGCTAATAGGAATATACTTTCTTCTGAGTTTACTTCCTACTATGAGAGCTCTTTAGGAATGAATTACACCTGGGAATGTTCTGCATTGGATAGACAAAAGGTTCACCAAATCTTTCTGCAACTTGCAAACCTTGTAATTCGTGAGTTTGATTTACAATGATAATTTTTAAGGCACTAGCCACACTTTATGAGACGCTTTTATAGAAAAGAGACATTTTTAGAAATTTTATAAGCTGATAATTAAACTTTTAATCTTTAAAAATGTTTTATGGCAACTTTTGATTATAAAATTTGAATTGCTTTTGATATCTTAAAAGAATCATTGACGAAACCGTTTAATAACTGTTAAAATGAGATATTTTAAATGAAACCAAAAGGTGTTAATTTTTGTGAGATAGTATCACAATTTTTATGAACATGTATCTTTATATAAATATATTCCTATTTTTAAAACTTGTGCATGCTGATTAGAAATTTATGCATCACATCACATAACATAAATATATTTGATTGATCGAATAATTATTTTTTCGATTGGAGCCAATTTATATTGAAAATATTTTTCAAAATCTCAATTTTTTTCATTTCGGACGAAACTTTATCACTTGCGGAAAATTCGAGAAGAATATGTTCTATTCGTATAGAAAAATTTTTGTCTGGCTTTTTTTTTTTCTTGTAAATTTTTTCAAGATACCATAACAATGTCACAGTACTACTATATGGAACTTTTGTATGGTTAAAAAGAAAATGGCTCAGTTGATAAAGGAAAAGTGTTATGGTTGTAATTTCTATAAAATGAATAGCAAATTTCCACTTATTCTAGTAACATAATTGTATCGAAATGTCTCTCACACTATCTCAATGTTTTTGTTTTTACAATTATTTGAAGTTAATAAATATCCTTATTCGTTTTGGCAATCTGGTTTCTTTTTTCAATTCCTTCTATTAGCTTACAGTCTCCATATATATATCTTGTTCAAATTTTCAATCATTCATAAAATACTTTTTATTCATCCACTTAAGTTAAAATACATTTATTTGAACTTGTAGTGGATCACATTTGATGTTAATACAGTTTTATCAAATATTAATTCAGTAATAAAAGTTAATTATTTAATTTTAGTTTTTTTTTTTTTAGATTTAAGTTGCATGTATCTACCCATAGATGGAGCCAGATAAACTTAAAAAATTGAATGAAAATTATTTATAAAGGACTTTATGCAATATAGTGAAAAAAAAGTAGGAATTGATTTAAAATTTTTTTTTATATTACTTGTTTGTATTGATTATAAATTCATCGGATTATTCTGGCATTCATGCTTAAAATCAGTGTTTAATATGTAGTGGTAAATCTACTTCTGCAATTTTAATTTAAGAGGGTATTTTTTTATAAGTAATAGAATTGAAATTTATTGTCACACAACGTGTCATCTATCATTATCTGTACTTGTATTTCTATCAGCTATTGAGGAAACGGAAATATATTTTGCTTTGTCATTGGCTGTGTAAGTGATATTATGCATTTAAAATCACTAATTTTAATTTAGCATAAAATATTTCTCTAAATAAATTATTTCATGTAATAATTTAAATTTTATAAATAGATTTAAATTTAGATTCTCAGTTCAATGATTAAATCCTCCTTAACACAATTATTTTCGTTTAACTTCATTTAAATGTATCGTAACTGTAAAAAAAAAAAAAAAAAAAAAAAAAACTAGTTAAGCATCCGACTATTGCGATTTTATACTTTCTTCCATTTTGAGTCGTGGAGTTTTCCCCAATATATTTAGCAGCTGAACCCAAATAAATTGCAATAATAAGCATTGCACATTAATACTTGCAAATTTAATAATATATTTTTTTTTATTTCTGTCTTAAATCTTAGTCAAAAATTGCCCCCTTTTTTTCCTAAAAAAAAAAAAAATTGGAATTATTGTGAAAAATAGAATACTTGCTTATGAAAAAATGCATCCATTTTTGTTTGTTATGAATGACTTTTCCGCGTTGTAAAAGGTCGTCCAAGGAACTCCTTTGAAGAGAGTTCTGATTATGGATTAAAACAGTAACTCCAACTTCTGTGTTGCCTTTTGTAACACACGTAAGTCTGAGCTTCTGGGGAACGTATTTGTTGAATGAATACCAATCTTAGGATTATATTAAGTGGTTATGATATTCCCACTTGCAGATTAGGCTGCCTGATGGCCAAGTGGTCTTTGGTACCACAGACTTCAGATTCAAATCCTGGAGGTGGCAAGGATGTTTGTTGGTGGTTCGGAATCCACTTTAAATTGTAAGTTCCGGTCCGTTTAGCCCTCGTGTTCACAAAATGACATTAGGGCGATAAACCAAACCACCGGCAGATTAGAAGACAATGGAGTAATTACTGTCGCAGAACATTACAAAATATTTATGGCCTACAGTGTCCCTTACAGTGCACAAAATATCATTATATGGAGTGGAAATAATTCCAACTGCCCATTGGGCAATTATCTGAAGGAATTAAAGAATCAATGTTGAAGGATTTAAAATATACCATAAACATTCTTCTTGATCAGGGATGGGCAAACCTTTTTCGATCGCGGGCCAAGAATCGAAAATGAAAAGTTTAGCAGGACAAGATAATTTTTTCTAAAATTTTAAAAACAATATTCAAGTATTACAATTTAAATTTGTTAATGAGACGATTGAAATTGCATTTCATTTTTAAAATTTCCAGATATTGAGGTTCGAAGTGAGATGTCCTGATTCTAAGGAACAAGGCTAAGTGCTCATCTGTCAGTCTACTTCTGAAATAATTCTTTCTAAGGTTCATAGTTGAAACCACTTGTTCACACATATAAGATGAAGTAAGCATAGCATAGATTTTCTGGGCGTGAGATATTAAATTTGGGAAACTTACTTTTGATAATGATTTGTAAAACTCTAACTTGTTGGCGCCAATCAAAAGCTGTAACTAACAAAGAACTTCCACTTTCAACACTTTACCGATTGAAAGCTGTTTGTGCTTGCTATTTCCGTCGATTTATGTTTTGTAGGACAAAAATAGAGAAAGTAAAAACATCATCAGTTAAAAGGAAGAAAAAAAAATAACATTTCATCAAAGTAGAAGGTTCTATCCGTGGGCCGGATAGAACCCTTCCGGAGGGCTGGAGTTTGTCCATCGCTGTTCTAGAAGTATTCGAGAGAAAAGATGATGAAGGTATGTAACTTTTACAGTTTTCTGATGTATTTATAACTAGTCTGACTTATTCTTCCCAAAATAATTTTAATTGATTTCCTAAACATTCAGAGAAAAATTGGGACTCTTTTTTTTATATATCCTATGTTTTAAAACCTTTGAATGAAGAAAGTGAATCAAATTCATAAACTAATTCAGAAGAATCATTATCAAATTTGAATTTTTAAGTTTCGTTTTTAGTTAAACCGAATGGCTGTTATTAGTAATGATGATTTGCTCATAATTAATTTACATATTTTTTAATATTAATTATGTGTAGACAACTGTCTAAGTTAAATATTATTGCAAATTTTATTAAAATTACAGAGTTCAACAAATAATAAAAGGCTGCACAAAAATATGTAAGTGCATTAGTTACTTATTTAAAAACATTACCAAATATCATAGCTAACTATCTACTAAATTATTTGGCAAAAAGTAAACTATTATTAAAATGTTTAGATATTTAACGTTACAAAGACGTACAAGTTTTCAAAAAAAAAAAAAAAAAAAAGAAGAAGAATGTAGAGCGTTTGAAAAATTGATCAATTTCCTAACTATCATATAATTTATCTTAACTATTAGTAACTCCTAATTTAAATATTTAGGATTTTATCTTCGAAATGTTTTATTTCATTATTCTTGCAAAATATTTTGGAATATCAATGTAGATAAATTCTACAAATTTTATAATTTAATCTTATGAAAATGCTTGCTTCTTTTTTATTCAAATGTACACTTCTTAAATTTTAACTTCTCATATACTTTAAAAAAAAAATCTCTTAAAGTTGAATTGAGAAATGATGTCTGTGTGTGAATTTTGTAAAGTGGAAGTGGAAAGATTATTTAAGAATATCAAGACTCTTCACATTTCATAACAGAGGAATACATTTAATATCTAGGATTAATTTAAATATGTAGGATTTTATCTTCGAAATGTTTTATTTAATTATTCTTACAAAATATTTTGGAATATCAATGTATATAAATTCTACAAATTTTATAATTTAATCTTATGAAAATGTTTGCTCCTTTTTTTATTCAAATGTACACTTTTTAAATTTTAACTTCTCATATACTTTAAAAAAAATCTCTTAAAGTTGAATTGAGAAATGATGTCTGTGTGTGAATTTTGTAAAGTGGAAGTGGAAAGATTATTTAAGAATATCAAGACTCTTCACATTTCATAACAGAGGAATACATTTAATATCTAGGATTAATTTAAATATGTAGGATTTTATCTTCGAAATGTTTTATTTAATTATTCTTACAAAATATTTTGGAATATCAATGTATATAAATTCTACAAATTTTATAATTTAATCTTATGAAAATGTTTGCTCTTTTTTTTATTCAAATGTACACTTTTTAAATTTTAACTTCTCATATACTTTAAAAAAAATCTCTTAAAGTTGAATTGAGAAATGATGTCTATGTGTGAATTTTGTAAAGTGGAAAGATTATTTAAGAATATCAAGACTCTTCACATTTCATAACAGAGGAATACATTTAATATGTAGGATTAATTTAAATATGTAGGATTTTATCTTCGAAATGTTTTATTTAATTATTCTTACAAAATATTTTGGAATATCAATGTATATAAATTCTACAAATTTTATAATTTAATCTTATGAAAATGTTTGCTTCTTTTTTATTCAAATGTACACTTTATAAATTTTAACTTCTCATATACTTTAAGAAAAATCTCTTAAAGTTGAATTGAGAAATGATGTCTATGTGTGAATTTTGTGAAGTGGAAAGGTTGTTTAAGAATATCAAGACTCTTCACATTTCATAACAGAGGAATTCATTTAACACATTAAATAGTATCTTTAATACTTCCTGGAAATATAATTAATATTTTTATTTATTCATATAACTATCCGAAATATACATATATAACATAATTTCAATAAAGACAAATACAGCAATTTTATACAGCAGGTTTAAATAAAATTAATAAAATACATGTACGCATTTTTTTAAATTTAATATCCATTTCACATAGGATGTTAATGATATATTTATTTACATATAATAAATTATGTAGCAAAAAATAATTCAGATTACAAATTTTTCTAACAAAATTGATATGAAACATGACATAGGAAAGATAATATGTGTTACATTAATATTATTGAAATTCTGTTATTAGTAATATACATTTTCACAAACAATAAATTTTTTTCATAACTAAACTTAAAATAAATTATTATCCTTTGTTACATATATCGACAAAAATATACGTTTGAGAAAAATAAACCACATGCAATTATAACGTTATCATGAAATTTAATGGATAAAATTCATATATTGTTAAATTAATAATGAACTGTTGCTCCGAGAGCTAGGAAACGGTTAAATTTTAATTTTTCATTCTCCCAAATCCTTTAAAAACAAATTTCAAGATAATTAGCACAAAAGCTGATTTTGTATCAGAAATCACGTTGTCTCCCCCGTTTTGCACATAATATGTCAAAAATTAATACAGTGTGCAAAAAAATGATCTCTGATTACTTAAATTTATATTTTATATTATAATAGCTAAAATTAAAAGATTATGATATTGTATTTACTACGGTACATCTAGACTATAGTCTATCTGACATAATATGTGAAGGTTTGTGGTTATTTTTTCAATTCGTCCTATTAGCTCCTACTCTCCCTGTATATATCTTATATCTCCCTGTAATACATTTTATTCATCCACTCAAGTTCAAATACATTTTTTTTGAACTTGTAGTGGATGACACTTGATATTAATAAAAATTTTTTCAAATATTAATTCATTAATTAAATTAAATTAATTAATTTTAGTTTTTTTTTAGATTTAAGTTGCATACATCTACCAATAGATGGCCCCAGATAAACTTTAAAAAATGAATGAAAATTATTTATAAAGGACTTTCTGAAATATAGTGAAAAAAAAGTAGGAATTGACTTTGTTTTTTTATATTACTTGTTTTATTGCGAGAGACTACTGCTAATTGTAACCAGCACCTATAGCTTAAAGTGGATTCCGAAACTGATTCCTGAAACTTGTGGTTCCAAAACACTAACCCTTTGGCCATCAGATTCACATAACACATTTGAAGGTTTACCAATGTCCTAATTGAAGTTGTAAGTCTTAGTGCCAATACAGTTTTGATTCTAAACACTACAGAGAATGCAAGGTGGGGGGGGGGCGGTAAGAAGTCCCCTTATATTTGGTTGATAGTACCCATCTCTGCCGTTGATCCGATATCACATACCTGATTTCAAATCAGGTCTTTAGTTGGAAATCCAATGCTCTTCATTTCTTACGCAATTGCTTGATTTTTTTTTTTAAATGTGTTTTTAAATCGATATTTGAGTTTGCGTTTTTCACTAAGGATACAGCAAATTGAAGAAAATTAAGCTTTATTAAGGTTTAACACATGATTTTAATCCATTTTAACGACTAAAAAGAAATCCTTTCCAATTTCGGAAGTTAAACTAGCATTCACGTACAAGAATGTTTGAGGAAACGAAAAATATATTTTGCCAGCTCGACTATTATAAAAAGGGTTAGCAAAGCATGTAACAATTAACTATTTTGTAGTATATTGCCTTAGTTCAGCTTTTTTTTCCTACATCAAACAGTGGCGTTATCTGCTTATAAGAAAAAACAAAATTCCCATGCATGGAATCGAACCCGGTCCGCCTAGGTGAAAGCCAGGAATCCTAACCACTACACCACATGGGAGTTATCTTATTTGAGCTGGCAGCGAATCAAACTAATAATTTCGTCCTCTGAAGCAGTTATTAGCCAAATTACCTTCAATGTTTCAACTGACTAAGCAACGGTTGATAAAATGAAAATTTTTAACTACTATTTCTATAGTTTAAAAGAAAATATATGTGTTCTACAGCCATATATTTTTTTTCTTATGATAATAAGAAGTCCTCGGCGACGTAAGTGATTTATGTTTCGGAAAAAAAATAATTTTAATCAAAACTTTAAATTAAATGTAATAGAAGTTATTTATGTTATAATCATTATTTATTGTTGTTATATTAATTTATATTTATTAATGTTTAATTTGTTACATTAATTAATTTATTATTTTCATTTATGTTATAATCATAATTGTTTACTAATTTAAGTATAAAATACACTATTTGTTTATTTTATTACTTAAATTAGTGAAGTAGTTTATTACTTAAATTAGTTAAATTTATCCAAGGTTTTTCATTATTTAAATTAAGGATTATGTTGAATCTATTCAAACTTGGATAGCTTTTCTATAAAATCTGCTTAAAGTGCGAGTTTTAAAATATACAGATTAGTTAATGTACAACACTATATCATAAATACAATTAGTAATTTTTAAAAGTAACTCATAATAGAAATTATAAAATTATTTCATATAAAGTACAGCATTTTAATGATACTTATAAAAGCAAGCAGGACACAGCAGGCAGCACATAGGACTGTTAATAATCATCATAATAATAGTGATTAAGAGTTATACTTAATAATTCAAGGATCTTAAAATTGCATGAAAATATCTATTATAAGTAAAAAAGTATATAAAAAGAAAACATTAAAATAAATCAACATTTATCAACATTCATAAACATAAATCAACATTTGCCTTACATCTAATTTCAATAATTTACGCGATATTCTTAGTATTAGATTCTTGTTTTTAACTATTTCAGTTTTGATTAACGCCCTTCCAGAAACACATAATAATGAAATAATTTTTGTTGCACTTAATATATTTATTTTTTAAATCTGCAATTTGTAGATAAATTATCTTTTCTTAAACAGCAAAATCAGGCAACCTTTCTTATCAAAATCAATTTCGTATTTTTAAGATTATAGTTTCTAGCCGTAAAACCTTTCTGACTGAAATTTTATCACAAAGTAAACATTTAAAATATTCTCTGGCCTAATTCCACTAGTTCGTCAAGCTTATTATTGCATCTGTAGGAGGTAATTCACTATACTTTCCTGTAAAAAGTTCTTTTTCTAGACGTTCAAACCAGTATGGCCTCCAAAACCAGTGCAAGCAAAATTCACCATTTCTTCTCCTTGCACTTCTGATATTCATAATGGGTTTTCTTGATTTGTTTGCTGAGGACCATACTGGATTAGAAACATTTAAATAGATTCCCTTTCCTGAAGATTTTAGTTTCTGCCTCCTCCAAATTTCTTCCATTCAGTCTTTGACAGTTTGCATTGTCACTTTTCTGCAAATTCCTTAGCAGGTAATGGCTAATCATGCTTTCACTTACATCGTTTTTAATTATAGAAACAAATTCATAATAATTATCATCCTCCGGCTGTTGATAAATTTCTTCAGAATGTTCAGCAAATTATAAAATGGCTTTGTCTACTTTCTCTGGCAGCTTACCAGCCTTAAAATGAGTTTCTAATATTAAAATTTCATTTACACAGTTTAGTCTTTATTTTATTGAAATCTAAAGTAAAAGCTATTAGTAGTCCTCTGCCTTTCGTCATTAATTTTGTTTTAGTAATGATATTGCTTTCAGTTAATTACTAATTATGGTCCGACGCTGGGCGCCAGAAAATATATTTTAGATAAAGTGAAATAAAGAGGCTCTCGCGATTCTGATGCTTAGCAGCTGTGCATTATTTAACAGAAATTTCTATGAAATTAATTTGCACATAAACAATATTTAATTAACGATGAAACATCAAATAATTATAGATTCACACAGTATCGTACAATGTGACAAGATGGGCAAACTGCCACGGGCCCCGGCCCGAGCAGAGAGGCTATGAGTACAGGAAATATATGACATTTATTATTATATCGGACGTTGATGAAATCCTATTTAAGTTTTGTGGAACAATTTGGCTATTTTATCCATCGAACATTTCATGGCCAGAAACTTCATCGTTGATGTTGTCATTGACATTTTTGTTAATCAGAAAGCCAGAAAAAAATTTATTAAATAAAATGTTTACTATAAATATCGATAATTTTAATTCAATACACCCTTTTACATAATACCCAATAATAATAATTTTTAATAATTAAACCCCAAAAATAATATTTATTTTGGGTAGTACTTTATTAAAAAAAAGTACAACGATGATACATTGCATTGAGGGGGCAACCCATATGAAATTTTTGCACGTGGACGCAGATGGTACAGTTCTGCCACTGGTTTCACATACACAAAAACAACAACAGCAAAGCAAACATGAACTGAAACTAAAATTAAAGTTCTGATTTGGTAAACTTAACCAGGCGATGAAGTCCAATCACAGCTATACTTCGAGTTGAGGTATAAATGAAGCTTTTTCCAATAGTCTTGTACTGTTGTGTGTCTTCAGTTAGGAAAGAAATTCACGAATAGAAATAAACCAACTAAGATAGAGGTTAAGTAATGTGGAATAACTAACGTTGTAACAAACACGCGTAAAAGTGGCAAGCCTCAAGGGGAATTAACGATTGTAGTAAATTTTAAGGAATCTTCCTTTTAGTTATTCAGTAGATTATCCTGCAGAAATGGAGTTTCGTATGGAAATTCAAACTATAAATGTGTTTTAAAGAAGCTGCACAATGCATATAGTGAGAAAGTCTTGTAGGAGTTGAAATCATTACGCAAGTAAGATAATAAGAGGTTACACTTCTGTGATAGGTATCATACTGTGTTCGAGCTATTGTGTGTAAAAAGAAGAATAATTTATATTTACCATGATAGCCTTAGAGGAACATGAATTGAACTATACGCATTTGTTATAACTGTATACTTTAATTTATTAAAGAGTTAATAATAGATTCATGGACATATGGACTTACGAATCAAATGGGACATATTAAAACAAATCCATGTGATGATATTGAAGATTTTATTCTCTTACTCGGACTTTCTTCTCTGGAAAGATACTTTTTTCTGTGGGATAATTTATTCAAGATTATATTCGTTCTTCAAAAAACAACGTTTGATTACGTAATAAATATTGTGATGGACATTAAAAGTGTTCAAGACGATTTAAAAAATTTGCTAACGTCTTAAAAAAATGAATTCACATTTTTAAGTTTTAGTTGCACATTCGCAAGTACGAATTAAATGTTTAACATTAAACTTGTATGGCAAAAATGAAATCGTAATGATGCAATTCCTCACAGATGTTTCTTTCAATAAATAATGTACTCAAATGTTCTTTTAAAATTATAATGCATTCAATTGAAATGCCATAAAATAAATATATTAAAAAATAAAAGGAATACAGTTTATAAAAATATAATAAAGAATAAATGGGAAAAAATAATTTATATTGTGCAACAATAAAAATATGTAATATAATTGTATTGAAATCTACTAAAGAAGTTCTTTCATGTAAGACACCAAATACACTGCAGCATAAATAACATCCATTTATAGACGCCATTTGCTTTCATTGACTAAATATTATTGTCATCTACAATAAAAATAATTTAATATTAAATATATAGATTTCGGATAATTGTTTTCTACATACATTAAATCACAAATTGAAATTGTAAAATTGCTATTCTAGAGATAGATTCGTTATAAAAAAAATTTCATTAATATTACTACTTTTTTTAATTAAAACGTTACTTATTTTTCTCTGGCGCTCAGATTCATTGATATTTAAAAAAAAAAAAAAATTTAAGTGTAACATACTCAAGGATCAGTAAATTATACTATATTAAATAAAGTTGAAGTTTTATAAAATGTTGATCTATAATAATATAGAGAAAACACAATCATGGCATTTGAAGTACAATCAGTTATGAATAATGTAAATCAACAGGAAAATATAAGTTTATTATCGTTCACAAATATACATGTAGATTTACACCGGTTCCAATAGATTCATCCCGGCCGAACCTACAGTTTTGTTAGACTTCTCTACCAGTCTAACAAAAGCTGGACTTTTGTAGTGGGTGTCTAGGGGATTTGACATACAAAACACAGTAACGGGACGTTACTTTAAATAAAGGCATTTAATGACATATTTTACAATAATATTTACATTAACAACTAAGGGATAAACATATTCTCTCGCTGCTTGACGCAGCCTGCCCCAATCGCTCCTGCCAGCGTTCTCCTCCCTCTTTCTTCATCTACGGGGTCCTGTCCCCTTCTCGTGGGGTCAGAGTTCAAAGTTGAATATTCCCCCACGTTGTAAACAGGCTCTGTCAAAGACAAGCAATCGTAATGTGTTACCGCCTGCTGATTACTACACAAACAAATCCTACATACATTATTTATATTTTTTTATATTTATACATATATTATTATATATATATATTAATTTTAAGCTGTTTTTTGCACATTTGTTTTAGAAATGTATAGTATCTATAATCAAAGTAGGCTTTAAAACACTATTTTTAATTTGCATTTGGAGATCAAAACACTATTATATTGCAAAACATGCACAATTATTAACTATTTAATTTTAAAATATGAATGTTTGAAAACTGTAACCAAGCAAAAAATTCATAATTATCAAGTTGGCTGAGTTTTATTAAATAACGTGTTATGTAGAAATCCTGTTAAAAACATTTCCAAAATAAGGTGTCGAATTCTTTCGACATTTTTCTTTTTAGTTATTTGGTAATCATATTATCAAGTGAATGTTAATTCTAACCTTTTAAAAGCACGTTATGCAGATAAACACACTTTTAATAAACTGCAACAAATTTAATAACCGCGAAGCTAAATATTCTGACTAAATTAAACCGTTATAAATTAAATCTGGTTTTTTTTTCTTACCATTTTTCGCTTATATTTCTACAAGAACATTAAATATTCTAATCTCTCCTTGGTGAAAAATTCGAACAAAATTAAAATAATTTTTTTTAAACAGGTTTTTTAAATTTCCGTGTAAAGCATTTTGGCCTACAAATGTGGCAAAAAAATTTGAATTAATCATTATTATTAGTTTTTAACAAAATTTTAAGAAAAATATTACTGAAAAGAATAAAATAACTCTCCGTGAATTTTGTTTATGTAAATGAATATGAACACCGAAAAAAAATTAAGATTTATGTGTAAATATATTTATAATTCGAGTCTTTTAGCTTAATTTTATTACAGAAATAATTAGATAATTTTCTTTAATTTCATGAATGGAATGTTAAGTAATAATAAAAATAATAATTTTGAAAAACCTTTTTCAATAAATCCACTTAGCTTAAAAATAATACAGAAATAGTTGTATTTTTTAAAAAATTTCTACGATTAAGATCATAAGCACTAATAATAATCATGCGATTACTTTTTACGTTCGAAAAAGAATTTTCAGTAATTAAATAAATCCAATAAATAATTTTGATTTTTAAAGAATAATTTTATTCTTTTAACAGTACTCATTGAAAAAAAAATTAAAGAAAAACATTTATGAAGTATTTGCCATTGAGAAATTGTTGTTAAATATGTATATATATATATGTATATATATATGTGTGTGTGTGTGTGTGTGTGTATGTATGAGAAGGTATATATATGTGTGTGAGTGAGTGTGTATTGAAAGGCCATGTGAATTTTGTTGATGAAGATGTTAATAAAATGAAGTAAATAAATTCAAGACATTTCGGCTTGAATTTATTTACTTCATTTTATTAACATTTAAAAATGCAAATTAAACAATTTAAGCCTAGTTCGGGAAGACAATCACCTAGTGAAGAGACGCTGCTGTGAAGGTTTCTGAACATGTGCAGAATTACATGCACATCACTAAAAGTGGTCTGGTTAATATCTTTCAGGGAAAAGGAATAAGGGCTATAAGTTAGCAATAGATACATAAGTTACGATATGTATAACAATGGAAGTTGTTATTTATAGGTAGGGAATTCACGAGAGCAAAAAGGGTAAATATAATATCTACATATATTAGTTTATAACAGAATTAAACATGCAGGGTCTTTTATACCAAATATGAAAATGAATGTTAACTTCTGTTAAGGCGCACTTTTCTGTTAAGCAACTAATATCATAAAACACAGATGCAATCAATCAGTTAAATATAATCAAAATTTTAATTGTCATGCATGTATAAAGATGAAAAATTTAATTTAGTCAGAAAATAATAATTGAGTATTTTTAAATTTCATGTAACTTCTCAAATTTCACGTTTATTCCCATGACAATTTTTTATGAAGATGTTTGTCTTTTAAACTTTGATTTTTAAGGTAGAAATAAAACATTTACCAACTTATTTTGAAATTATTTTTTTAGATTTGCGCTTCAGACTTCGCAATTTTGTTAAATCTTTGCAAATTTATAATATTAAATATTTGCGGAAAATAGTATTTATATATTAATTTCTTAATTCTGTTAGATTTGTTTTTAAAAAATGAGGTTTTTTAGTATTGTAGTTATTTTTTAATATATATGATGCCTATTCAGAAGGAAAAAAAAGTTATGTAGCTTCTTATATCCAGTGTTCGAAAGATGTCGCTACTCTATCCGGCATGAAAATTTAAAAAAAGATTTAACTGTTTTACGGTGCTCAAATGACAAAAAATGTCATAACAATACAGTTTGCATAATGGGAAGCTCTAACAAATAGCATAACAAACTTATTAAAAATACCTATATGTAAAAGTATATCAAAATATTTCTTTTCGTTTTTATATTGATAATTCACCTCTATTACACATCGTGACCCCACACCAGACCTTCTTACAAGCACAGTGTATGACAAAATGACACGAATTGACATAACAAAAGATGCTCGGAATTGTTTCCCTGAGGCAGAAAACAACAGAATTGAGAATACACCACGTAAATTAATGTGTGATTTATTAATCAAACTACATCAGCAGAAATGAATTAAGCATGAGGTCAAAGGAGGTGCTCGAATTTTCGCTTACGAGCTGTGTTGCAAGCCGCACATACAAAGAATCAGGAAAATTCTGTGCATGCTTTTGACCTCTCCCCTCAATCACAGTGCTGTGTACTGCTGGAATGTCTTCATGTACCTTTAGAAGAATGAATGGCAAGTTCAGCAAACAAGGAGGTAGTCCATCTTAACGCCAAGCAGGATGTTTTGTCAAACAAATGTGCTAAACGTCTAAAGTTACTACTAAGCTATTTTACTATAAATTTAATTGTATAAATAAGAAATGAAATAAGGTTTCAGATTAATCAGTAAAACGAAAGTTTAATATATCAAGAAATATGTATTAGAATGGAGCCTGATGGACCAGTGGCAAGCGCTCAAGCACCCTGTACCACAGAGTTTGGGTTCATTTGTAGTGGTTCGGAATACACTTTAAACAGTAGGCACTGTCTAATATGACTTTAGGTCGTAGGACTGATAAACCTACCTTGTAAGAAGAAAACATCTCCTGTCTAGAAATATACCAGTGGACAAACGATCTTTGCTCGCCATGGAGTTGTTCCGCTAATGAAGAAGATCTATTGAAATAAATCAATTAAATTTAAAAACAAATATGACAAAATTGTACTCCATGGCGTATATAGAAAAATGTTTTTGCAGAAAGAATGAAAGGCACGAGGCTTTCTCAAAATGTTAATCCGAAAAATCAGTTTTTTCGAAATTTAATTTTCGTTAAATCAGAGAAATGATAATCTGTTTCTGTTTCTATTTAATTTATCGCGAAAACTCGATGTTTATTGCACTATGCATGTATTCGAATCTTAATGAACATTTTTGATTCCTGCAACTATGCTTTGATCCTATTATTTCTATTTCTAATTGTATAAATCATGTGGATTTACAAACAAAATTAATTAACTTTATTTTGTTCAGAGAGGGAATTGCAAACATGGAAAAGATATGACGAACATAAAAACTGAGATAGAAACACTTGTAATTTTGTAACGAAAAAGGAAAAAAAAAACATATTTTATTTCTTTGCAAAATTGAATTATTATAATCTTAGTTTACTTTGTCTTTTCGAGAAAATATCAGCGAATTAAAAAACAGCAACGATAATTTATTAAAAATAATGAAGATTTTAAAGATTGGATATAGCGTTTGTGAGTTATTTAACCAATGTATTTGCAAAATTAAATACATTAAATAAACCAATTTCAAAGAAAAAAAAATAAATCTCTTGTAGATGCAAAATCGAAGATATTAGGCTTCATTACTCTTATTGAATTACATCACGATTATATTCGCAACAAAACTTTTAAAATATTCCAATTAGTTCCAAAGTGATTGATACTTCTATATTTGAGTTTGTAAATCATCTGGAAATTCTATTGGCACATTTAAAAGAAATTTTTTTGATTTGAAACAATTTAAATTACTCCAAGTTACTTAAGTTACTCCTCCTTAATTTAGTTTACTCCTTTACATGTTCAGGAAATTTTCTTATCGTGTTTCCTCAAAAACTTTCTAGTGAATTAAGAAATTCCTTATTTTTCCCATTTAAGTGATTCAGGTGAACAATTATAATTTTTGAATATTAAGAAATATTTATATGTTACATAGGGGGTAGAAGAATTTTAAATTAATTTAAGTAGGCAATGGCACGAAATGGTAGGGAAACACTGATCTAAATGTAACTTAAAATTTTCAAGTTTCAACATTAAATAGTGATATAAAATATTTTAATAATTCGTTCATAAAAAAACATTTTTTTTGTTTTCAAAGTTAATAAGAATAAAAGTTAAAACAACCAATGAAGACAGAGAAGCAACAGAATGCAGAACATTTTAATATGTCTTACAAATTTTCCACGTGGTATTCTTCACAAACGATGTCGCTATGCATGCGGCAAGTGGTGGATAACAAAAAAGCACGTACCATGGCATGTTGAACCTGACGTCTGATGGCATCTTTGAAATCAGATGCATTTTGCGGATTAAAAATATCTAAAATATCAAAATATCTGAAGCGATAGACCAAATCTCCTAATATTCTTTGCTGGTTGGTTGGTTAGTGGGGTTTAATATCACAAGGTCCAGTGTCGGCAAAGATGCGCCAAAAAAGTGTTACTATTCACAATGCTTTTTTTTGTAGGGGTAAAAAAACGGAATTAATAGAAAAACAAAAATAATGAAATATTATAAAACTGTTCAGAGAGATAAAATGTTTCAAGTTAAGTCTTAAAAAAGTAAATTTAAACAAATATACCAGTGAAAATCTAAAATTTCGTATTTCTCATTTTTATTAAAAATAACTTAATAAAAGTGATTTGTCTGAAACGACAAATAATCCAGACAGGAGGACAAACTATCAGTTAAAACTGAACTTCATAAACAAACATTATTAAATTAACTGGATAAAAAGTGAGAATCAAAATGCAATGCAATTAAAAAATTCACTCAGAAAACATTTCATTTCATTTTCATTGTATACCATGACATCCCAATTTTCAGAGGAACCTTCCGACATAGAATTGGATTCTTAAGGAGTAGAGAGCTGTCCTTTGAAGAGTTTTTTTTATTAAATAATATGCCTTTTGAAGTTAATTTAATTTTGCCTGTTGTACTTTTACTTTTTCGTGTAAAATTTTCTTGAGGGGCCTTTTTTTTGCTTTCATTTATTAGCAGGTATAAGTTTAGAAGGTGCACTAACTTAATATCGACGGTGTAGGAAAAGGATTGACAGAAATCACAGTATCAGTATACTTGGTTTATGCAAAAGGTAACGATGTCAGATTTCATAGTGGTGGACAATGTATTCTAGTAATACTGCTGCCTGACATAGTGGACACAGAACACATTGTTTGAACGTTTGTGTATTCTTCGTCATTACAGTATAGGAAACAGAGGTTTGCGATGTTAGCTTCCTTGCTTCGTTGTAAGGTATTCTACGTGTAAATCTCTATAATTTTGTCTATTAAATTGTTTTTTCAAGCTGCTATCGAGAGTTAGTTTTGGTGTTGGATGGAAGCCGCTATTGCCTCATTTTAGTTCAGCTTTGCAGCCTGTATACTTCTCAGCAGGCGAAGCACATATTAAAACAAATTGATTTTGCCTCTAAAATCAGTTTTGGAATGAGCCTGTTTTTGGCAATTGAAACTCCGGAGGGGATTTGGATTGTAGTATCTTACTGGACAATTGAAATAATAAGCTTTTATATTTTTGGGAAGAATAGAACCAAGGAACAAAAATTTATGGGCTTTGTTTTGAGAAGTTCCGGTACCTTTTTAGTGAAGGTTCTTTTGATTCTTCATACATTTTGCGACTTAAACTTTAAATTCTGGAAACATTTCAGTGCATGTTTTATCCAGAAGATCTGATTCATAAATGACAATGAAACAACAATTTAAATATTTGTGAGGTGCAACTGTTGTGGGGAAATTGAGAAACTTTTTTGTAGCTAAAAGTGCTCTTGTTTCAGAAGATGTGATAGTTTCTATTAAAGGATCTCCAGAAGTTAGCTTTTTAACAGTTTTAGGCTCATCAAAGAAGTTTGTAGACCATTAAGCATTTTAAATGGTCATAGGGCCTGGATTTTAGTGTTTGGAGGAAAAATAATTAAGAATCTTACAAATTACCATTGCCATTCAAGTCTCACTTCTAACGATTCAGCCAAAGTGGTTGAAGGTAAGTAATAGTATAAATGCTTTGTGAGGAAATTACGCCTTCCTCGAGCCTGGAAATTTAGAGAATGAAGCCATAGAAAGAGAAAAAAAAAATTTCGGATCTCAGACCAAACCGCCTACCATGAACAAGTGCAAGCAGATACTTGTCTCAGTGCTGATCAGTACCTATACTGTCAGAGGCACGCCCTGCAGTGATCCCCACTCTTAACGAGATGACCAAGAAGTGGTCCATCACTTGAATCCGAGCAAATCCAGAGAAGAAAGGCTGGTACTTGCCAGCTAATTAACATATAAAAAAAAAACCCAGAGTGTGCCACCCGTTTACCTGAAGCGGAGGCCAAAGGGATGAGCTGTCCCCACGAGAGTTTCAACTCCAAATGGATTCAATCCCCAGGATCTTCTTTTGGTAGGACACTGGTGGTCACATACGGCAAACACGTGGGTCACAGAACTGGCATTGATAAGAAAAATATAAAACCAAATAAATCTGAAAAACAAAACAAATGAAGGAAAATAAATATTGTTAGTCATACGAAACAATCGGTAAACAAAATAATTAAAATAGCATGGTTTGCAGAAAATCTGAAAAGAACATTTCAAAACAAGGTCCTAAATATTTCTTAGTTATATATAATTAAATCATTGGCATACATAATTTTCTAAAAAAATATGCAATATATGAGTAAACACGCTTTTTTATTAAGATACATTAAATTTAATAATTCCAAATATTAAGACTAAATTAAACCGCCATAAATCATTCCTTATTTTTTCTTAAAACCACACATTTTAATCTTCATGGTGAAAACTAACAAGAAAGCAAACAAAAATTAAGTCTTTTTAAATACGACCTTTTATAATTCCCAGGCAAACATGCATTACTCAGCTTTCCTATGAGATAAAAAAATTAATCAAAAGACATCTAAAAATTAACATAAAAAATATCTTCCGACTAACATTAAAGGAATTTTGTTAATGCAATGTTTATTAGCTTCGGGGGAAAAAAACGCTCTTTTTAATTAAGATTTGGATATAAATGTGTTAAACTTTGCTATCTTGTAGCCCCAGGTTAAGATGCCAAATTGTTGTATTTTCTAGATTTATTTAACCTAAAATGCTTAGTAATGATTCGAATAATGAGTTTGCTTATTAATATTGAGAAATTATTTTCAATTAAACCTGGGAAAGGTTTTATTAATCTTCAAAGAAAAATAATCATTAAGGGAAGGAAAAAAAAATATTTTTAAAGAAAAGCAATTATGTAGCATTTCCGAAATAGTAAATGATACTTTAAAAACCTCTCTTTTGACGCTTTTTATTTAATGTAGCACATCAAATTGAAAAGCATTACAAAATGTTTGCTTTAATAAAAAAATTAGTTAATTATTTATAAAATATTGAAATTACTTTCTTTAAAAGAAAAAAAAATGATTACAGTGAGTTTGGACAGTTATGTATTGCTTTATGTTGCTAATATGTACAGAAATATATGACTAATAGAAAAAAATATATATATATATATATTAAATTACTATTTTACTGTTAAACAATAGATGGACAATACTTAAAAATGGATAGTATCATTTCTAAGAATGTGTAAAAATTAATTCTACCTTTCCTTGTAAGTGTCCTATCTTGTAAATACAATCCATTTCTATAAATACTATGGTTCTAATAATTAAAGATAAAAAAATAGACACATTGTTTCTATAATGGATTAAAAATGCTAATGACATTTCTTTTTTTTTTGGAATATATACTCAAAATTGGATGACGGTAAATGAAACGTGATAAAAAATTTTAACAATTTATTTTTTTTATATTAACTCATTCAATACTAGTTTTCTAATTGGTCTGCTTAATTGGATAACCCATCCAATGGAACTTGTATGCGATAGAAATTCTTATTTCGTCAACATGTCCTTTAAAGAGTCGGGAACGTTTGAAGCTTGTGTTTCTGTATTATGCTGTGTGACGTAATTAAATAAAAATCTATAAAATGTTAATGCTAAAAAATTACTTTAATATTAAACGTACAATATTAAAAAAATCCAATTTGCGAAAATTCACGTTTGAAAACTATATTTTACAAAGGTGCTACAAATTATAGTGACTTCGATATACGTAAATAAAAAAGTAGGTAAAAGAAAACAGGATTCTCAGCTCTGTAGCTACTTTCGCAGATGTCCACCCACATTACATGGATTTATTAATGGTTTACTAGTTGTTGGTAAGAGGGAAAACTTGAAAATTCTCTCAAGTGTGTAATTTTAGCGTAATTTAAATCTTTAACTTGAAACCTGAGGTATGAAAGGCCAGAGCTATCAGTCCGCTCAGTTAGTATGTTCAATAGTCATTAGCTCATTTAGTTTTTTTTGTATTAGACACACATTTCAAATGCCTGCATTTATACAGGTGTTAGTATTAATTAATTAGAGACAGAATTATTCTTATATTTAAAATTACTTATTTATATTTACTGATAATGAATGACATAGCAAAATCTTGATAAATAGCAATTAAGACATTCCCTTTTTTTTTATGGTTGTATCGTAAATTATATGAAACATAGAAAGAAGATTCCATCATTTTATACCAAAACTGAATTCCAAAGTACTATGCAAAGCTATATAAGTTAATATTTGTGGCAAAAAAAAATATATAAATAAATAAAAATCAAGTTTTCTCAATGGTAAGTATAGTAAATATTATGTCGTTAGCTTAAAACAAGTCAACGTAAAACTTTTGTATCGTATGCACTTAGAGGTTGTTTTTAAAACAGCATTAAAAAATGTTTTTAAAAATTTAAATAGATCAATTTAAGATCAATAAAGTTTAACGAATTAACATTCAAACATATAAAAAAATACATATAAACATAATTTAGAATTAACTAAATATTTTTTAGATATTTACTTAATTTTGGTTTTTTTTCCTTTGATTTATTTTAAGACGATACTAAAATGACATTAAATTTCAATTTGCATATCCATCATGAAGATCCATTACCAAAAAAAAAAGTATTAAAATAAATAGCATGGAAGGAGGCTAATCAGATGCTAATTAGAGATCACAGTATCAGATTAGCCCTGATTTAAATTTTTAGAATATAGTTAATTGATTTTCTGATGAAGATTTTTTTTTTTTTTCATTATTGGTATTATTTTCTTGTACTGATAAACCTGACAGTAAATTCGAGATTTTATTCCTTATAAAAATACATAAAAAAATACTTTACGGATTAAATTTTTCGTAACTTGATAAGAAAAAATAGTTGAAAATTATTCACCCACAATCTATGATGCGGTTAATGAAAATAATTTATGCGACTAATTAGGAGCATTAATTTTCTCATTTTATGTTAAATTAAAAAAATAATCCACCTATATACATTTTATTTGTCATGTCAATATGTATTTAAAAATACTTCTCGTATTATGGTTAAGTTGTTGGTAATCCTGGTATATTTCAAATGCTGGTTGTATATTTTTATGTATGACAGTTTGAATAGTGTTTATGAAAGCTACTACCTCTAACTGGATGAGTGTCGGTTGTAAGTCCATTACCACAGCATTCTGGCCTTTGTTACCACAGGCTCCAGGTTCGTATTCTGGTGGTAGCATAGATGTTTGGTACTGGTTCGGAATCCACTTTAAACGTGTGCACAAGATGACCGTAAAGCCACAAACCAAGAAAATCCGATAGGAAATAGAACGTTTTGGCTGTGGTAAGAAGTTTTTTTTTCTAATGCAGCTGGCAAACAGACATGGACGCCTTAAGACAAGCGCTGCACTGACGTTACTCACTTTGCATTACCCAGGGGGCGCGTGTAGCTTGATGGTAAGCCACGGACGCGGAGTAACAATGCCCCCGCAACGCTCTACGATCCTATTAGGACCGGGACCTAAGGCTTAAAGTGGATTCCGAACCACTACAACACCCATGGCCAAAGTCGGGATTTGAACCCGATACCTGTGGTACCGAACGCCAGATCCCTAGCCATTCGGCCATCAGGCCCCTGTGGCAAATGTTTTGGTTGATGCTGTTGTGCGGGAGAAATCGATCTTTGATTTTCAAAAGGACTAACCGCCTTTTCGATCTCTGATTAAGTGCTCGTATCGACGCCAACAATGGGAAAGCTGATAGACCTCGGAACGGATTTTAAGCGGAAAATCCAGCCAATAGCCAGAGCGAAAATCGGAAATCAGAAATACAGCGAGAATCTGTGGTTTTCTTGTTGTTGTTGTTTCTTATCCCACTTGGTTGGCCAAGCCCAAGAGCCCATATGGACTCATGATTGAAGGGGAAGGAAGCAGCTTCTGTTGTGATGGAGCACCCGTAGGTAGAAGCCTGACTTTTGCTCCGTGACGCTCTTACAGTCATAGGAGACCGGGACCTACGGCTTAAAGTGGATTCCGAACCACTACAAACATCCATGGCACCGCCGGGATTCGAACCCGAAACCTGGGGCACCGAGCGCCAGAGCGCTAGACACTCGGCCATTCAGGTCCATCTGTGGTTTTGAAGATTATAAAAGGTGTTGAGGGCATCGGATGAGGAAGGAAAATGAGAGAGAGGGAGACATCATAGAAAGATCATAACCACGACGAAAAGAGAACAACTACTTACTTGTGAAAGTAAAGAACTGTTCCCGTGATGGATCTTGGTCAATTGCGAAGAAGAAAGTAACCCAAACGTGAACCCTGACATAAAGGATATTTGCGACAGTCAAGACAGTGACAAGAGGCTTCTTGTCAGCAATAGTGAAACAGTCAGTCAAAGAATGCTCCCCTTGCTATCAGTCCCTGCTGTCTCAACCTTCTACGAAAGTCCTAAACCTCAATCATCTTGATGTCGAGTGTGCCCTGCCGTCCAATGACAACACGATCATCAGTATAGGTGAGTGACTTTTGCTTCAAATGTACCTTTTTTTTTTCGCAGCACCAAAAAGCCAGCAGTTGAGACATACGTATTCACTGGGAAGGAATTTGTGCTAGCTAACTAATTATGAGGTGAATTATTGAGAGTGATTAAGACTCAATTTTATAACAGCATTATATACATAATCGGTTATCTGATACATGCTTTTATGGATGCAGTTTGTTTTATGATAAATATTAATTGAAATCCTATGAAAACAAGTATATATCTTGCATTTATTGACTTTGGTCGAAGTGTTGTTCCCATGAAATACTTATCAGTCTATATTGTAAGTAAATAAAATTTATTATTTACTTAAAATTCATGAGATTTGCATTTGATTATTTCATGTATATGTTTTCCTTCTGCAATTTTCATAAGTGGATAATATTGTGGATTTTTGAGTTATATTTTGAATAGGTTATTGCAGATTTTGTGCTATTATATAATAGGTTATTGCTGTGTTTTTAGTTATTATGAGTGATTGTTTTGCCGAGTTGGTTTAATGTATTCTTTCTAAGTATTGAATAGATGATATTGATATTGAATTTTAAAGTTTCTTTAAAAACAGCATCACATTTTCTATGGTTTCGAACATCATTTAAGTTCATTCTTGTATTCAATAAAAAGAAGGATAAGTAATTTTATTTAGATTCAACTTGTTATTTTTTATAGAAATAAGATGAATTAAAGGTCATCAAAAATTTTTAAGTCATTCTCTAACTATTGCAATAAATTATACGATAAATTTAATTTTCTTATTTTATACCTCCTAGTATTTCACAGGATCAAAAAAGTGACGAATGATTTTGTTGCTATTCTGTATATAAGCAATTTAACATGGGAAGAATAAAAAAATAAAAAATAAAAAAAACATTCATAGAGATGATAGCAAACAGAAAATATTTCGTTTTTTTAAAATTTTGATATTACATTAATTACACGAAAAAAAAATAAAATTCCTAGGAAACTAAGTTTCTAGATCAATCAAGTTGAAACGAAAATATCTATTAAGATTCAATGACTTACGCATGAAAATTTAAATTAAGAAACTGGGATATTTCGTAGTGAAATAAAAGGAGATATTCGCCAAATGACGAACAGCGCAACCCATTATAACGGAATGGTAACCCTTATATAAGCTTGTTCGGAAATGAAGTTACATAAATCGGAAAATGAAAATCCATTTCCGTTTGAATCTCATTTCTGACGAAAATCCGATGTTTATAGCATTTTGCTTATTCTAATTTTTTCACTCAATGCGTTTTTTCCTATTTGTCGTATTTCTGATTGTGTAAATCGCATCGATTTTCAAGTAACTTAATTAACTGTTTATTTTCAAAAAAGACATTGCAAACAAACAAAAAAATGAAATCGTATGAAAAAAACGACAAAAACATCTGAGATTTCTTTTTAATGAAAAAAAAAAAGCTTCGCTATACTTTGTCGCGAAATTGAAAAATGTTTTAGGCTACATTTTCATTATTTTTTAGAGAGGATTATGTCAACATTTTCACTGAAATAAAATTACACAATTTATTTATTTATTTATTGTGAACAACACGATTTAAACACACGTACCAGATATTTAAATTCAAATCAATTTTCAAAATAATGTAATATATTAGGGTTTAAAATAAATCTCGTATATCCAACGATAAATTCAATTTTTCGTTTACAAAACTGTTATCGTTAAATCATTGATTGAAAGGAAGCAAATTTTATAAAATTTAATTGTATATACAGTGGGCCACAAAATTGAGTATACACCTTAGAAACTTAGAGACTTTTTGCAATTACAAATTAAATATTGCTTTAAGATGATTGAATTTTTTACCTTATATACTTTAGTCTATGCTTTACCGTACTATACTTATAAAATTGTTACGTTTATTTATTTTTTACGAAAAAAAAAAGATCTGAGACGAGAGGAAAAACACCACCACAAAAATAGGTATACACCTTTATTAATTTCCTTTTAACGTACAAATTAATAATTTGTTGCATAACCTTTTGCTTGAATTACAGCTTGTAATCTTCTGGACATAGATTCTACTAGTGTTTTAGTGGTTTCAACAGAAATTTTAGCCCATTCTTCTCTTAGAACCTTCATGAGAACTTCCTTGCTTGTGATTTCGTGCTCATGTACAGCTTTCTCTAATTGCGACCACAAATTTTCGATGACGTTTAGGTCTGGAGACTGGGCTGGAGTGTATAATTGCTTCTTGCAATGGTACAGCAAGTATAACTGCACAAACTTCGCTGTATGCTTGGGGTCGTTGTCCTGCTGGAATATGAAGCTTGACCCAAGCCCCAACTTACTGGCACTTTTTTTCAAGTTATCATTTAAAATCCCCAAATATACATGTTTGTCCATAATACCATCAATAAAAGCAAGCTCTCGAACTGCTCCTGCCGACATACAACCCCAAACGAGGACAGTTCCACCTCTGAACTTGACTGTCTTAATTGTGTTTTTAGGTGCCAGTGCTTTCCCAGCTACTCTTCATATTTTAAATCGTCCATCGCTTCCGTAAAGATTAAACTTACTTTCATCAGAAAATAATACAGTGTTCCAGAAAGAAGTAGGCTTTAAACGATGTTATTTGGCGAAAATCACTCTCTTTTGTCTATTCACATACTTGATGAGTGGCTTTCGTATTGGTGTACGGCCATGAAACCCATATTGGTGAAGGGTACGTCGAATTGTTTCAACTGAGATCTTTTTCCCGATTGTAGAGGACATCGATACAGCCAGTTTAGAGGCACTCACCCTCGGATCTTTCTTTACTGAGTGAATGATCTTCCTCTTCGGTGTAGTACTCAGTATTTCTTTACGTCCTCTTCCAGGAATATTGGCCACAGATACAGTTTTTTATACTTCTGTAGTATTTTTTTGGACACAACCATGAGTTACACCAATCAACGAAGCGATTTCTCCAAGAGATTTGCCCTTTTTCGACCATTTTACAACCAATAAACGCTCAGATTCAGTAGTTTCTCTACGAGAACTCATTTTACGATTTTTAATGAGAAAAAATACTATTTAAAAGCGTTGAAGTGCAATAGCACGTGTTATAAGCAGCAGATACTCCTGAAACTCTTTAAAGAAAATTCGAAACTAAAAAAAGTGGTGGCATTATTTACAAATATAAGAAGTGTATACTCAATTTTGTGGCATGGTTTTCTATCTTTTCTTCGAATCGCTTAACTTTTTTTGTAATAAATAAGTTAACTATAGAATTGTGTTATTATAGGATGGTAAAGCAGAGGTTAAAGTATCTAGGATGAAAAAATTTATCAATTTAAATCAATATTTAATTTGTAATTGGAAGAAGTCTAAAAGTTTTAGAGGTGTATACTCAATGTTGTGGTTCACTGTATTTTACATATCTGCGCTATAGAATTTTTTATGTATTTTTTAATGTACAAATTTGAGGAACATGAAAAAAATTTTTTCAAAATATTAGCTTTTAATTTATTTATAAACATATATTTTAGAAGCAAATAATTGAATTTAAAAACCAGGAAGGTTTTATACAGTTTTTTGATACGTTTTTAAAGTAGTGTCTGAAACTGATAGCTATATGAAGAGCCCTACTATAAACGTAATCATGGGCATTAAATATATTTATATATTATGTCGTAAAACAAATGCAAAAGCAGTTTTAAAAAATAATTTGAATACTGTAATCAAGATTAAATCTATTATAATAACGCGTTATGCCGAAAAACATTGAATCCTTCATAATTATTTAGTACTAGAAACAGTAAGCTTTGAAAACGTGTTTTGCAAAGAAACATTTTAATGAAAAAATGCATCAAATTTAATAACGCCAAAGTTAAATATTTTGGGTAAATTAAAAAGAGCAAAATTATATATTTTTCTTTTCTACCTTGACATTTTCGTTTCGACTAGAAAATTAAATATTTTAATCTTCATGGTGGAAAACATTACTAAAAATAAAATTACTTTTTAAATACAAACTTTCAAATACCTAGATAAACAAGCATAAACTCGGCTTTAATATGCTATTAAAAAATATATTAATCAAAAGATAATTAAAAAACATTTTGTGATTAACTTTAAATCTCACTAAATCCGATGTATATTAAAAATAAACTACAAAAAGCATGTTTGTAATTAATATTGAACAATAATTTTGTTAATTCTATGAAATGTTACAGCTAGAGAATTTTCTAGATTTCACCAAACGGAATACTTTCCTAATGATTCGGAAAATTAGTTTTTGTATTGGTTTTTAAAAATTGTTTTCAATAAACCCAGAAAATAGTTTAGTTTTAAAAGATAATTTTCGAAGAAAAATTTTAAATCTCTCTTTTAAAAAAAGCATTATACATATATTATTTACAATATAATTAATGACACTTCAAAAAAAATTAAAACGTCTTATTTGCTAAAATGCATTAACTAGAAAAGCAACCATAAATTATTTTCTTTAATTAAAAGGTATTATAAAAAAAAGTTAATTTGCTTGATTAATGAAAATAGTCATTTTAAAATACTAATTCAACCTAAATTTTGTGTTATTGTTGGATATAATGAAACTGTAATTAATATTTTGATTAAAACTAAAGCTATGTAAGTTTAAAAAACATTTTAAAAGAAGAAATGTATAAAGACAATTTGAAACAAAAATATCTCAATGATTAAGACTATAATATAGATTCTATAAAACTCTTCTTTGTACATTAGTGTTAAAAAAATAAAGAAATCGCTGTTATATATTTGATGCATAAAAAAAAAAAAAAAAAAAAAAAAGACGTAGATTTTGTTTTTAAATAACAATTTTTAAACTGTAAATAACAATTGAAATTTATTAGTAGGCATTTAAACTAACTGTGGCATGCTAATTTTAACATGTCATTTGATAAAGAAACGTTACATCAATGAACAGATTTCAATAAGAAGTTGGTGGAATGGGATAAGATTTACTATTAAGTAGTTATATATTCTATAATAAAGTAAATGCTAGCGCCGGGTATGCGTATGGTCTTGATTCAGTGTTGTTCATGGATGCAACTAAATTACTTCTCAAAATACAACGCGATGTTTAGCTGCCGTATTTAGTAAAATTTACTGGACAGCACTGCACACCTACAACGCATAACACACAAAACAAAATTATGTAATAAATGTTTACAAAATCATCTTAAACGACAGTTCATTAATGCTTTTTGTACCCTCCGTACTCCCTGAAAACTCTTCTCTCGACTCTTGTACCCTCAGTACTACGTGGAACTCTTCACTCGACTTTGCACATTCCATTTTCTCTTTCTCCCTCTCTTATTATCGGTTCCAAAGTCTAATGGGAGAAAAAAGCGTGTAAAGGGCAAAGTCTAACATAAGGATCACTCCGTCCTTGAAAAGAACATGCAAAGTCCAAATTGTAACATAATGGTCACTCCGTCCTTGAAAAAAAACGTCCAAAGTCTAATGTAAAGGTCAACCCGCACCTTGAAAGAAGAATCTATCATTCTTGAACTCTTCCCAGTTGACTATATTTTGTTTCGTTAAGACGTAGTGGATTCTTATTAATAAATTTACAGAAAAAGTATAATGCAGTTGCTTTCTTAACATCTATTAGATAAAAAAAAATTTGAACACAGATTTTATTTCTAATGATAGTTTTCGTTTTTATTAACGTACATTCACCGGTTTTGTTTAACTACAATTTTATCATATAAGATCTATATCATATAAAATCTATAAGCAACCCCAGCAAATACGAATTTCTTGGAAAAAAAAAATCGTTTAATAATTTAATTTTATTAATGTCCAGTAATGTAAAGCGTTTTAAATTCAACTGCAATTTCATCAGAAAATATATAAGAAATGGTCAAGTGACTAAATAGCTGAAATTTATATCTATATTTTCACTTAATCTTTTTAACTAGTTTAGCCAACTTATTCACATATTCCTTGCTGAAGTATATTAAATTGGTTTTAAGCAAATCTGCATTCTTTATTCTTCACTGTCCTAATACCCTTTCTTCAAAGAAATATTTAAATAAGTAAAAATTATATCACATAAAAATATTTTGATACGTTTTTAAGCAAATCTTTAAAATAATAAAATTTTGATACAATTGCTTTTTAAACAATAATTTTTCTCCTGGACTTACCTTAATGTTTTCGAAATTTTGAGGATCTGTAAATTAAATTTAACAATTTATGTACTTTTTCCAGGACTTCACATAATAAGTCTTCTTAGAGTCCTTTTTAACAATTTCTTCATTTTTAGTTGTTTAGAAGGTTGCATCTCTTCAAGCTGTCAAAAATTTCCACAGCAGTTACTAATAACATGGTACTTTGATGTGAGCAATTTTGTGACTTTTTTTATACAAACCTACCAGAGATATTTAACTTCAAAGTTGACAGTTTTTTAAAAATTTATATTTTTGTAGCGGTAAGAAAAAAAAAATAAGGAACTCACAAGGCTTCTTATAACATTTATTTCGAAATGTTAGATGGTATATGTTTGCAAACAAAATTTAAATTTAAAGAAATACCTGTTTTCTGAAACATTGCCTAAAATTAAAATTCAATGTGAAGGAAAAAATTCTTATAAGATTAATCTTAATCCCAAACTTGTACCTATAACCCCTCAAAGACATTTTAGTGAGTCATTTTAGTAATTTAGTTTCATATAAGCATTTATTATGAAGAAATAATTTTATAAAGACAATGATGATCATAAATGTATATCAAATTCTATGCTTACTATTACAACTAGGAAACTTACCGGAATAACTAAAATAAGTCAGAATGTTTAAATAATATTTAAAGAAAAATTGTTTTGATACTATTGTTAAATTAGGTTATAAAACATTTACAAACACCAAAATTAAAGAAATATTATTATATAAAAATAATATATAAAATTAATATATTTTGTTAAAATTTAGTAAAAATTAACACGTGTATTTTACTCCACGTAAACACTCCTAATTAAAAGAATACGTAAAATATATCTCATTTATTTGCATGTATTGAGCATGCACCATTATGGATGTATAGAACTAAAAATATATATATACACGAGTTACAAATATATACGAGTTCTATGTGAGCCAATCGAATAATTTCGGGTAAAAATAGAATAAATAAAAATGCTGTATGATTAATCCAAAAACGAAAGAAACTTTGTTGACTGCAATAATATTTATTAAAAACAACAACAAAACAAACACAAATTGTATCTTAAACATGTGAAAAGGATGTGCACTTGAGCCGCTGCACAAATTCTAAAGAATCAAAATACAAAGGAGAACCAGAAAAGGGAAACACGCCACTCTAAGATTCGAAACACTATTGTCTTGGTTCAATTATCTCATCCTATCAATTGAATATAATATGCGCTACTATATTCAATTGGCAGGATGAGGTACTGGAACGGTATACACAGAATAGTATAAACATATAGTATACACTATACACTAAAGTGACAAAAGTCATGGGATAGCAATATGCAAATTTTCAGATGGCAGTAGCATCGCGTAGAACGGGTATAAATGCACAGTGCTTTCGCAGAGCTTTCATTTCTGTTCAAGTTATTCATGTGAAGAGGTTTTGACGTGATGATGACCGCACGACGGCAATTAACAGACTTTGAACGCGGAATGTTAGTTGGAGCTAGACGCATGGGTCATGGCATTTCGGAAATCGTTAGGGAATTCAACATTCCCAGATCCACTGTGTCAAGAGTGTGCCGAGAGTATGAAATTTCAGGCATAGCATCCCACCATGGACAGCGCAGTGGTCGACCGCCTGCACTTAACGACCGAGACCGGCGACGTCTGCAAAGAGTCATAAATTCTAACAGACAAGCAACACTGCGTCAAATAACCGCAGAAATCAATGTGGGACGTACAAGGGACTTGTCTGTTAGAACTGTGTGGAGAAATTTGGCTTTCTTGGGCTATTCCAACAGAAGACCGACTCGAGTGCCTTTACTGACAGAACGACATCGCTTGCAGCGACTCTCGTGGGCACGTGAGCATATCGGTTGGTCCCTAGATGAATGGAAAACCGTGGCCTGGTCCGATGAGTCACGATTTCAGTTGGTAAGAGCTGATGGTAGGGTTCGAGTTTGGTGCAGACCCCACGAAGCCATGGACCCAAACTGTCAGCAAGGCACTGTTCAAGCTGGTGGTGGCTCCGTAATGGTGTGGGCTGTTTTTTTATGGCATGGACTTGGTCCTCTGGTGCGACTGGACCGAACATTGACTGGAAATGCTTATGTTCAGCTACTTGGAGATCACTTGCAGCCATTCATGGACTTCATGTACCCAAACAACGATGGGATTTTTATGGATGACAATGCGCCATGTCACTGGGCCACAACTGTTCGCGATTGGTTTGAAGAACATTCTGGACAATTCCAACGAATGATCTGACCATCTAGATCGCCCGACATGAAGCCCATCGAGCATTTATGGGACATCATCGAGAGGTCTGTTCGTGGCCAAAATCCTGCACCATCAACGCTTTCACAATTATGGACGTCTATCGAGACAGCATGGCTCAATATTCCTGCAGAAGACTTCCAACGACTTGTTGAGTCCATGTCACGTCGAGTTGTTGCACTTCGCCGGGCGAAAGGAGGGCCGACACGATATTAAGAGGTATCCCATGACTTTTGTCACTTCAGTGTAGTATGCACAGTATACACTACAGTATGCACAGTATACACATATACACAGAATAGTATACACTACAATATGCGCAGTATACACATATACACAGAATAGTATGCACTACAGTATACACATATACACAGAATAGTATGCACTACAGTATGCACAGTATACACATATACTCATAATAGTATACACTGCAGTATACACATATACACAGAATAGCATACACTACAGTATGTATAGTATACACTACTATTTCACTGATGGACTACTTCATTATGCTTCACCAGGTAGGATTCAAGATGATGCCTTAACGTCTGGTACCTAGGTATTAACATACCAACCGGATTGACACTTATTGCACAATCAACAAATGACCAGAAAAAGAAAAGAAAATTTATAAATTCAAAAATCCACCACATAGTTAAAACCTTTCAAAACATTAGAACATAAAAGTAGAATAATTAAGCATAATTAAATTCATAAGTTTATGTAATATATTCATAGGTAAAATTGATAATTTACTTATTGGCCTTTTCAAAACACCCGATTTGGTTTTCTTTACACCGATTCTTAAATCTTTTATTTTTACCAGGTGTAATTTTATCAATTTCTATTAATAACCCTTATTTATCGTATAAGGGATCGTAACAGTATCAGATATTAGAGAGTTTTTGCTAACGGACGTCCTACGGTAACTAACGTACGGTATGCAAAAACTCTCTATTAAACGCATCTTAACGATGTGGTAATTTTTGTATTAGAAGACAAATGTTTTTCATAGACGATACTAATATGAAGTTTTACTAAAGAAATGTACAATATAAGAAAATATGAAATGTCAAAATTTTTGTATTGTAATGCCTCAAGCAGAAGTCTTTCTTATAGTAAAACTAACAAGAGGCAAATGAACACCAGCTAGGAAATTAAACCAAATGTCGATTCGTGTTGCAAGAGAGCAGTATAACGGGAATATAAAATTTATTATTTTTGCTAATAAAATAAATTACAGATCGAATAATTATTACAGAAATCATCTACTATTGACTTTTTCAAATTTCACAACAAACTTCTTCTGAGGGACAAATTGTTCAAATGCTCAGCTATAGCAGGTTAAAAGGTTGACATAGATTTAGAACTACTTTTACTCTTATTGATAAATGTATTGGTAATAAAACATTTTTTAACACTTGATAATTAAATATTTGGAAATACAATTATAGCAAAAGTTATGCACGGTTAGAATATATTGACTATAAAATTCTGTAAACTTTCTTTCCTATCATATAGTTTTTGAATTTGAATATATGTATTTCTTTTGCTTTCAATCTACTCCAATATTAAAATTTTTATTCTCGAATATATTGCAATTTTTAAAACTAAATTTGTTTCATTATTTTTTGTAAGTTTCTCTCAACTTTATGCTTAGAATTCGATGCAATTTTTAAAAAAAAAGTTTCTTTATTTCATACACATAATTCAAAATTATAAGAATAAATTCTATCTGCACTTATATTTTTCACGTTAAATAATAGAATGTAGCTTTTCATATATACTGCACCATCAGCAAAATAACCTATATTATTTCTCATTATGACAAACAAATTTTATATCACTAAATCCAATGACAGTCACTGGTCAGATTACCTCATGAATTAAACAAAAGTGTATTTAGTATAATAGTACAAGAAGATATACTCTGGACAATTATGTTAACAGAGTAGAAAGGGAATTATATACCTTCATTTATTTGACGATATGTTATTCTTCATCCATTTAAAATGTTATTGTTACTAAGCACAAAAACATACACCATATAAATTAGACCATAATATAAACTAGAACTTTACTTGCTCATAAAATGTTATTGAAATCTTTGTGAAAATGTTAAATTTTTGATTTTGAATTATAAAATGTTATTGTTACTAAGCACAAAAAAATACACCATATAAATTAGACCATAATATAAACTAGAGCATTACTTGCTCATCTAGAGAAATGAACTTTTGTTACATACGTTGAAAAATATTAATAAAATTTGTAAGATTTGTCTAAAAATATCTTTGAAACTTTGGTTCCATGATGACTAATAAGCAATATGCAATAAGCTCAATTCCTTTGGTGGCATGTACTAAAACAAAGGTTTTGTAAAATGACGAAACTTTTTAAGGATTGTGATAATGAAACTAGTATCTACGAACAATTTGGTGTTTTTACCTTGAATTTTCTTTATTATTAACAAATCAAAAGCTTCACAGATGAATTTCCTCTAGAAAGCCCTACTTTCGTTCTTGATATAAATTATATTTCGCACCCTAATGGAAAGGGATTCTTAAACCAATGAAGTAGCAATTTCTTCATTTTTAACCATGAGCTTGTTTATAGAGTAATAGAATGCTGCTGCAGATCAAGTGAATAAAAAAAGAGTCTTTTTATTTCAGTTGATATTGGCAAAGATAAATACTATATAAATTCCATGAAATTGTTTATTTCTTCGTAAGTCAAATTACGCCAGCATTAATCTTGAAGTCTAGGTCTAGTCTAGTCACCATAAGTCAGTTTCATTGGTATGCTAAAAATATGTCGTTTTAACAATACAGCTGAAATTGGAACCTTAGATTAAAAAGACTGTTTATGCCATGCGTCATTTATACTGAGATGCAAAATAACGTTGGCGGAGAATCTGATTAAACTTATTTAACCTGAACACATTACAAGGAGAATTACAGACTCCACTATAACTTTAATAATCGAGTCTAATTATCATTAAGAGAAGTTCAATGGTGCATTCTTAATAATTCATTAGTGTAAAAAGAACATATTATATATTGTAACATATAAATAAGGATATCTGATGGCATGAATGCTGATTCTGAGGTAATAGAAGGCTGTTGTTTCATTAACCTCCATAATTAAATAGTGTCAAACGAATAAATTATGAGTTAGAACATATTTATAGTTAGTTAAAATGAAATTCAGATTTTTATTCCATTATTTTCGGGCAATGGATACTTCGAACTTGGTTATACTCCGTGGTCATAGAAGCTCCATTTTTATAGGGATTATGCCATGTAAAATATTTTTGTCAAATAGCCCTTGTATATATTAAACCATTTCAATTACAACAGGATTTAAAAACAATTTTATAAACGCAACCAACTGTAAACATTTTGTATTAAAATGTTTGAAAACTTATTAAAATAAAAGATGTGCAGAATCTGTGAAAAACTGTTCAGAATTTTTCTATTTAGTAATCAAGACCAATGTGTTTTATTTTCGCAAGAAAACATGCTAAATGAAGAAATATGCATTTTGATAAGGTACATCAAATTTAATAATACCGAAACTAACATTCTGACTAAATCATACCGGTTTAAATTTTATTTTATTTTATCTTTCTGCTTTAACACTTTCATTTCGACAGGAAAATTAAAATTTTTTGATCTTGACTGTGAATAACCCGAACAAAAATGAATAATTCAAATATGCAGCGTCATTCAATTTATTTTCAATTCCCATGTAAACACCACATAGCAGTTTTAAGGCACAATGAAAAAAATATTTAATTTAAAATATAATTAAGAGGGAAATAATTCATGCACAAAATGAATTTTGTAAATGCAAATGTAAATTAGCACCTTGAATCGAAATAAAATGTTTATGGTGAAGATATGATTATAAATCTATTAGATATTTCATATTTTCTAATTTAAAAATATAACGGAAAGTGTTGCATTTTCTAGTAAATGCTTAGTAATGATTCGGATAATGAATTTGCTTATTAGTTTTGAGAAATGAAATTCAATGAACACAGTTAATGGTTTATTAATCTTCAAAGAGAAATCATCATTAACGTAAAATTAAAAATCCTTAAAGAAAACCATTTATGTAATATTTACGATTTAATTAATGATTTTCACGCTTTCTATTTATAGAATGTTTTTTAAAGAAATATTCGTTTAAACAAAAATTCGATCGCACGCAATTTATTAAAAAATATACTTAAAAGTAAGCATTTTTTTTTAATATTAATTTTTCTTCTTCTAAATATTAATGTTTTCATTATCTGACGCATATGATGTGTCGTTGCTTAAATTCAGTTATTTTTTTTGTATTTATATCAATGTTGTTGTTATCGGGTCCATGGATTTAAAATATAATTATTAAAGTTTGATCAAGTCAAAAGTCTTCACGATAGTGGTCGCTAGCAATGGCATCGCTTTGCTATACAGGACTTCTCTTAAGTTGGCCTCGATTGGCACCACACCCAATTGCAAAATATGGCGAGTGAGTGCTGGGCACTCTAGAATGTGCTTAGGTGTTAGGAAAGCGTTGAGACAATTTCTGCAGGGGATGTATTCCCTGATTTTGTCTGGGAGAATCTTCATCCCTCTGTAATGGTTAGTTCTGAGTCTGCTAATAACCGATGTGAACTTCATAGGGCAGTTGAAGTCCGTGATTAGTGGTATTTTAAAGTTATGGGGAATTAGTCGGCTTTTGGCAACTGCGTTAGCATCTGCAAGTGTGATGGTAGTCCTGAGTTGATCAGTATCCCTGGCTTCTCTGGCTAAAGAGTCAATTTATATCAATATTTTCACACTAAAAATGCCATGTTCGATCATGACGATGAAGTATATTTTAGAAAATCAAGCTGAGTCACAGAATATAAAGGCAAACTCTAAAATTATAATAAAATGGAAGTAAACGCTTATATTCTTTTTTAAAGAAACCTACATTCCTGAAATTTATACTATAATAAGCGTGTGATCTTTCGTATAAACGATTATCAAATCGAATTTATATTAGAAAATATTTTTCCTGTGTTATATTAAGAAATTACAGTGCTTTTATTACACTTTAATATTTCAATTTTGGATATGCATTTTTCCCATTAAATATTAAATTGACAGAATGTTCTTTAGAGCAATAACGCACTTTTGGTTAATTTTATATTACATATTTTCCAGATAGTTTTCATAAAAAAAAACCTGGTTAGTAATGGTTTGGTTGGTTGGTTGGTTTTATAAAATATCCACTGAAGGTATTATCTTTTTTAATAACGGAAAACAAAATTTTAGAATTTGATATGAAGGTTTAGAAAAGGTTATTGGAAAATTAACTCATAATTTCATTTACAAGTTTTATTTAAAATACAAACAAATCCGTCTTTAAGGCTGCATCTCTTCTACTATCTCAGCTTTTTTTGGCATAACCGATTATTAACAACGCCATGTTTGCGTCACAATTAACTTTATTTTAAATCAAAAAATTAATTAACATTAAGAATTTCGCATTCCGATATTATTACATTTAACTTCGATAAACGAAGAAACTTCATTATAACTTATAAACATTTGACTAAATAGAAATATGAAAATTTATCTTAAGTTCATATAACAAATTAGAGATTCCATAACAGAATATACAACAATTGGGCCTGAATGGCCGAGTGGCTAGCGGTCTGTCGCTCGGTACCACAGGTTTCGGGTTCGAGCCCCTGCGGTGCCATGGATGTGTGTAGTGGTTCGGAATCCACTTTAAACAGTAGGTCCCGGTCCTGATAGGATCATAGACCGTTGCGGGGGCATTGTTACTCCGCGTCCGTGGCTTATCTTCAAGTTACACGCACCCCCTGGGTAGTGCAAAGTGAGTAACGTCTGTGCAGCGCTTGTCTTAAGGCATCCAAGACGTCCATGTCAGATTGCCAGCTGCATTGAAAAAAAAATATATACAACAACTTCTTTCCCAAATGTTTGGAACTTTTATCCCTAAGTTTAAATTCGATTATGGCATCACGTTAATAACAAGTTTACGTTAATGTCATTTACAAATTGTTATTTGCTTTTGAAAAGTAGAATATTGTGTATATTTTTGTAATGGGAGATAATCTTTATGGATATTATTCTCTCTTATTCTCTTTTTTTTACCGTTTGCATCCCTACTCCGTCACACTACTTTAGAAAATACAATCTCTTTAATTATTAATCTTCTAATTTAAGTGTGAGAATATGTAACAATGTATGTAAAATGTCTCTTCTAGTATGAGAGTATAAAACAATGAAGTGTGATACTGTAATCATATTTAGAATAACTGAGTTATGAAAAAAGGCCTGATGGCGTAGCATTCCTGAGCTCAGTGTCCCAGGTTTCGGATTCGAGTCCCGGTGGGGCCATCGAAAATTGTAGTGGTTTGGAATCCTCACAAGTGTCGTAAGTGTCATTCTCTCGTAAAAAAAAAACCGTCTTCTCGTCTCGTAATCTGCTAGTTGGCAGACAACTTTCGTCCACTATGGTCATTTGTGCCAATGGTCATGATGAGTTATGGAAAGACAACATCCTTCTTGATTTGTCGATCTACTGTCATTTTTTTTGTAAATTTTAGGCTAATTAGATTGTAACCTAAAGTTCAATATGGGTTCTGAACAAATATCCATGGCATCGTCATGATTCGAACCTGAAGCATGTGGTACACAATGGCCAGAGAGCTAGTCAATTGACTAACGCTCTGGCCAACTAGGCCGCCGACCTTCTTGCAGAAGTGAATCAAACCTGTCAACAAAAGAAACAATGTATTATTTTTCTACTATTTGCTATAATTAGTTTACATTTGCTTAATCAGTATCCGATTAGACCATTCAGAAATCTTATTGAAATTAATATGTCTTTGGTTTCGGTAAATAATAAGATTGATTTGAGATGCGATCCTTGTAATTGGGCACATCTGATAAAAATTACGAATGGAGATTGAGGAGAGCCCAAGATCTTGAAGGTTTCATTGAATGCTCAGCACATGTGAGAAAATCATCCGCTTAAGTGCTTGTGGCAGCTGTAATCTTCGCATTAAGAATAGACGAAAAAGTTAAGAAACAAGCCTTGATAAGAGCCTGTTGATGGTAAGAAATTGAAAAAAAATGGGTTATTTTGTTAAATCAGAAATCTGTTTGTTTTACAATTAAAACAAGTAATATAAAAGAAAATTTTTAAAGTCAATTCCTACTTTTTTTCACTATATTGCAAAAAGTAAAAAAAAAACAATTTTCATTCATTTTTTCAAGTTTATCAAACGCCATCTATTGGTAGATATATGAAACTTAAATCTAAAAAAAAATAAAATTAATTAATTAAATTTAATAACTGAATTAATATTTGAAAAAACTGTATTAACATCAAGTGTCATCCATTACAAGTTAAAAAAAATGTATTTGAACTCGAGTGGATGAATAAAAAGTATTTTATGAAAGTTTGAAAATTTGAACAAGATATATATAGGGAGAGTGAGAGCTAATAGAAGGAATTGAAAAACAAGATGAACTAGTTGAATGAACTTGTACACCAATTTGTAATTTCAATGACAAAATAATAACTGATTTGAAGATATTTTGCTTAATATTTTTTATCTTATTACTATTGTTTAAATGAGTACTCAATTTTATAAACGGTATAAAAATGAAATTCTAAAATAAGATGGATATTTAAAAGTTTTCCTTGATTACAGAAAAAGAAAAGTTATGAAAAAAAATTGGTTGTCTTTAAAGCAAATTTTATTTTTAATATCATTGTGATTCTAAGACGCTAATGTTTTGCAAATAGTCAACAAGAATTATTTTGTTAAATGGAATTTTTTAAAATTATATCAAAATAATAAGGCTTTTGAAATAATAAAAACCGAACTTGATAAAAATTGGTTGTTTTTTAAATACCTCATGCTTTATAGTTAAATATTTTTTATAAAATTCAGTAATCCTAACTTGCATAAAATAAATAATTTATCTCAAGTTTATTCACTAATGTTAGTTCTTTAATTTAGAAGCCATTTCACACAGTTTATTAATAATATTGCACATAGTAGTGAGCAATTAATTAAAAATTTTAGAATGTGTGTTTTAAACATTGATTAAACTTTTATGAAACCGATTCTATTTATTTTCTTGGAGAAAGTCCTTATAAACTTTCGAGTTTCATCCAGATTGCACCAAACTGGTTTGTAATTCTCTGTTCAGAACATTTTCATGCAGATATGGGCTAAGTTATTACACATTACACAAAGACGTAACACATTATAACACATTATCCACAAAGTCCTTTTTTTTACTTTATAAACTCCTTTTAAACTAAACTTTTTTATTTCGATTATTGAAAAGCGAAACCACGCTTTTCGACTTTCATCTAGAATGCACCAAACTAGTTTTCCATTCTCTGCATTGAACTTTTGAATGTATGCTTGGACCTTACTCAATGCAATATCCCCGACGTATTTCCTATTATAGACTATGAAAAGTAACAATCAAAATCAGTTGCTTAGAAAGAGTTTGATAGTAGTGTCATCTAGGCGGTGGGCCTGCTATTATAGTGTCTACGCATTTCATATTTATTCATTTTATTTCTAGTCTTCCAAAAAAAAAAAAAATTATCTCTTAATTTATGCTAGTTTCTTTCTCTTTTATTTTTTATTAATTATATATTTCTAGATGTAAACTGTGGGACGTAAAGTTTCAATGGAAATTGACCTACTACTGTGCCCAAAAAGCAAGACTAATTTTTATTTTTTTCAAAAACTCTCTATTTATCCTTCCAAATTTATTTCATCGCCTTCAAATTAATCCCCTCCGGACGCAATGCACTTAAGCCAACGTTTTTTCCAATCCTAATCATCAATCATGCTAAAAGTCATTGGCCTGGATGGCTTTCAATACTATGGCGATTCACGTTGAATCTCTTGAATCGACTCAAAACGGTGTCCCCAGAGTGACGCGATACATAGTCGCACGATGTGAATACGGTGGTTGTGAAACGATATGGGTTTCCTTTTTGTCGAAAAGGTCACGAAGAATCAATGCAGTGTGAGCAGGCACATTCAGTGTTTTCGGTACCAATCGAGATTTGACGCGCTTTTGGCCCAAAATGGAATTGGCCGATCTTTTTTAAATTCAACATTAGCAGCAAGGCCTCTAATTGTAAATCGATGGTCTACAAGCAACAAATCTTTAATTTTTTGGACGATTGTTTTCGTCACTTGAGGTTGGTAGTCCACCAGACGACTCTTCTTCTTCAACGTTCTCTGCCTTCTTTGAACTGTTTATAGCGCACGAAATAGAAGTGAAGAGGTTTTCGGAAGTGTTCATTTACATTAAATTAATTTTAATTCTTAAAAATTAAAATTTTAACTTGCATAATATTATAAGAAAAAAATTACATAGTTAAAAAAAAAGAAAACATTCAATAATTACAACATTTATAATTGTTTTTTTTTTCTTCAAAATATTTTTTACCACGCATGCCTGACTAACATCCAAAACAAATAATTCATTCGTCTATTTTTTCATTTAAAACTTTACATTAACTGGTGTAGGGGCCAGATGGCTAAGTGGTTAGCGCTCTGGCGCTCGGTATCTCTGGTTTCGGGTTCAAATCTCGAGGTACCATGGTTCTTTGTAGTGGTTCGGAATCCACTTTAAGTCGTAGGTCCCGGTCTAACATGATCGTACAGCGCCGAGGGGTCCGTAACTTATCTTCAAGCCACACTAACCTCCTCGGTAGTGCTAAGTGAGTAATATCGGTGCAGCACTTGCCTTAAGGCATCAAAGACAACTGTCTAAGGGTTTACCAGCTGCATCAGAAAAAACAAAAACATTCACCGGTGTTCAAACTATACTGTGGCATCAGATTGCTACAAATTCAAGAAATCTTCCACAATTACTTAGTTGTTTATTCCAGCGGTGAATGTTTTGAAACAACAATATGTCATCAAGCAGCAGTATTGTTGACAAGCGCCGCAATGCGGCATTTTATCTTCGAACAACCAATATTGTGTACGTTTTCGTACTTGGAGAGAAACTATGTGGCAAATCTAGTTTAATTCGAGCTCTCGCCACAAATGAAGTGGAAGATTCTAATCTTCCCAGTTTAGCTGTGTTCCAATCAAGAGAATCAATATCTAAAAAATGGTTCCTACTTAGATTTTGTGAGTTGACGAAAAAGCCTATCCATATGGAAGAAGTAAAACGAACCTGTCAACAACAGAACACTGTGTTGTTTTTGTGCTTTGCAATAGATGATGTTTATTCCTTGCATGCAATTAACTTGGATTGCACCACTGAGAATGAATATTGGAATTAATTTGCCGTCGATTTTGGTAGGAAACAAGATCGATCTCAGAGGTCACCCTTCTTCTTCTGGAAAGCACTTATTCAACTTTTCTTGTGGTGATAAAATGAGAAAAGTTTTTGATCTTTGTCTATATCATGAGTGCTCGTCTGTTAGTGGAAAAGCAATCCCTGATCTGTCTTGGCTGGCCATAGTCCTTGCATTGGACCCACATTTTGCGTTGTAAAATTACGTAAAGATTATAGTTTGTACTACTAATTTGCTTATTTGTAAATTTATATTGAATTTAATTTTGATTGGAGTAATTTCTGTTGAACTTTTGGTTATTTTTAAGCAGTTTTAGAAAATAATTATAGCATTTGATTTTGAATTAAACATAAATTATAACGTGGTGTTCTTCGTTAAAAAGAATGTTAAGCGGAATTAGAATTAATTAATTCCTTATTGAAATTTATTAAATATTATAGTTAACACACCTTCGTAAATGAATAAGAATATTGAATACGTTCATGGGAAATTCTGAATAGAAGTTGTTTATGCGAAAAATTATTCATTTTTAATAATAAATTCTTTTCTTGTGGTGATAAAATGAGAAAAGTTTTTGATCTTCGTCTTTATCATGAATGCTCGTCTGTTAGTGGAAAAGGAATCCCTGATCTGCTTTGGCTTGCCGTAGGCCTTGGATTGGACCCAGACTTTAAATGATGTAAATAGATTTAAAAATATGTCAAGATTTTAGTTTTTATTACTAATTTATTTCTAAATTTATAATAAATTTAATTTTGATTGCAGTAATTTTTGTTAAAGTGTATGATTATTTTTAAGTGTTTGAGTAAATAATTAAAATATTTGATTTTGAATGAAACGTATATTATAAAGTGATGCTCTTCGTTATAAAGAATGTTTATTTTAATTAGAATTAATTAATTACTTATTAAAATTGATTAAATATTTTAGTAAACACAACCTTTTAGATGAATAAGGATATTGAATACGTTCATGGGAAATTCTAAATAGAATTTGTGTGTGAGAAAAATTATCCATTTTTAATAATATTATTGTACATCTTACTCAGCTCTTAATTTAAATTTTGTAAGTTTTTTTTTAAAATAAATACCCAGTAAAATGTATTACAAGAATTAATATTTTTATGAATAGAACATTTGAAGTAATGAAACTGCATTATTAGAGTGTTTTTGAATTTTGTTGAAGTCAGACTTGTTATTCCGTTATTTTTCTTTCTACTATGCATGATCGTTGATTACTTTGCATGTGAGTTTATTTAATGCAGCCTTAACGGCTCTGAAACGGTAATTGTAATACAAAGATGGCTAGAAATAGGACAAAGTACAAAATTATTGACTTGATTAACCTAAAATCGGGGAATTTATTTTTTCGAAATAAAAGCATATAAATCACAAGTTTATTTTGATCGAAAAATATCAACAAACGTCAGTTCATTTCTTTAGAATGAATTAAGAAGGATGATTAAATATTGCGGCAAAATTCCTTGTACGAACCTCAGTGAATCACGAAACTAAAAAATGGAGACGTCTCTCTGTATCTTACATTTCATAATTCTATTTGAAATTTAATATTTCCTATTTGGTAAAATTCCTTTCATATATAATTATTTATGTGCTTAATGTTTTAGGCAACTGGCATACCGATTACGGAGTACCAACAGGGGGAAATACCCCTTAAACCTCCTCATCATAATTCATAAATATTTTTAAAATTATAGTTATCTGTTTAATTGATGTTAGTAAAAATACAAGATAAAGTTTCAAAAATTCATTTAAAGTGGTACTCAAAAAATTTAAAAATACTAATAAAAAATAAAAGTAAAATGCAAAATAAAAGAATTTAAAGTTAAGTTTAAATTCGGTACAATTAGGGACCAGTTGTCGATGCCATAACTATTGTAAAAAGTAAACAGAGTAGTACTCATAGTGATGTAAACAGATGAACAGAAAGGGATATGCTAAACGGTGGAAGCCATGATGAAAGATCTGTACAGCAAATCAGAACCGATTGTTAGTTATTATTTTCATGAGAAAAAATTTTTTTTTTATGATTTTATTCAATCCTTTTATTTTCCTAACAAAAAAAGGGGGTTAAAAAGCGTACAATAAAAACCTAACTACACTCATGTCCATAAATTAAGGATAATTCCGAATCACACACAAATTGTTCCAGGGAGTAAAAATCGCAATTTTTATTAATTATGTCAAACTTATAGCATCTTTTTGCTCTTTACCTTTTGCTTAATAAATAGACTTTACAAATAAGTCAAATTTGTTTTGCTTCTGTCTCTTTCTTTGCCTGAACTTCATTATCCTTAATTTATGGACATGAGTGTATTTACTAGTCGTTATGATAGGATTATGGTGTACATTGTAGCAAAAATACAAAGATAGTGAATTGGGCCTAGAGTCAGATTCGAACCCTCAACCTAAAACAAAGGCTAAATGCAAATATGTCGAACCAGCCAGGATTCGAACAGGGGAGATTATATATTGTTTTATCAATTAATTTGTTTAAGGAATTTTTTCACTTTTTTAATAGTATCATATCCAAACAAAATTGTTAATACCAGATTTTGTGTACAAAGAGTTTTCATCTGTATGAAAAAAGGGAGAATCTATGAGATTTTTGTTCTCCTAATAATTACAGAAATTAGAAATCAAATAATGAAACCCAGAAAAATGTATTAAGATATATCTCCCCATAAACATAGTAATACTTAAAAACTATACAGAATATGTACATATGATGTGATTTATATTTTGTCTCATAGATGGCAAATCAGTTAATTTAATAGGCCCTTACGATGCCACAGATTACCAATAATATACTTATATATATCCACAAAAAGGATATTTGACCGAAAGATGAAAAAACAAAATGAAATTTATTAAAAAGATATATTTCGTATTTTTTTTCTTTTTTAATTGTTTCGGTTTACCTGATTACACTACTTATATATTTTTTTGCTTACATACATTTAAAAAATTCGGAGTTGGGTTACAAGAATCAATTTTTAAATAAACAGTGATTTTAAATTATGCCTATAGCAAAAGAGATTTAAAGTACCTGATGTGTGTAAATAATTGATGCTTGTGATTATTTATCTGATAGGAATTTTATGTTTACAAATTTAATTTGCGTCAGAAATGTGTAATGTATTATGTATTTAAGTGTATTTGTTTTGTTATATTGAACTGCAAGTAAAAAAACAGTTTTCTATAGGATACGTCGAAATAAATGCTAGTCTGAAAATAATAAATGAAATGACTTACTGTATTTTAATTTGGCAGCTATTTTGAGACATCAGTTACATAAATGCAAGAACAGTGAATCGCCTTTTAAAAGATTGCTAAAAAAATTAACTATAAAATATAGAAATTTTATAAAATTTATTCAGGTTTCAGATTAATTCTGAAAGTATAGTTCTGCTTGATCTATATCTGAAATTTTTCCAGGAATAAAATTATCATAGATTGCAAAAAAATTATTTTAATATTATTTTTTAAGTTTTACAACAGGAAAAATAAAAGTGGATGAAAGGAAAGCTGAATTTTAAAAATTGGGATTTTAAGATGAAACATAAAAATAACCATTAACCAATTTGTAATGAAAATTCCGCTGCATTTAATAATAAACAAAATTAGAATTTGTATTTAAAAATAAGAAATTATTACACATTTATTGAAAAATAATAATGTTTTAGCATTTACTTTCTTGTATATTAATACATACAGAGCGAAATCTTAAGAGAAATATTACTTAATTTTTTTTTTTTATTTCCTATTGCAAGTTTACAGGGCAACATATATATAAAAAATAAATATAAAAGAACAAAAATAATAAAAAAAAAGACATCAGTTAATCTATCAACTTAAATCTGGCAATCCAATAAACGCTGATATCTCAAAAATAGCCCCAAATTACAATACAATAAGTCATTTCACTTATTATTTTCAGACTAGCATTTATTTCGTCGTATCCTATAGAAAACTGTTTTTACTTGCAGTTCAATATAACAAAAATACACTTACCCCTATTTCTGAAGCAAAATAAATTTTTAATTATAAAATTATAACCCATTATAAATAATTACAAACACAATTTCTTTATACATCAAAAAGATTATTTTTTCAAAAACTCTTTTGATAAAGGCATAATTTAAAATCAATGTTTATTTAAAAAATTGATTCTTGTAACCCAACTCGAATAGTTTAAACGTATGCAAGTAAAAAATATATAAGTAGCGTAATCAGGTAAACAGATATAAATTTAAAAAACAAACAAAACAAAAAAATACACCCTGGTGCACCCTGGTAACGTCCTAGGTAAGATCCACTACTTTCGCCATACAGAAACGCTCCAAGTGTATGAGCCATGAATCAAAATTCAATGAGTCTTAGATGGAAGGCAATACTCACTGTTAGTATCTCCTCGAGGAGTTGGAGGAACATTTTGAAACAGACTATTTCGCAACAATCGTGAAAAAAGAATGTATTAGGAATTTATACTTGCCGTGGACTATGAGGGTTTGAGCCATCTACACGGTTGACATTTTTGATAGCTCAAATTTCCCCCTCTGTGAGAAAGACAAGATTATGGAGAGGCACCATATAGCAGGATACCATGCCTTGCATGAGGACTTTGAGTTGAAAAAAGATATTGCAATTCTAGAACTTTGCTGATGAGACATTGACTTTTTTTCTCAGTGCTTTCTTTTTTTTGTGTTTGTTTACACTGTTTTGGTCTTTTTTAAGAATTTGTCATTTATCTTGCTATTAGAAAATTAAAAAAATGTAGTAGAATCATTATATTTAAGTTTTGGAGGCAAGAGTGACTTAATTTTTTAATGTTTGGTAAATAACAGCTGTTATATTGTCATCAGTAATAATAATATTAGAACATAATGATTGAGCTATTGCATGAGCTATGGATATTTTTAATTTGTTGCACATGAATGAATTTGTTTCATAACTGCTTTTATGGATATCCTGTTTACAGGGTAAGACATATTGCGAGTAGCTTATAATTTTTCTTTTTGTCCCTGTAAACGCATTTTTAGACTTAGAAAGATGCGTTTGTTGGCAATTGACTCCTTTTGGATAGATTTACAGATTATATGAAAATGACCAATGGATGAAACAACTGAAAGCGGTTTGTTAACCTTGAAAAATGCTTGTGTGTATACATATTTTTGACAAGAATCTGAAGGAATTTTTCATATCTGGTTGTCCAGGGCAATTTTAATATCCAGCTACAAAATTTAGACAGAACGGCACCATGGAATTCTAGAACGAGATGTTTTTTTTTTTGAAATTCAGATCCTTTTTTTGAACATGATTCTTCGGATGAAAGATACCCTCCAGGAACAAGTCTGGAGCGTCATAAAAGGAACCCCAGGAACACTTGTCCTTCTCCTAAATTTCTTGTAGCTTCCCTCCATGGTGTTTGGGTACTCCATTAACCCTTTAACATACTAAATTTAAGATATTTTATGATTTACATCAAATGTGGCATCAGGTTACAGCAAACTAAGCGTTTACTATGTATTCATTTAAATGCTTGTACACAGAACTGAAAAAGTGTTAGAACAAGCAATATAATGGCATCAAAGAGTATTGCTGTCAATCGCCGAAAGTCACCGTTTGTTCTTCAGGAAACTAATGTTTTGTACGTTTTTCGTTCTTGGAGAAAGAATGTGGCAAGTCTAGTTTAATTCGAGCTCTCACCACACATGAAGTGGAAGATTCTAATCTTCCCAGTTTAATCATATTCGAGTCACGAGAATTATTATCTCGTATCTTATACATATTTAGATTTTGTGAGTTGTCAGAAGAGACCTTCCGTCTGGAAGAAAAAATGAACCTGTCAACAACACAACACTGTGTTATTTTACTGCTTTGCAGTAATAGATATTAACTCATTGCATACAATTAACCTGAATTGGATTGCTCCACTGAAGACTTCACTATTGGATTTAATTTGCCTTCAGTACTTGGTAGGAACTAAGTTGATCTAGACGAATTTCAGAAGAAAGGATGCGCATAGTCAAATCTTCCTGGGGAGAAGCGAATGAGGAAATGTTTTTGGATCTTCCAGCAGTACCATGAGTGTTCTGTTTTAAAAAGAAAAAAACAATTTTTGATTTGTTTTATA